>LR812524.1:13972010-14572010 GCA_903798195.1 Danio kyathit
TCCTAAATATTTAGAATAAAGATATATGACAGACATTTATTTTTAAAATACAAATTTATTACATTTATTATTATTAAAAAAAACATTTTAAACATTACAAACTGTAGCCTATTGTAAATTATTAGGCAAATAAACTGGCCAGCACATTCAACTTTCCTGTCAGAATTTGACCATTTGAATAATAAAAAATTAAAACAATAATAATATTAACAATAATAATAATTTAAAGCTTCACAATTTTTTTAGCCTGTCTTGTAAAAGTGCTTTTTATTAGTCCTGTTTACTTTCAGGAATAAGGAAAAAAAAGTTACTTGTCAAATGTTTTCTTGATTCAAAAACAGTACAGTAATGAAAGATGACTTCGTTTATGTCAGATGTTTTCTTGCACAGCTGGATGTTGGACTCGTGAAAAATAAATATTTACATTGGCCAAACCTGATTAGCATTAAATCACACTAGAATTCCGCTTGGTCTTAAAGTTTTTTTCGATGGGTTATTTTTACTATTCATGATGGCATAGCAGTCAAAATAGGACAAATGAGCTCATGAATGGAACAAATTCTGGACCTTTGTCAGTGAGGGGTGGGCCTTCCGAAACACTTGAACCCCTACAGGCTACGGGTCTGGATATATATGTTGCTAAAAACAGGACACATCCATTTAAAGCCCTCCTTTTGAATTTTTTTTTCTTTTTTAAATATTTCTCAAATGTTGTTTAACAGTGCAAGGAAATTTTCACAGTATGTCTGATAATATTTTTTCTTCTGGAAAAAGTCTTATTTGTTTTATTTCGGCTAGAATAAAAGCAGTTTTGAATTATTTGAAATCCATTTTAAGGACAAAATTATTAGCCCCTTTAAGTTATTAAAGTTTTGTAGTCTACAGAACAAATCATCGTTATACAATAACTTGCCTAATTACCCTAACCTGCCTAGTTAACCTAATTAACCTAGTTAAGCTTTTAAATGTCACTTTAAGTTGTATAGAAGTGTCTTAAAAAAAAAATTGTAAAATATTATTTACTGTCATCATGGCAAAGATAAAATAAATCAGTTATTAGAAATGAGTTATTAAAACTATTATGTTTAGAAATGTGTTGAAAAAATCTTCTCTCCATTAAACAGAAATTGGGGGGGAAAATAAACAGGGGCCTAATAATTCTGACTTCAACTGTATATTTCGCTATCAAGTGAAAATTGATTATTTTTTGTAAATAAAAAAAAGCATTGAACTCCATTGTGTTATAAATGAGACTGTTTGTTTTTATTGTAAGATGAATATATATATATATATATATATATATATATATATATATATATATATATATATATATATATATATATATATATATATATATAATTATTAATACGATTAAAGTATTTTTTCTGTAAATTTTTAACTATTATTAAATTAGGAAGTTAAAATGGCAACTTTAATGTAATACAGTTTGGTATATTTTAGCTTTGACCCACCACCCTCAATCAAGTTTGGGTTTTGGCCTTTCATAAGAAAAAGTTTGGGCAGCCCTGGTCAAAAGTCAAGTATCTTTAAATATTTTTCAGATAATTATTATAAATTCTTCAAAAACGTATCTTGTTTGCTTGTCTGGATGTGTTGTCTACGTCCTGATGCCCACTTTATCCTATCAATGGTTATATAATATATAATTAGAGAATATGTAAGACTAAACAGTCCCGTGGCCAGGAGGGGTTCGGGTGGTTCGGAAGACCCATCTTTCACTGACAAAGGTCCAGAATTTGTCCTATCCATGTCCTATTTTGACTGCTATGCCATCATAAATAGTAAGAATAACCCATTGAAAAAGGCTTTAAGACCAAGCAGAATCATCTGTTGGCTGTAGCTTTGGTGTGACTTCAAATAATCAGTTTTGTCCAATGCTAACAGATATTTTTCATGAGTCCAACATCCAGCTGTACAAGAAAACACACGATCTGATGAAAGAGAAGTCATCTTTCGCTACTGTATTGTTTTTAAACAGAGAAAACATTATACAAGTAACTTTTATTTTAAATATGGGACCTTATTCCTGAAACAAAAAAGACCAATAAAAAAGGTTTGAAGCACCAAAAACGGACCATATTAAAATGAATTTGAATACTATTTTTGGCTATTGTTGTTATCCATGAATTTTCAAATTACCTTTTTTTACAAGAGTGGTTAGAAAAATTGTGAAGCTCTGCATTATTTATTATTATGTTTGAATTTTTTTTTTTATTATTCAAATAGACAAATTCTGACTGAAAAAAAGATAAATGTGCTGGCCAGTTTTTAATTTAAAACTTTTAACAGATTCCTAATGATATAGGATGCAATATATTTGTATTTTAAAAATAAGTATTTATTCATATTTCTTCATTCTAAATCTTTAGGAAATATTTTTGGTACATCAAGCAGTGTGGTTATGACCATCCGACAAGCTAATCCAGCTAAAAATAGTGCTAAAAATGACAGTAAAATGCAGTATTTAAATTATAAAATTTAAATAATTAAATAGAAAATGAGACGAATAACCGCAAAAAGGTCCACTTTTTGAAAAAAAAAGAACCACCCCTTTAACCAGGCTGGCTACGGGCCTCCTAAATAAGAGCTAGCGAAATCTTACCATTGAGCATTTTGCCAAGTACTGTATGTATGGCTGCAGCCCGGAGACCTTTTGCTGCTCTCAGTTGACTCAGGCGTCCAACGTAATGACGTCACGTTATCGTTGCCGTGGCTACACGCGGAAGTTATCTCATGCACCTGTTACACTTTCAAACAGGAAAGGGAACGAATCAATACGTATTTACTTACACGAAGTATCTTCGGGACAGTTATTTTTTAACTTCAAACATATTGTTGGATTGTTTTATATTTAAAGCGTCAATCTGAAGCCTAATGGACAAATTAAAGAAAGTTTTGAGCGGCCAAGATGGCAATGACGACCTCAACGTACTGCAGGTACTTGCATTTGACAGTTGGCTCAACCGAGTGCTGTAATCGATATGAAGTTTATTTGAGTCTTTGAACAATACATCGCACTGAAATATCTTCTTGAATTCGAGACTATAGACTTACTACTTGTTTGTTGTGTTTACTTTCATTCGCTAAAGTTTAATATCTGCCTGTTTTTGAATATCAAATTGCTAATTTTCTGTTTTTGGTGAATGTATTTCCATAAATATGTAATAACGTAACATAACAAGTCGGCGAATGAAGCATCAACACTGGGATGGGGCACGCGCGTCAAGGGATTCCTCGCGTGTTTTGTGTCGGGCGTCTTGTGCTCGATTTTGGTAAGAATACCGCACGCATGTACTGTTATTTTGTCTTTTTAAGATACATCTTATAGTCAAAAGTTGTTTGTCTTTCAGGGGACCTGCTTGCTTTGGGTTCCGGGAAAAGGACTGACGCTATTTGCAGTCTTTTACAGTTTAGGTAACATTGCTTCTCTTCTGAGGTGAGTCGTGGAGCTTTATCTAACTACCTTTGATTTGATTTCACCCAAAGGTGTGTCACTGGACACATTGTTTATAATCGTAGATCATGTTTGCATTAGCATGTGGCCAAAGACAAACACGGATGTTCGAGATAAAAAAACGCCATTTTCATCTACTGAATTGCATTAGTAATACTAAAATTTAACCGTAATTGAAGAGTTTCCCCTTATTTCATAAATATGAGTCATTATAGACTTCGCAATTGTCATTCTTAAAGCGATTTTTTTAGATATATCACTTAATAATTGTAATAAACTAACCTTTATTTGCATCTCATGTGCTATCACTTATGTTATCAACTTTTAGCTCCAGAAAATTAAGATTATGCTATGAGTTTATGCTTAATGTAATATACTGATCATTAATAATCATATATAAAATATATATGAAAGCTAATAACAATAAGCCTGAACGTTGAAACATGTTTATAATACATGAGTGTGTATGAAAATGTTAAAGAGATTAACTAAAAATGTCAAATTTGCTGTTAATTTACTCACCCTCAGGCTGTCAAATATGTTTTTATGATTAGGACATTTAGCTTAAACAGTTGTGCCTAGTGATCCATAAATTACTACTCTTAGAGCAGGGCCGGCCCTGTACATTTTGGGGGCCCTACCTTGCTCTAAATAGTGGAGGACTGCCATTGCAAACCGGCCCACAATGATTTTATTGCTTATTAAATGCAGTCAATGAAACAAAAAAGTAAAGCCTAATTTCTTCTACTTAATAACTGTCTAAATGATTTGGACATTTTAAAACAGCACTGTTTTTGTCAACTAGCAGCTTAAAAAATGAAGGATTAAACAATCTTTAATAAAGGGACCAGTGATTCCTACTTTGAGTCCTAGAGTGTTTAAAACATATTTTAATAATTTAGCATTAATTAACAGATTTAAGATTCTATAGCTAAAGATTGTAGGTTGAGTTTTTATTATTATAATTGTTTTATTATTTATTTATTTATTTTTTAAATAAATTCCAAAAGCAAAAAACCTGCATTAAAACGACACTGAACAAAATAAGTAAAAGTGAAAATGCATTACTTAGTAATAACATGTACATTCTGAACTCATTACAACCTCAGAAAAAAACAATTAACATTAATGCAAAGATTGATCCATAAATAATAAAATCAATAAGCAAATAATATAAAATAAATGTGAAAAAATATTTATATAAAAACATAAGAAAAAGGGAAGCAACAAATACTGGGTTAATGTTAATACCCAAACACAAACTTTTCTTATTGCCTTTAATCTCCTTTCCTATTCTTTACATTGAGTTTATATATATATATATATATATATATATATATATATATATATATATATATATATATATATATATATATATATATATATATAATCTATAAAAGAATTAGTGTCTTATAGAATTAGATTTTTGAGATGCAGGGTCCAGAGCTTACATTAAACCGATTAATTCAATTAGGAAATAACTTTTACAAACATGTCTCAGGAAAAATTAAATTTCCAAAATAAATCAGGTATATAATGAGGCAGGCAATGAAGCAAAGCCATTTCTGTGTCTGGGCACGGATTCATGTTCTTGTGGTGACCGGTTGGTCTTGCAGGTTACCTTGGAAGAACAAACTTAAACCGCGAGAACAGAACGCATATGAGAAATGAGATGCTGCGAGCTTCCTGTTGATATGGCATGATATAAAATTATGATTTTTTTTCTTTTCAGTAAAAATTAAAATATTTAAGCACTAAAGCACTGTTAATGAAGATAATTTGAATAACGCAAATCAAAACAATTTCAGCAAGGAAACGACTCGCACCACTAGCGTGTTGTGGCGGCCCCCTAGGCAGCCGCTTAGTTCGCTTATAATAGGGAGGGCTGGCTCTGTCTGAGAGTTAAAAAAACATAGACAGGTATTACAAAATTAACACGTGGCTCCTGTCGATAAATGATCAGTCTGTGCATTATATACAACATTATTACCTTTTATTCATAGCATGGGCATACTGTCATGAGCATTTTTAAAGACCTCAGTGCATTTTCAGGAGCCATGGGTATTAATTTTGTTTTGCCTGTGTAATATTTACTTTCTAAGTGTTTGTAGCTGTTGATTAGTCTCTGCTAAAAATCATTAATTTCATTCACCTGACCAAAAAAATCATTGCATCTGATATGGCCTGAGGGTGAGTAAATTAAGACATTAACATCAATTTTTTTTGCATGAATTATACCTTGAAATGATTGTTAAAAAAAATTGATTGACAAAAAGTCAAAGATTGTGCCATGTATGCACTAATGTGTAACATCTGTGAGAATCTGTAAGTCAGTACTGAGGTCTTTTGGGTGTGTTTTATTTTCAGCACGATGTTCTTAATGGGTCCATTAAAGCAGCTCAAGAGGATGTGTGACAAGACGAGAGCTCTGGCAACCGGCATTATGATTGTGAGAATACACATATACACACACACACATGCATCACAGACTATAATGCATAGAGTGATTCAGTGTTTCGTAGATGTTGTAATATGCACTCTTTTCAACTAAATTGAATGTTTGTGGGGGTTTTTTATAGACATGTCTGGTGTTAACCTTCTGTGCTGCTTTTTGGGTAAGTAATTTTTTTTTGTTATCTCTATTGACTTGGTGTCAGTATTATGTAACACAGTTTAAATCAGCATGTTGATTGTGATTAGTGATTCTTGGCTTTTCTTGTCTGTTAATTAATGAATCTATTTTTGTTTTAGTGGAAAAACAAAGCCCTTGCTCTACTGTTTTGTATCCTCCAGTTTTTGGCTTTTACATGGTAAGACACCAGAAAGGTTTTAATTTATATACATATATAATTTTTGTTATTCTGTTATTATTTTTAATGCAACATGTTATAATTGAATATATTATTTTATACACACATTTATGAGAGAGTGAGGGAGAACTCTCTGTATCAGTAAGGCAATAAACTACCTTGTACCTTGAACTCCACAGAGCTGTAAGCAATACCTTTTGTATAATAATGCACTGGCACCATTATAATACAGACATTACTGTATTATGTGTTCTGAAATATCAAACCAGTCTCTGTAATTGCCCTAGGCCTTTTTTTAGAAGTTATTTCATGCTTTCTGTAGACAGCCCCTTTACTGTGGAAAGCAGGAATCTGAGAGTGTGATGTTGAAGTATTTTTGACAACACAGATGTTTTTGTGTAATTTTCTTGCTTTATCTCTGATCAAAATGATCTCCATGGGGGTTTCTGGAAAAGGGTGTAATTCAGACACTCCAGAATGGCTAATATTGCTTACTTCACCCCAAAATTATTTTCTTAAAGAAGGCAAATTATATAATATATAGGCATTATACATGTGTGTGTGTGTGTGTGTGTGTGTGTGTGTGTGTGTGTGTGTGTGTGTGTGTGTATGTATATACAGTGAGGGAAATAAGTATTTAATCACACTGTGATTTTTCAAGATCTCCTACTTAAAAATCATGGAGGGGTCTAGAAGTTTCAGTATAGGTGCATGTCCACTGTGAGAGACAGAATCTAAAAATAAAAATGCAGAAATCACATTGTATGACTTTTTAACAATTTATTTGTAAATTACTGTGTGAAATAAGTATTTGATCACTTGCTTTTCAGCCAAATTTCTGACCCTCAAAGACCTGTTATTTTGCTTTAAAATAGTGCAGCTACACTCTGCTCATGATTCTAATTTATTAGCACTTGTTTGAGGTCACTAGCTGTCATAAAGACACCTGTGCACCCCACAATCAGTCAAAAGTCTAAGTAGCAACATGGCCAAACCAAAGAGCTGTCAAAAGACACAAGAGATGAAATTGTAGACTTTCATAAAGCTGAAACTGCTACGGGGCAATTGCCAAGAAAGAGCAACTGTTGGAGCAATTGTCAGAAAATGGAAGAGGCTAATGATGACTGTCAATGTCCTTCAGACTGGGGCCCCACGGAAGATCTCTCCTCGTGGGATATTAATGATGCCAAGAATGGTCTAGAATCAGTCCAGAATTATGCGGGAGGAGCTGATCAATGCCGTGAAGAGAGCTAGGACCACCGTTTTCAAGGGTACTATCAGTAATACAGTAAGATGTCATGTTTTAAAACCATGCATCGCACGGAAGGTTCCCCTGCTTAAGAATGATGTGTCTCATCCGAATAATACCATACCTACAGTGAAGCATGGGGCTGGAAGCATCATGCTCTGGGGTGTTTTTCTGCACAGGGGACAGAATGACTGCACTGGATTAAGGAGAGGATGAACGTGGCCATGTATTGTGAGATATTGGGCAAAAACCTCCTTCCCTCAGTCAGAACATTAAAGATGGGTCGTGGCTGGGTCTTCCAACATGACAATGACCCAAAGCACACAGCCAGGAAAACGCTCTGGTTACTAAAGTAACCCTCGTTCCCCGAGGGGGGGAACGGAAATGCTATGTGGAAAAACTTCCACTATGGGGATTTCGTCAGAATCCAATCATCTGAAAGAGTATAAAAACGGGCCAATGAAATGCCAATGAGTTGGCAGCGTCAGCGTGCACAGCTGTCTTGCATGACAATCAGCCTGGCATAAAAGGCTAGCATGTGCTCAGCAACGCCATCCTTTTCTAGCTGAAGAGGCTTTCACACTCAACAGCTAAGGGACAATCGTTGTGGCGAAGGAACATAGCATTTCCGTTCCCCCCCTCGGGGAACGAGGGTTACTTTAGTAACCAGAGCGTTCCCCTTCGGGAGGGGAACTTCAATGCTATGTGGAAAAACTTCCACTATGGGGAAATTTATGGAAAGCGCCACAACGAAAGAACCTTACCATGTCTCCAGTGAGGGGCGCGCCACGCAGCAGTACGAGCGCACCTGCATCGCTGGAGACACCGTCCTCCAACGTGTCCCCTGGCCCTTACTTACCTTACTTACCTTTTCTGGTTTAGATATATTTTTCGGGGAGTCGTAAAATACACCTAGTAGTTTCTAGGAATTTTTAAATACGACAGTACGTTGGGAAAGCGTTCAGTCCCGATAGGGAGGACGCTGCGGAGGCCACCTCCTGCCCGGAGGGGGAGACCTGGTGGCAAAATAGCATATGGACTAGCCCTGAGAAGGGGGAGTGCACATATGAAGAGGTGGTTAGCGGGGAGGGAAGACACGAGCCCGCCTAGGAGGGGGGACTACATCGTGGCTGAGTGAGCGTATGGGATCGCCAGCGGGGATCGCACATAGCAGGCACCTATACCCAGAACGCGGGATGACCAGCGGGCATACCTACAACGTAATGGGCCAACATTTGACTGCTCCGCTGAGTCAGATGCTGGGGGCCTCGGAGGAACTCTGCAGGGTTCGCCGAGTGGGGAACTCAACTGACAAAGCGAGAAAAGCGCACGTATCTCTGTGTTAGAGAGAAAGGCGCAGCAAGCGTTTTACAACACCTAACCGAATTTCCTCATTCACCGCTCGTGAGGAAATCAGTTCACTCGAAGATAAATCTCACAAATGCTCAGGTGTCGCCCAGCCCGCAGCTCTACAATGTCTGTTAGAGAGGCGCCGCGTGCTAACGCCCAAAAGGATACGCGCTCCGAGTGGAGCGCGCTCCGAGTGGGGGACACGGCTCGCCCTAGCTCGATGAGCGAGGGAGATGGCATTCACTGTTCAGTGGGCCAACCTCTGTTTAGATATGGCACTTCCCATCTGCCAATCACCGTAACATATAAGAGCTGCTCAGAGGATCTAAGCTCTGAGTACGGTCCGTTATAATACGCAAGCGCGAACAGGACACCGCAATAAAGGGGCTGGGTCTGCCTCCTCCGTGGGCAGCGCTTGCAGGTTCACTACATAGTCTAAACGAGCGCTGTAGGAACCTAGGGCACCTAGGTGGGCCGGGGGTCTCAGGTAAACGTGAGAGTGGGCCGGCCCAAAACGCTGGCACATTTCGCTGACCGAAAATGCCTCCAGATACCCGCCCATTTGACCGATGCCAACGCGACCAGCAGAGCTGTCTACCTGGACAGAAATCATATAGATACTGAGTCGAGTGATCGAGCAGACCTCTCCTAAGAGAGATCTTCAAATGGGTAAGAGAGGGGACAGGATATATATCCACGTCTCGCGCCTCTGGGGACTGGATGATGAGGCGATGCTTTCCCAGCGCGCCGCCATCGCCGCATCCTCAGAGCGGGGATGATCGCCACGCCAACCCCTCAGTGCGGAGGGGACAGCCTTGGCTCCAGCCAACTGAAGGAGGATAGCATCACACTGATCTGGCATGTTTGGGGTTTCCTTCTCGGAGAGAAGTACACCACACAGCGAATAGACTCCACATCAGGGCATAGGCATGCCTCATAGAGGGTGCTCTAGGCCTGAGTGATGGTGTTAACCACCTAACGGTAGGTCACCTAAGTCCTCCGAGCTCCATCTATGGGCCACACGTGATGTCCATAGAACTGGGCGCGGGTGCCAAACGGTGCCTGTCCCCAAAGAAGAAGTTTCTTCCATGGGACATGCCAGGGAGGGGCCATCACGAGGAGAGAGCTAGAATACAGGTTTGATTGGGCCTGAGAGGCGCAATGCATAGACCTGTTCCTCGTCCTCCCTGACTTTACACAGCATCTGTGCGAGTAGGCTCACTGGAGAAATGCGTATTACGCACGCCCCGGGGCCAGCTGTGTAGCCAGTGCGCAGAACGCACCCATAACAGCTGGACAGTCGGGGGTGGAGCCTCCATTCTCCCAGGCGAACTGCCGTGAGAGCGCAGCGGCTGCACGGTTGAGCTCAGCGGGGAAAAATGGAATGCAGCGATTGCGCCGCGTATGACTCCGGGGGAGCAGACGGCGAGCGAGCTGAGACATGCGGCGACAGCGAATATCTCCCTTGCGGTTGATATACACCATCGCCACCATGCTGTTCGTCCTGACCAGCACGTGTTTCCCTTCTAACACCGGTAAAAAACGGTGCAGCGTGAGATACACTGCCAACAGCTCCAGGCAGTTAAGATGCCAATGCAACCAGTTTCCTACCACGGAACCACAGCTGCATGCCCGCAACACACGGCCCCCCAGCGTGAACTGGAAGCATCCGTCAAACGACGACATGCCTGGACGCTTGTTCTAGAGGCCCGCGGGCCTGTAGAACACAGGGTCCATCCAGAGGCTGAGGGCGCGGCGACACAGCGGAGTGACAGTCACCCGGTGCGCGCTCGCGTGCCATGCGCGTCTAGGGACCCGATCGTGAAGCAAATGCTGAAGTGGTCTCATATGGAGCATCCGAGCGGCGAGACCGCGGCTGCGGATGTCATATGCTCCAGGAGCCTCTGAAATAATATCAGTGGGACCACATTTTCCTGTCGAACTCTCTCAGACAGGCCAGCATCAGCCCGGCGCGCTCTCGGGGGAGGCGCGCCGTCATGGTGATCGAGTCCAGCTCCAACCCGAGAAAAGAGTTGCTCTGCACGGGGGCGAGGCTGCTCTTTTCTCGGTTGACCTGAAACCCCAATTGGTCGAAGTGCCGAAACACCCTGTCTCTGTGCGTAATCAATTAATCCCGCGAGCGCGCTGAAATCAGCCAGTCGCTTGAAACAATTGAGTATGCGGATGCCCGCAAGCCGAAGCTGGGGCACCCTCCGCGAGCTTGGTGAAAACCCGCGGAGACAGAGAGAGCCAAAGGGGAGGACTTGTACCGCCAGGCTCGACTTCAGACGCAAACCGCAGGAAACTGACGGTGGCGTGGAAGTATGGAGACATGAAAGTACGCGTCCTTCAGGTCTACTGCTGCAGACCAATCCCGAGGACGAACGCTCCGGAGGGTGCGCTTCTGCGTAAGCTTTCTGAACGGCAGCTTGTGAAGCCAGCGGTTCAAAAAGCGCAGATCAAGGATTGGCCGTAGCCCACCGCTCTTTTTGGGTACGATGAAGTGCGGGCTGTAAACCCGCTCTCCATCCCGGCTGGAGGGACCGGTTCGATTGCATCCTTCGCCAGGAGGACAGCAATCTCCTCTCGCAAGACAGGGGCGGACGCAGGGCTGACCCTGGTGAAATACACACCCGTGAACTTGGGAGGCCGTTTCGCGAACTGAATCGCGTAGCCGAGTCTGATCGCGCGGATGAGCCATTGCGATGGGCTGGCCCGCGCTAACCAGGCAGGCAGAGCCCTCGCAAGTGGCTTCGTCCGCACGATCGCTGACGTACCAGCGGTGGGGCAGCACGGAGTGGGTGGGCTCAACCGGGAAGCACTGGGGTCCCACAGGAGAGCAGGAGGCAAGAGCTTCACTCTTGTCTCGCACCCGTACTCCGGAGGCGGGGCTGGGAGGGGGAGAGAAAGGAGACCGTTCTCTCTCGCTCCGCGAGCCACTGGCGAAGTGCACTGATCCTGCGAGCTGGAAAGCATAGCGTCCCAGACTGGCAGTGTTCGGGCTGTCACATCCGGGGAAGGGAAAAAATGCTCTTTCTCTGAGGTTTTGATAGCGTTTTTTAACGCTGTTTAGAAGAAGAGCCCCGCCCTCCAGCGGGGAAAGAGCAAATTTCCTCCTCTCCAGATGGCCCGTCTCAGGGACGCTTCGCGGTTCGTTTACCGAACTTAGCGGCGCCCTGGGGCGGGGAGCGCTGGTTGCCTGCGAGATGCTCGGCGCAGCCGCTTGGCCAGAGGCGCAGGCGGGGGCGACCGAGCAAAGCCGCAGGCGGGCGCTCTCGGCGTGAAGCAGTGGATGTGGATGGCTCGGCGGGGAGGAGCGGTTTTACGATCCCGCCGAGAGATGGTATTACCCATCGCCTCCGACTGCTCGCTCACCGGCGTGAATTCCTGGGCGAATTCACTGACGGTGTCGCCGAACAGGCCAGCCTGGGATATGGGTGAGCTAAGAAAGCGAACTTTGTCAGCATCACGCAGATCACCAGGTTTAGCCCGTGGTGGCGTTCCTGGGCCACTAATGTGACCATCGTCCTTCCCTGGGGCACACACAGCCGACTTCAGTCGATAGCTGTGCGGAGCTCATGCTCAGTCCTGGGTCGGAACCATCCCCGCGCAGCTGGGCCAGCGCCTGCGCTGGGGAGCGCTGGTAGGTGGCCGTAGCATGCATGGTGAGGGCGGAGGCGCACGCAGCGCACTGCGTGGGCTTCCTGTGCACATCCAGGAAGAAGGGGACGTGGAGGCTTAGAAGGTCTTGCCTTCTTTATCTCCTCCACATCACACCCCTCTAGTCGGTCCGTCCGCGGGGCTGGGGGATAAACCATCTCCAGACCCACGGCCGAAACAGCCTGGGAAGCACGGCTGCAAAGTCTGCTTCTGGATTCGACGCCACGCCCATCATCCCGGAGGAAGAGAGCAGGTTCGAATCCTCATCAGACAATGACAACCAACCCTCCAAGGATGGTGAGGATGAAAGCGCACGCAGATCGGGCAGAAAAAAGTGCCCTCCAAGACTGCGTGAGCTTACTGCGCACTTTCCGGGAAGAAGGGGACGGAAGGCTTAGAAGGTCTTGCCTTCTTATATCCTCCACATAACACCCATCTAGTCGGTCCGGCCGCGGGGCTGGGGGATAAACCATCACCAGACCCACGGCTGAAACAGCCCGGGAAAGCACGGCCATCATGTCTGCTTTTTAGATGCCAACACCGTGCTCTCCACCCCGGAGGGAGGGAGCGAGCGGGTTCGCATCCTCATCAGACAATGACAGCCCATCCTCCGATGCAGCGATGGACATCTGATCCTCGGTGTCATCAAGTGAGAGGGCGACCACCCGAGGATGGAGCGCTTCTCTCACCTGAAGCTTGGATGGAGCGCGTGGAGGAGCGAGAGGTCCGCGAGCCCGAGGGCGGCGGATTTACTCCCACTGAAACCCTCAGATCTGCCCGAGTGCATCACAATGATGGCATGCACTGCCCGCGAGCACCGCATCAACATGCTGGACCCCCAGACATGAAACGCAGTGCTCGTGCCCATCATCCGGGGACAGGAAACCACCGCAACCAGAAACGCACGGTCGGAGCGACGTCTTGAAAAAGACGCGCTGCACAACCGTGTTGCTCTTTTAGGAAACTTGCTTCCTATATACATACCGCTCTTGGAGGACCGGACCCAAAGGACGCCAGGCAAGGGAGAACAACCCAGCTCGACCATCTGCCACTGCGTATACACGCTCTGGACCGGGAGAAGCTGATTCTCGATCTCTCTCTGTAGACACAGGTTGGAGATACCCTCATAGACTCTCTCAGAAGCTCGTGAAAGGCTCTGAAAGCGAAAAGGATGGCGTTGCTGAGCACATGCTAGCCTTTTATGCCAGGCTGATTGTCATGCAAGACAGCTGTGCACGCTGACGCTGCCAACTCATTGGCATTTCATTGGCCCGTTTTTATACTCTTTCAGATGATTGGATTCTGACGAAATCCCCATAGTGGAAGTTTTTCCACATAGCATTGAAGTTCCCCTCCCGAAGGGGAACCAAGGAGTGGCTTCGTAAGAAGCATAACAAGGTTTTGGAGTGGTCTAGCCAGTCTCCAGAACTAAATCCAATAGAAAATCTTTGGAGGGAGCTGAAACTCCATGTTGTTCACCCACAGCCCTGAAACCTTACAGATCTAGAGAAGATCAGTGGGTAAAATCCCTCCTTCAGTGTGGGCAAACCTGGTGAAGAACTACAGGAACCCTTTGACCTCTGTAATTGTTAACAAAGGCTTCTGTACTAAATATTTCAAATGCTTGACTCAAGTGATCAAATACTTATTTCACACAGTAATTTACAAATAAATTGTTAAAAAATTATATAATGTGATTTCCTGATTTTTTTTTTTAGATTCTGTCTTTCACAGTTGCATTGCAATTATGCTGAAAATTCCAGACCCCTCCATGATTTCTAAGTAGGAGATTTTGAAAAATCACAGTATGATTAAATACTTATTTCCCTCACTGTATGTATATATATATATATATATATATATATATATATATATATATATATATATATATATATATATATATATATATATATATATATACTGGGCCAGTATAAGTTTCTGACGGTATGATAACCTTGGATAAAAATTTCACGGTATGACGGTATTGTGATTACTACTCTAAGTTCTTTTTAAATGTCTGGGTTAAAAAACAGCAACTTTTTTCCACATTGAACATAATATATTTTATTTTAGAAAACATTTATAATATTTTGGAACAGTAAACATGTCAGGCTAAATAATTTAAATAAATCATTGACCTCTGCTATCTTCACAAACATTACATATACCTTAGGGATGGTATAACAGAAAATTTTTCCAAACTGCGGTAAACCTTGAAACTAGTTATCGTCCTATGCCATATATACATTTATTTGTTTATTTATATATATTTTAAGTCAGTGGTTTAATCAAAGACTTTTTAAAATAATTTTCCTTTACATGATGAACAGTATCGGTTTATCATATGAAGTTATTGTCTCTTTCTGAAAGATTTAAGAATAAACTGCTTGATTCGTATGTATTTTCTTTTAGCATTTTTAATTAATACAGTTTTGAAATATAGCTGTAAGCAGCAGTTATTGGGGCCAAGCAGCCCAGTGGCCACATCATAAACAAGCACAGCAACAAGCTACAAAGCAACAGGAAAATTCTATGACTTTTTGGCAGCATGGTCTGAGCCAAATTTGGTGGAAATTGGGCTAACGATCTATGGAGAGTTCAAAAGAACAGATTTTCAAACTAATTTAAGATGGTGGACAGGAAGTCATGTCAGTTAGGGAATAAATTATATCAATGTTCTCTGTATGATACAAGCAATCTGCAAGACCAGTCGCATGACATTAGACAAAAATAGACTTTTAGTGAAGGAACAGAAAACAGATTTTATTAAAATAGGTTTGTAACACTGCCGCCTAAATGGATTTTTTCACATCGCCTCATACTTCAGTTTCTCATTAAATCGTGACCAATCAAAAGCTCTCTATTATCTGACATGCCAAGCAACCTTCAAGATGCCTTACATTTAATGCGCTTGAGCTCAACCATTCTCACTGGCAGAACTGTGATAAAGCAAAACGCTATTGGCTGTATTTTAAAAAGGGGAGGAGCTACACCGTCCCACCCTCTCTTCGTGTTACAGTTGAAATTACGTCAATAAAACGACGAGATAACTTCGAATAAAAATGCACATTTCAAAGCACTTCACAGGACCTTTAAGTTCTGAGTAATATTAATAAACTGCATCTACTTACTAATGGTTAGAATTATAGGATGAGCGTCAAGGTTTAGGGTTAGTTGCATGTAATTAAGCGTGATTTATTTACATGTTTGGAATGTAACGTTTTACAAGGGCACTGTAAATCAAAGCATTACCTAATAATCATATTCATATGGGTTTGGAAGACTATGAGGGTGACTTAATTTTGAGCAGAACTATATGCTTTTAAAGGCGAGTTCACAATGCACTGACAGTAACACACTACTCCGACAAAAAGCAAAGCTTTTGTTGCCATTAGTCTGCATCTGCGTTTTGAATTGCAGAAGGAATAATTGATGACTGGCTGTTCTATTTATGAAAAATAATGTACACACAAGGCAGTAATGCAGCCATGATGTGAAGCAGATTTAAGTGCCTGATTAATATTCACACAAAAGTTAGGTGTGTGCTATAGTGTTGTAGTTTGCTTCTTTAAATGCTAATTCAAGAGTTCACACTTAGCTCATGATTTATCACATAGCTTGTTTGGCATGCTGTCCCGGGAGAGAGCCCTGAGCTCAAGGGATCCTCGGGCCCAGGGCTCCCCCCTTTTACATGGCGAGGGGAAATTGAGCTCAGGTCGATCTCAAACTCCCCCGCTGCTGAGGCCAAGGTGAACTTCATGAGAGTAAGACATTAGAAAAAGATTTAGGCTTATTATAGAGCATATTTGGCCGGTGGGAGGAAACCGGGGAACCCGGGGGAAACCCACGCGGACACGGGGAGAATATGCAAACACCGCACAGAAATACCAGATGACCCAGCAAGGACCTGACGCCATTGGTATTCTTGCTGTGAGGCAACAGTGCTAGTCACTGGGCCACCGTGCCGCCCATTCTGGATAAAGGTGGAAGAAGGGGAGGAGGAGGGTTTCTTCCAAATGAAGATAGATGTAGAGAGGAAATAAGGATATATATATAGTGACTTGGGGTGCTTTGATTGGAAAATCATGATTAGCTAATGTGGGCCAGCTGGGTCAATCATGAGCACATGCTCCTCTCGAAATTAGTTTAAAATTAAACTTCACTTCAAGAGTTCACACTTAGCTCATGATTTATCACATAGCTTGTTTGGCATGCTGTCCCGGGAGAGAGCCCTGAGCTCAAGGGATCCTCGGGCCCAGGGCTCCCCCCTTTTACATGGCGAGGGGAAATTGAGCTCAGGTCGATCTCAAACTCCCCAAGAAGCAAATGATAAGCGCTCGGGACAGCAGCCGCGTATTTACAACAGGAACTCCCCAAAGTGCAAAGAAAAAAGCGCTATATCGGGCTGCTGGATATAACGTGAAGAGTTGGTGTGGGGATAAGCTTTTCTAGGGAGTGTGTGAAGGCCAGGGTAGGTCTGGTGGCTATGAAATAAATATTGGAGGCTAAGTTTGACTCCTGCGGGAGTCTGAGTGTGGCTAGGAGTGTAGGTGGGGGAGACTCATGGGAGAGTTGGGGCTTAAGTAGGGCTTCTGTGGGAGTCAGTGCTTAAAAGAAGGTTTGTGAGAGGTGATAGAGAAGGGTGTGGAGTTGGTTGATTAAGAGGGAAGAGATTTGGCAGCAGAAATATTCGACGCTGCTGGGGGAAAAGAAAAGGGGGGAGAGGCTGGAAGAAACATAAGTATGCCATAAAATTACTGTACAGAATATACAACTATACAGAATGCAGCAGAAGCACTCAATGCTGGCAGGTAGCTTGACACTGGCCTGGGAAAAGAAAGGGGAAGGCAGCTGGAAGTAACACAGATAAAATATATGAACAATACAATATAGGCATGAAACATACTAGTGGACTCCTATGCTTAATGAATGCACTAAAGCAGCGAAAGCACTCGACCCTGGCAGAAAAATAAAACGGGAGGGAGACCGGCTGCAAGTAACACACGTATGCTATACTATTACTATACAGAATATACAAACTAAGCAATAAAAAGATACTAATGCAGCGGGAGCCCACAACGCTGGCAAGGGGAAAGAAAAAGGGAGAGCTGTTGGAGGTAACATAGTTACTATGCAAAATACAAAATATAATGAACATGGAATGCTTGTGAACTACTATGCAGAATAAACAGGTTAATGCCGATACTGGTGAATAACTATACAGAATAAAACTGATGCAGAGGAACCAGGAAGGTGAGGCTCTTGCGAGAGCCAAAGCTCGTATAAACTCCTGCGGGAGTCGGAGCTTAGGGTAATGTTAAGGTGGAGAAAGGAGGTTGAATAAAAAAAGGTAAGGAGTAAAGGGCTAGGCAGCAGAAGCACTCGACGTTGGCAAGGGGAAAGAAAGGGGTGAGCTGCTGGAAGTGACATGATTATTATGCCGAAATACACAATATAATAAACAAATTAGTAATGGACTACTATGCAGAATAAACACTAATGTAGACAGTTGGTGAATTACTATATGGAAAATAAATAAACTGGTGCAGCGGAAGCACTCAACACTGGAATGGGAAAAGGAAGGTAGCTGGAAGTGGACACAGATATACAGTACTATACAATTAATATGCAAAAGACACAATATAAGACATAGAAGACAATAGCAAACTACTATGCAGAATAAATTAATTAAAGCAGCGGAAGCACTTGATGCTGGCAGGAAAAAAGAGGGGGAGAGCAGCTGTAAGTAACACAAATATGCAATACAATTACTATACAGAATATACAAACTATGGAAGAAGAAAGATACTAAAGCAGCGGGAGCACACAACGCTGGCAGGGGGGAAGAAAAGGGGAGAGGCTGTGGAGGTAATGAGATTACTATGCAAAATACAGAATATAATAAACATGAAATGCTAATGAGCTACTATGCAGAATAAACAAATGTAGATACTGGTGAATGACTATACAGAATAAATAAACTGATGCAGCGGAAGCACTCAATGCTGGCAGTGGAAACAGGAAGGTGAGGGGGATAGGTAAGAGGTGTAAGAGCAGAAGCTTGTGCTGACTACTGTGATGAGAGTCTAAGGCAAGGGGTTAAGAGCTGGGAAGGAACAGCGGAAGCATTCAACGCTGGCAAGGGGAAAATAAGGGTGAGGGTGAAAGGTGAGGCTCTTGCGAGAGCCAAATCTCATGTTGACTCCTGCGGGAATCTGACCTTAGGGTAATGCTTAGATGGAGCAAGGAGGTTAGATGAGATTCAAAGGCAAGGGGTAAAGAGCTGCGAGGGAAACAGTGGAAGCACTCAACACTGGCAGGGGAAACAGAAAGGTGAGGGTGAAAGGTGAGGCTCTTGCGAGAGCCAAAGCTCGTGTTGACCCCTGCGGGAGTCTGAGCTTAGGATAATGCTAAGATGGAGCATGGAGGTTAAATGAGAGTCTAAGGCAAGGGGTAAAGCTGGGAGGGAAACAGTGGAAGCACTCAACACTGGCAGGGGCAACGGAAAGGTGAGGGTGATAGGTGAGGCTCTTGCGAGAGCCAAAGCTCGTGTTGACCCCTGCGGGAGTCTGGGCTTGTGGTGGTGCTGATGGAGCAAGGAGGTTAGACGAGAGTCAAAGGCAAGGGGTAAAGAGCTGGGAGGGAACAGCGGAAGCACTCAATGCTGGCAGGGGGAACAGGAAGGTGAGGGTAATAGGTGAGGCTCTACCAGAGCCTAAGCTCAGATTGACTCCTGCAGGAGTCTGAGCCATAGAGGGGGTTTGCTAGGGATGGACAGATAGATGGCTTTGGATAGAGGATAAAGGGGTGGCCAAGATTGGGCTGAGAGGTTTAATAGGACCGACTGGGGTTTGAAATAAAAAGACTGAGGCGAATTTAGGATTTGAAAAGCTTCAGAAGACCATTGACCGAGGGTCTGGATCTGATGCTGGGAAACCCTGTTAATGGCTGCTGTGGTGGCAGAGCCAATTCTGAATGAATGGCTGGGAAATGGTTAAGGAGGGAATCGTGAGAGGCGGAGGACTTTGAGGTGTTTCTGGAACCAGAGACGTGATACTGGACGATTAGCGTCGTCAGTAAAAAGGGGAGGGCTAGGGGGTTTGTTTCTTGTGATCACCTCAAGTGTAGGTATGCTAGGAGGGGGTGAGTGAGGGCAGAGATGTTGGAGATGTAAATGACATGTCCTTTGTTGAATTGATCTGTCTTACTTTGCAGGATGAGGAAACCCTATATTTCCTCATCGAACAAAATTAGATCTGCTATGGTGGGGTGGAGTGAGGGGTTGAGTTTGAATATGTTCCATGCTGTGATGTGTGACTGAAGGGCTCTGAGGGCTTCTACTTGGAAGATAAGCGATATAGGGTTTGGTGGAAGTTATAAAGGGGGTGGCTTAAGGTAATGTCGTTTCTGGAAAGGGAGGGACAGGCGTTGGGTTGGGGTCCACTTCTGGAGCCAATGACCAGAGTTCTGGAAAGAAAAATGAGAAAGAGTCAGTGATTTGGTTTTGCAACCTGGCGCGTGTTCAGCAGACATGATAAATTGTTTTTTGGCTAATGTCAAAATAAGATGTCTTAAAAGCAGCATTAAAGGTTGGGGAGTAGGAAAGCCTTTTTCTATGCATTGGACGGTGTTTCTTTGTCACAATGAATGAGAATACTAGAGGTGGACCATTCGTCTCCCTATAGTATGGCGGCAGCGACCATTGGGTTCAGTTTGAAAAAAGCTGATGAACAATAGTTTTCTCGACTTGAAATCGATTGAGGGGGCCATATGGTGGCAAACTAGTGGCTTACGAGTAATCTTTGAACCCAACTGATGGGGCAGCATCAGTATATAGGCTAATGACTAATGGGGTGAGAACAAAATTGCTGTAGAAGGAACAGCCGTTCCATAGCTTAAGGAAGGCAATCCATAAGCTGAGTTCATTGCGGGTGGGTTTGGTGAGAGAAATTGTGTCTTTTAAATTGTGGACTGTGATAGGGAGCTAGAGCAGGTAAGTTGTAAATAGGTGACCTTTTCTTGAATTATAAGGGAAAGAGAAATGGTTTGGTTAATTTTCTCTTTAAGAAGGGAAATTTTTGCGAATCCAAGTTGATGCCTAGAAATTCTATAGATGTATTGGGTCCAGCCTCTGTGAGAGGAATACCTAGATTGGCGAAAACCTTTTGGGTGATCTCTAGGTGTTTGGCTGGAAGCGATATGGGGGAGAGATGATTAGAATATCATCTAAAAGTTGGATGAGACGGGGGATTCTGAAATTATTAGATAGAATCCATTTGTCGGAGAATTTGCGACTTGCACTGCTTATGGCACTAATGCATAAAATCTTGAATGGTGGGGCAGAGAATGGTCCAATCATAAGTAGTTGTCGATCTCTTTTTAAATAAGATGATCGACAGTTTCGGGTTCTGCAATAGCTGATTAAAGATTAGGACAAAGACTAATGGAAGGGAGAGCTGAGACGCCCGGTGGAAACCGTGGGTTAGACCTGAAATGAGAAAGTCAGAAAGATTAGTGTCAGTGTGAGAACGCAGTTCTCTAGCAAGGTGAGAAATATTTACAGGAATCGAGAGATAATGTTTTAAATTTTTTGGTAGACATTTGTCCCCCCACGAGATGGTGGAGCTGAGGATATGGAGCATGGCTTGGCTGGTGGTCCTGGAAATACCTCTTGAAGGCAGAGTAGGTGAAGTGATAAGTTTAAATCCTTATGGCGTATTACGATCGGACTTCAATGTTCGTTGTGTAGAATAATTTCATGAGCCGGGTAATTTTCAGAAGTTAAATAGCTGTCGGAAGTGGTGGGGTTTATTTATCTGTTTGTTTATTTAATTTTAATTTATTTATTGATTTGACTTCGAAAACGATGTTGACATTTGATTTGTACTTAAACTGTATTTATTAGAAACTGTGTCCATGGAATGTTGGCTATGGGCTTTACTTTAAAACATGATTAAATAACATTACGTTTGGAATTCTAACATGATTAAAATTAGAAGCATAACTGACCCAATTTGTACACAAAGTCTTTGCAACAGAGTCTGTTCATGAACTATCAGGAGAGAGGGCGGGACTATCTCATGTTATGAAAGCTCTTGAATAGTGACACTTCTCCTTTCAGCTATTGGCTCAATGGAGTGTCAATCAAAAGTGCAAAGGTCAGCGGCCATTTTGTAGACCAAGTTACAAGTGTTTGTCTACAAGATGCTACTTTACTGAACGCACTCCAATGACTATTTTGGATGACAGCAGTGTATCCATGGATGTTTATCAACGTATAAAAATGTTATGGACTAATGTTTTTATGGATTGGATTGCTTTGATCCTTGCAGTCGAATTACTCCAAGCAGTTAAAATGTTATGGACCTTTGGACAGGCCGGAGGCTTGAGAGGTGGGTTTATTTAGTTTGTTATAATTGCTGGTTGGACACAGTTCAACAGAGGACACTAGTCCATAGTGTTTGTGTCTTTTTTAAAAAGGTTTAAATGATTCTAGTCACGCCTTTGTAAAGATATACAAAATGTTTAGTCTTGCTGGAGAGTAGTTAATTTGCAAGGCTTCCCCTTAAGGCATGCTATGTACGTTACCACAGGTGGACTGCTAAGAGAGCAGTAAGAGTTGGGCTTCATTGCAGTGGCTGTGGCTGAAGTTTCAGGGAGAGCAGGGCTCTGGTTGAAGTTGTAGATGTTTGTTGGTTATGTCCATGTTGCTAGGTTGAAAGTGAAATGCTGTAAAAGTTTTTTAGAGCTAGAGCTTTTCAGTAGCAGGAAGCGTTCTTCCAAATGAAGATAGATGTAGAGAGGAAATAAGGATATATATATAGTGACTTGGGGTGCTTTGATTGGAAAATCATGATTAGCTAATGTGGGCCAGCTGGGTCAATCATGAGCACATGCTCCTCTCGAAATTAGTTTAAAATTAAACTTCACATCAGGATGGTGCCTAATTGGCTATCAGTGTTTTTATCATTTTAGTCCATTTTTACTATGATTACCACCCCTCAAGACATTGTTCAGATGTTTTATTTTGAAAGAACTTGTCTGGTTTTGTCTTTTTGTGTAGAATTTTTTTTTAAGGAATTCAATCAAAGCATTCCTTCATAGCAGACGTGTGAATTACAGCACCTAATGTGAATCTCTGGGTCTGAACAGTATTCAGCAGTTGAATTTTTAATGATGGTGAAGTTGTTTCTGTCCATGTATATGTTTCAGTGTTTGCGTGAGTGGGTTTTTGTTGTATGTATTTTTATTTATTTATTTACTTGGACCATGTCTGCTGATTTTGATTGAGACCTCTGAAAAACTGAAATCACTTGAATACATGATATGCAATTGTAAAGCAATCAAGCTGTTTATATACTGGAATTAGTTACTGTAGCTGTTTGTTGACAAAAAAAAATTATGTTTATCATCCAGTCAGAATCAAGCATTAAAGAGCCCCTATACTTGCATATAAATGTTAAACAAATCTAATGTATAATATCAGTTTAATCTATTGTATTTGTAGTGTACATTGTTTAACATAATTTTTGACCATGAAACTAAACTAGATTTTCCTTAAGGGAGAAAATAAATAAGTATTTTCATGGACTTTGAAGAGTTATTTCAGTAACTATTACACAAACAAATGATGTTTGCTGTTTGTGTATTAAAAATAAGCTGAAACAACACAATTCCTTATGGGGTTTTTTGACACAACTTAATCGTTTTATGTTCAATACACTTAAAACTAATAAGTTAACTCGGGCATTAGGGTGGCGCAGTGGGTAGCACAATTGCCTCACAGCAAGAAGGTCGCTGGTTCGAGCCCCGGCTGGGCTAGTTGGCATTTCTGTGTGAAGTTTGCACTGCGTGGATTTCCTCTGGGTGCTCTGGTTTCCCCCACAGTCCAAAGACATGCGATATAGGTGAATTGAATAAGATAAATTGGGCATATTGTATGTGTGTGAACACAAGAGTGTCTGGGTGTTTCCCAGTGTTGGGTTGTGGCTGGAAGGGCATTCGCTACGTAAAACAAATGCTGAATAAGTTGGCAGTTCATGGCGACCCCAGAATAATAAAGGGACTAAGCTGAAAAGTAAATGAATGAATAAGTTAACTTAATTCTGTCATGGTGATTGTGTTGAACCATCCATTATTTTACAGTGTAGATTTCCACATAGACAGTGATTGAATGGTACACTGAAATATTTTAAAGACATGATCAAAAATGATTTTCAAGTAGCTATAAAAAATATTGCCATCATGACCCTGATCTGTTTAGTTTACTTTTTGCAAACTAACTAACAAAAGTGACGTGAATGCTATTACATTTTGTGTGATAAACATTTACTTCTTTCTCTGAATTGAAATAATGTCTCTTTTATTTATTCACAGGTACAGCATATCCTATATTCCCTTTGCAAGGTGGGTTTCTTCATATATTCAAAACTATTTAATTATTGACAAATGAAATGCAAACCAATTAGCTCAGAGATATAGCAGCAGAAAAAAAAAACGTAGACACACTTTAGTTTAAGAAACAATTCTCTCCATTAACTAGTGGCTTATTTCCTGCCAATTATTAAGATTTTGGCTGTTTATTAGTATTATACTACATTTCTAATGCTACCTAATACCTAAATCTATACTTCTTTTATAACTATTAATTATGAGCAAGCAAATAGGAGTTTGAGTTTAATAGTGAGAATTGTACCTATTATATATAATAGAAGCAGAGTCTGTGGACCCCTTAATCAGAATGTATTCCAATAGTAGCATAATGTATATACACTTATCGGCCACTTTATTAGGTACACCTTCTTAGTACCAAGTTCGACCTCCTTTTGCTTTCAGAACTGCCTTAATCCTTCGTGGCATAGATTCAACAAGGTACTGGAAATATTCCTCAGAGATTTTGGTCCATATTAACATGATAGCATCACGCAGTTGCTGCAGATTTGTCGGCTGCACGTCCATGATGCGAATCTTCCGTTACACATCCCAAATGTGCTCTATTGGATTGAGTTCGAAGATGGGTACACTGTGGTCATAAAGGGATGGACAATGTTAGCAACAATACTCAGGTAGGCTGTGGCGTTGACACGATGCTCAATTAGTACTAATGGGCACAAAGTGTGCTAAGAAAATATCCCCCACACCATTACACCACTAGCCTGTTGTTGACGTCAAATTCTGACCCTACCATCTGAATGTCGCAGCAGAAATCAAGATTCATCAGACCAGGCAACGTTTTTCCAATCTTCTATTGTCCAATTTTGGTGAGCCTGTGCGAATTGTAGCCTCAGTTTCCTGTACTTAGCTGACAGGAGTGGCATCAGGTGTGGTCTTCTGCTGCTGTAGCCCATCCACCTCAAGGTTGGACGTGTTGTGCATTCAGAGATGCTCTTCTGCATACCTCGGTTGTAACGAGTGGTTATTTGAGTTACTGTTGCCTTTCTATCAGCTTGAACAAGTCTGGCCATTCTCTTCTGACCTCTGGCAACAAGGCATTTGCGCCCACATTGCGCCCCATTTGCGTCTGGCACCAACAACCATACCAAGTGCAAAGTCACTTAAATCACCTTTCTTCCCCATTCTGATGCTCGGTTTGAACTGCAGCAGATCCGCTTGACAATGTCTACATTAAGTTTCTACCATGTGACTGGCTGATTAGAAATTTGCGTTAATGAGCAGGTGTGCCTAATAAAGTGGCCAGTGAGTGTAGTTTTAACTTTAGAAATATCAGTTTTGCAATTTATCAGAGTGCCACAACTGGTCTTTATTGTGTGCGGAGTTCATATTGTTTTATAGGATGAAAACAGTCGTTCTGTCACAGCCAAAAAACACACTTTTAATCATCTGTTTTTTGGCTTTAGCGTTTGTTTACCTTTGCCTGTTTGTTTTTGTGCAGGGATGCAATTATTAAGTTGTTCTCCGCGTGCTTGAAGTGAGATGCCTGTACATTTGGCCTTGGCCGTCTCTCGCTCGCTCGCTCTCTCTCTCTCTCTTTTTGCTCTGCTCTGGCTCCAACTTTGGTGCTGCCTTCAATGCCACTCATGTGCCCACTCTGCCACCTGGCACAGACACCACAGCACACTACACTACAGGCTCCCCTCGCTCTCCCAACCAATGGACACTCTCCATCTGTGTGAACAAGTACTCTCTCTCTCTTTCACACACACACACACACACACACACACACACACACACACACACGTACGTACGTACAAACAAACACCTGTGCTTTACATTCAGGTTTGAAACCATGAAGGATGAATTTTGTAATCAGGTAAATGTTTGAGTTTTGGGTTGTAGTGGCTTGGTGCAACAAGACCGAATTGCATATTTTGCATTTTACTACTGTGTAATTGCTTAATAACAACTTCCTTTGTGCCTTCCTCTCTGCTCCTCATCCAAGGATTACTACTTGAGGGCTATTGTGTAACTGTACAGTGTTTGCTTTATTGTTTATGTTTTAAGTATTTTTCTATATATTCCGAATATATACATTTCGATTTTTACTTCAGTTATTTTCCAAGTAATTATGACGGAGATGGTATATTACTTGCATAATGCTCGCTTTATTATCTTATTAGATAAGTAAGTATATTAACACTTATTAGAGTGCCAATGTATATTTTTTAGTGTTAATTATGTCATCAGACATGCCCATTTCAATTATCTTTGTATAGGAGCAAAAATCATGTGTCGTGTCCTCATATTTATCAAATCATGTAACATTTCACTTTAACGCTGATTTCAGGTAGATTTTTCTCCTTGTTGTCTTTTCAAATAGCTGTAGATTTACAGAAGAGATTTGTTTTATTTATATATAATACAGACTGAAAATATATGTATATTTTGAGCCAAGAACCCCTTCATTGTAAGGATTAATATCCCAGGTTTGCTTTTTAAATTCATTACTTTTAAGAAAACAAAATGAATGTATATGTGAAATGTTTAAGAATGATCGTACATATCAACATTCTTTGCTGTATTAAAGTTGTTGAGATTCATTATGGAGATTCGTTATTCATTTTATCTGTTGAGTAGTGTTGTTTAATTTCATTTACAATGCATCTTATTTTTCCTGCACTGTACACAGTGTTTCCCAACACAAATTAATTGAGTTAATTTAACTGTTTATATATATATATACAGTATATATATATATATATATATATATATATATATATATATATATATATATATATATATATATATATATATATATATATATATATATATATATATATATATATATATATATATATATATATGCATATATATATATATATATATATATATATATATGCATATATATATATATATATATATATATATATATATATATATATATATATATATATATATATATACTGTATGTATATATATATATATATATGTATATATATATATATATACATATATATATATATATATGTATGTATATATATATATATATATATATATGTATGTATATATATATATGTATATATATATATATATATATATATATATATATATATATATATATATATATATATATATATGTATGTATATATATATATATATATATATATATATATATATATATATATATATATATATATGTATATGTATATATATATATATATATATATATAAAAGTGGATTGAACATTACTTTGACCCAAAGAAAACCATCAGAAATTGTTGATTCATCTCATTTGAATAAGTAGTTTGAACAAGCAGCAAAAATATTTTATTTTAAGTGTATTTTTGTTTTATTTGTCAAATTTTGTCAAAAAATTACCTTAATTGTTTTTTTAATTTATTAAATGTGCTCAGCATATATGAGTACACCCCCACAAATCTCTCATTCAAATGTATATTTTCTATAGGATGCTTTACAATATTATATTTGTGCATATACATTAGTCAGTACTGAAGCCAAATCTGGAGCTAATCTTGCAAAATAATTTCCAATAATGGTTAAAAAATTAGTAGCCCAAATTTATATGCTAAGGAAAAATATTAAATAAAATTTTCAAAAATAGCAAAAAATATATACAGACAATATATACAAGTGAAACAAAAAGTATATGCAGTTTTGTTGAAATATGTAATATAAAGAAAACCCTCAGCAATAGTTTTAGTTCATCTAATTTTGAATAAGTATTTTGAACAAACAGCAAAAATATTTTCTGATTTGCTAAAAGTGCTGTCATTTTAAAAATAATTCTCAATAAGACTTTTAGCTGTATAAGCCTAAGTTAAAGTTCACGGATGTGCGTAAGTCATCTCTGCTAGTGAAAGGTCAGGTGCTTGATTTTCTGATGTTTGATATATAGGAGGATTCTCCGCTAATGAGACTCTTTTTTTCGGATTTAAACTCTTTGAGTCCTCTAATCTCCATGCGCGTGGCTCTGTGATTAGAGCGCCGGTCGCTGGATCGAGTTTCCGTTCATTCCCGTTCGCTAAAGAGAACATCCAGTATTTTATTTCTGCACCACATGGCTTGTACAATACTAAAAGCTCTTTGACGGTTTGCCTTTACGTACACCGTCACATAGGAGTCCATGTGAATCACAGAGGATGTTCTGGTGTTTCATATTATAGGCTACCTGTCCTACAGTAGGATAAGCATGTGTTTTTAAATTATCACGTACAAAAAAAAGATACTTTGTAACTTACAAATGTTAAATGAAATATTCAGATTTAGCCTTTTTTTTTTTATAAAAATGCAAATCTGTTTCAAGATTTAATTGTTTAGTTATTTTTTTAATCTAAGAAAGAGTCGAGTTTAAATAATATATATATATATATATATATATATATATATATATATATATATATATATATATATATATATATATATATATATATATATATATATTTCTTTTCTTTTTTTTAATAGAATTGATTGAATATTGCAATATTTCTGAATCTGAAACGAGTCAGGTCAAAACCGTGTTTATTGCGTATTCATTTGATCTGTCTGTTCCCCCCTAAAAATATGTATAATTTGACTGAAATGTACAGCTAAAGTCCAAAGTCCTTGCAAAATATTACATTTAAAACTTACCAAATTACTTTTCAGGAAATTAAATACATGGTCATAATAATTATATTCAAGACATTAATTCTGCCTTATTCAGTTAATATATTAACAACATAAATGTCATTTAATTAAGCTTGGACTTATAAATTATTAATAGTTTAAGAGTTTGTCCCCTAACAAAAATATTCATTTACAAGCTGCCCGCTTTCTTGAAAGAAAAACATACTCATGTTATTGCTTCTGCAAAAAAATATCCGGATGATTCACGAGTTATTATGGCATCATGCTTTTCACTGCTTTTTGCAAATTTATTTTTCTCGATGTTTTGCCTGTATTAAGTTTCATTTGAACTTGCTCCCCAGGGTTTATGCTATTACTGAACCCGCATAGCATTGCCTAAATATGCATGTGAGGACTGGAAATAATCTTGAATTTAGAATATTAGCATGGCTTTTGAGATGAAAACAAGGGGATGCGAATGAATCACTTAATTAGAGCAAACCACGTGACTGCAGGTTTGTCCTCCGGTCATAAGAACAGGTGGTCGCAGTGAGCTGAAGTACAGTTCAAACTAGTACACACACACTGCTAGTATACTCATTTTTTTGTTCGACGCCAGGTTGTGTTATAGGCAAAGGTTTACGGTCAAACATCTGATAGCCTATATTACAGTAAGTTAAAGTACATTTGTTTTAAACTTGCTGTGTGAGATTTTTTCGTCACTCAATGAAGGTGGAGGAAGATCTGCGGAGCGGAGGGACTGTAAGCGGCGGTCGAGGCGGCAATGACTGCTGTATTACCAGACTGCTGAGTGTCGTGGAGAGCGAGTTACAGGCCGGCCGAGAGAAGGGAGACCCGACTGAGAAACAGCTCAAAGTCAGCCTGGAAGATGCTGAACTCTGGAGGAAATTCAAAGAAGTCACCAATGAGATGATTGTGACCAAGAACGGAAGGTGAGGCGCAAAGTTCCACAGGTTTTATCATAAGTAGCCTAAGTGCTGTTTGTTAATCTTAATTAATATATTTGTTTTCCACAAAAAAAGTATTTTACTTTTAATGTATTTTTTATATATACCAAAAGTTCTTATTATATAAATAGGCTAACTTATTGTCTTTTTAAGTGAACGCACAGTAGACTTGATTCCTGTCAGCCTATTTGAGTCCTGTCAGAAAAAAACGAATCTTAATTGTATTGATAAATACGAATTTGTTGTCTGTAAGTTACATATTTTATTAAAATCATAAAATACATAACAGTTGCACTTAAAATATTTGAAAACTGAAGACACAAATGTTTGATGTATTACAATAATAAATGTGTATTGTCGGAATCAAGTATTGTTTAGCTATTTCAAAGAAAGAAAGCACACGGGCAACATTAATAACATTCGACAAAAAATTAGCTAATCTAGAGACTTTAATAAAATGTACTGTATTGTTTTTAAATAATAAAAAAACGTTTTTGCTCTCAAATCCTTTTGAAAATATTTTATTAATTTTTCCTTTGTATTTTTGCTGTTACTTTTTTAATTTATATTTGAAATTCCTAAAATATTCACCAAACTGCATTCTTAGTCCAGAAGTTATCCGTTCATCAAAATCCCTTGTCATTTCTACAGATTTATTATTGTGTGTTGCTGGTATTGGCACATGGTGGTGTTTTTGATGGGGTTTTTTTTTTTTGGAACAGGTAGATAAATTTAATTGAAAAGGCTTGTTGTGGTGCTGTCGAGCTGAAGGGTGACTTGACCAACTCGTTCAGTAGTTACAGGTCAGCTCTGCAGGTGGGTGTCCGTCCATTTGCAGACCCTCTTAAACTTGTTCTCATCCATAAAATATAATCATAGGGAAAAAAATAGTAGAAAATGACTAGCTTCCAACCTCTCCTAAAAAAGTTTGTGCTTGTGACTTCTCGTAGAGTTTTGGCAACCGGTGTAAATCTTTGTTTGGAGGAATAACTTTTAAATCATGCATGTTAGTATGTGACGGATTAATTAAGATTTTGTCTTGAATGGATAGTTCTGTTTAAATAGGAATATTTATCATTAATTACTAATTTACTTTTTCTCTGCATCAGTAAGTCTTTAAGTGTTAGTGTATTAATATTAAATTGGTTCCAAAGCAACTTGAACTTTAAATGACATAAATATAACATATTTACAGTAATAAATGCTTTTCAAAATATATAATTTTTTGTTTGACTTTTTTTTAGTGTAAAAAACTGGAATAGTATTTGTTTTCATAAAATCATAAATGCCATTAAAGAATCTATATTTTTAAGGGTGTGTTCACACTTGGCATATTTAGGTTGATTAAACTCATGTGCTCTGTTAGTGCAGTTCATTTGAATAAGTGTAAATGCTGCCATCTAAACAAACCAAAAAAAAGGACATGATGTCAGGTTAGACCATAAAAAGGAGGGAAAATAATATTTAGCGTATCTGGTTTTCCTCATCATGAACATCACGATGTTGCCCGTTTAGTACACTCAAAAAAATAACTCATTGGATGAACTCAATTTAATTTCAGGCAGGATTTCCATCCAATAAATTTGTTTAGCAATAACTAAAAAAACTATTTACACAATTAAATGTAATTGACTTGGTCCAATAAGATTGTATCAAATAAAAGTTTAAATACATTTGTATTTTTATTTATGTGTTGTACATTTTTAAGTCTCTTAGCCTTATTTAAAGTTATCCTAAATGAACTAAAAGAGCCATTTTAAAGCATATTTCATGAGTTACATATACAGTTGGTTAAGACTGATCTCAGAACTGATTTTAGGACAGCAAACTGCTTTTTTTGCTAATTAAGCTGCCAACACCCAAAAATGGGTGCTTAAGGTTGTAATCTCAAAACTCAAAACATTACATGAAAATCTTCTAAATCTTCAAACTAAAGTGAAGATTAAACTCTAACAAGTCTTTTTATTAACTTTAAACACCTAAGAATACTTTATTGTCAACATGTCCCTCTCTTAATTCAATCCCACACAAAACATGCTGGGGAATACAAATCCCCTAACCAGGTAGTTGGACCAACACAATTCCTTCATGTTGTTCAAACACAAAACGCTTAAGTTAACTTAATGGTTTACAAATTTAAGTGGATTGAAAATAAAACAAAGAAATTGGCCAAAGAAATTACAAAAATTGTGTTGTTTCAGCTCATTTTAAACAGGTCAGGTTGAACAAGCAGCAGTAATAATTTTTTGAATGTACAGTTGGGTATCTTTGCAGTAGATAATGTGTGTTTGATGAAGCAATTCCTGATTATGTTTTTCAAGTTCTCACCTGATAAAAGTACTATTGCACATTGAAAAAAGCAGGGGGGAAAAGTGAGTAAATTTGTTGCCTTAAAAGTGACACGTTGACTACCTAAAGTGAGTAAACCTGTTGTAACATGGAATTGTGAAGTTGACTTAATTTTTATAATTATTCACATATATAATTAATTCACATTTATATATTTTTTAAAAATAATGTATTAATTAAATTACAACAACAATCAAGTGAACAGAGCAAGGGGGGAATAAATTGTAATAAATGAATAATAGTTAAATTAAACAAAATAAAAAAATAGGGGTCAATAAAAGAGAAATAGAGAAATAAAGATATTGCATATTCATACACCACAAACCTTCACAAGCCTTCTGACCTCATTAAATTAACCCTCTGATGAGTTTGGAGGTTATGTTTAAACCCATATACAACAAAAATGGATCCCACCTTTCATGAAGTAAAACATCTTTGCTGGTAGTCTAGTGGTACATAATCAAGTATTGCCATATGCCATAAAGACTTTGTAGGAGTTTTGTCCATTATCCAGTTCAGGACAATACGTTTTCTTGAACAAAATGTCTGGAACTTGTGTGTTTCTTATGTTTGTGCATATTAATCTCGCCATATATCCCAAGCAGCACATGCTTTGGGTCACAATCAATATTAATAGATAAATAGCATTCATTTCTTGTTCAATCATGGCCCAGAACTTTTGAATTTCCCTGCAAAGCCAAAAACAGTGAACAAAGTCTCCTTCTGTTTTACATTTCACATTTATAATTTGTTAAAATGGCGGTTCATTCCGCTGTGGCGACCCCTGATTAATAAAGGGACTAAGCCTAAAAGAAAATGAATGAATGAATTTGTTGAAATGTATTATTTTAAGGCAGCAGATTTACTCACTTTTTAAAGTAGTCAACTAATTGCTTTTTACAGCATTGTGTTGGGTGCTCAGTTTTGAAAATTCTACATAATAAAAACCTGTTTGTTCTGTATTTTTAAGCACAATCTTTAAATAATGACAGTGTGAATGCTAAGCAAATCAGGATGAAATGTATACTTTTCTCTTTGGTCTGTACTATACACAAACCTAGTAGTTGTTCTGTACAGGAGGATGTTTCCAGTTTTGAAGGTCAGTGTGACTGGTCTGGATCCCAATGCCATGTATTCGTTCCTTCTGGACTTCACCCCTGCAGACGGGCACCGCTGGAAGTATGTAAATGGAGAGTGGGTCCCGGCGGGCAAACCTGAGCCTCACAGTCACAGCTGTGTCTACATCCACCCCGACTCCCCCAACTTCGGCGCACATTGGATGAAGGCTCCGGTGTCCTTCAATAAAGTCAAACTGACCAACAAACTAAACGGAGGCGGACAGGTGCTAAAACACACACACATAAAAGATATATGAACGAATGGGTCACACTTTACAATAAGCTCTCATTTGTCAATGCATTAATTGACATGAGCTAACAATTAGTCGTTTATTTTGGTTACTCTATTTTTCTGGTAATTAGTTTTTTAATTAACTACATACTAGGGATATAGGGTTTGATTTTTTTTAATCAAATTATTATTTTTTAATTATTGCATGTAACAATAACTGTAATAATGCTTGGTTAACACTTAATAATAGTGATCCACAGATAATGCATTATTTAATTTGACTGCATTTGAAGGAAATAATTATGCAGTTTACTAAATGCTGTATAACAGTGATTGTCATATTCAGTATCCAGTTTAGTAAGTATTGATTCTGGAAGTCAAAAAAAATTATAATAATTAAAACCAGGAAGACTTTGTTTATGTTAATGAAGTGATTCTCAGTTGCTTCAAAATCTTTCCCAAATATCAGCCAAACCCTTTTGAAATAAAATGGTTAATATAAGATTGTTATAACAAATGTAATATTTCATTAATTAACATGTTCAGATGTTCACAGTTCTCTGATGTCATTAATGGTCACATTGACGAGCAGGTAAACTAATAAAAATAAATAAAGTTTCTTATTTTAGTGTTCCTGTTTTACAACTTTCTTTTGATTAATTTATAACTGCAGTTTTCACATTAAGCTTTAGAAAACCCTGCTGTGCTGTAATGCAATGTTTAATGCATTTTTGATGTTGATTTAAAAAAAAAACGGTATATTTTTTCTTTACTTTTCTTTATATAAATATAGTACATTAACTGGTAAGTTTAAATAGGTTACATAAAAAGTCACTTTAATTAGTAGTCTAATCATTATCATTACTGTAACAGACTACAATTGTTTAGTCATCTACCTAAAAGCATGTCAACTAATTCTAACCCTAACTTAACAGTTGACTAATATTCTAATAAGAGATAGTTGACATGTAATTGCAAATTTATTTATAGTGTATATACAGTATAGTGTAGACTAACCATAAAAGTAATGAATAATTAATAGCACATATAGCTTTCGATTGATTGTATTAGCCAAATGCTAACATGCACTCCATATTGTTAAAGGATTAGTTTCCACCTAAATCAAGTATTATTTACTGACCTTAATGTCCTTCAAAACCCATATAAAATTTATTTTCTGACATGAAGGTATTTTGAAAAAAGATCTGGGAGATTTGTTATTTCATTTAAACCATTAATTTGCTCTGATACAGCATTCAAATGTAGTCAAAGAACTAACAAGGTCCTATCTTTCCTGTCAAAAGCACTGCAAGAACCAAACAATCTTCCTCTCAAGTATCAAGAACTTGAGGTTATGTTTACTGATCAGCATTTATATGTAAATGAAATAAATTAAACCAGGTTGAGCATACTTTTAATGTAGGTACTGGAATCTCTCAAAATAAAAATCTCATTTGTTTTCAATATTTGATTAAATCATGACACGATTTTCATTTTAAGGGAAAGTTGACCCAAAAATGAAAATTCTGTCATCATTTCCTCACCCTCCACATGTTCCAAATCTTTTTTCCTAAGAATAATAGTTATGAAAAATGTTGGAAACTGGTAGCCATTGACTTCCACATACCACATCAGTTTCCAACATCCTAAAAAATATATTTAGTGTTTAATAGAAAAAAGAAACTTTTGGAAAGTTTGGAAGTAGTAAGTGGTCTCTCTCCTCATCTCACCTCTTTTTTCTTAATGTGTTTGTTAACTCAAAAATGAAAACTATTTAATGACTTACTCACCCTCATGACTTGCCAAACCTCTGATAGTTTGTGTTTCAAAGAGAAACCAAGGTAAGGTATTTTAGGTGAAATCCGAGAACTCCCTCATTCTCCATAGACAGCAAGCTTCCACACTCATTGAAATCCCAGAAAGGTACTTAAAAATATCCTCAAAACATACCATATGCCTTCAGTAGTTCAATCTCATTATCATCAAGCTACGAGAATACTTTAGTGCACACATGAAACAAAAACAACAACCCTATTCAACAGTTTCCTGTCTTCGGTGTCAGTACAGGGGGCTCGTTGGCGTGTCACGGTTGGCTGCACCTCTGACATACACCTTATAGTGACATTGAGTATGTTTACATGGACACCATTAATCCTATTTTAATATGATTAAGACAGTACTCTAATTGAGAGTCTACCATGTAAACAGCGTTTTTTGATTCATTTATTCCGATTAAGGTCATAATCAAACTAAACAGAAATCGAATTAAGACATGTGGGGTTATGCTGATTTTAGTGCCATTATTGAAGTGCAGTACAGACATGTAAACACCGCAATTAAACTATTATCGTCAAGTAGGATTTTTGTCACATTTTGTGACAGGATAGTCCACACACACACACACACGGCTGTTTGATACTATTCTCTGCACCTACCGAGTTAGTAAAGGACCACAGACACATACATTGCGAAATGCGGAGGTTTTTTTACATTCGGCGTGCGGTATCAAATTCCATTAAAACAACACTCTTCCAGCAGTTCATACTCGCATCCAATATCTCGCTTGTCACGGGGGGCATGCATGAAATGTTCCTGAATGAAAGTGAAAGTGCCAAACTGCAGTTAAAGTTGACAAATCAAAAATTAAAACACCCAAAATTACATGAAACTCCGAAGGAACCATGGATAGCGTGGTGACGCAATGATGTTCATCCAATTATGTGTTTTAACGTAAAACGGGATCATGAAAGCAACATTTAAAAAGCAACTCATGTAAACACCTTAATCATATTATTGTCTTATTCATTCATTCATTCATTCATTTATTTTCTTTTCGGCTTAGTCCCTTTATTAAACCTGGGTCGCCACAGTGGAATGAACCACCAACTTATCCAGCACTTGTTTCACGCAGCGGATGCCCTTCCAGCGGCAACCCATCTCTGGGAAACATCCACACAGACTCATTCACACTCATACACTACGGACAATTTAGCCTACCCAATTCACCTGTACCGCATGTCTTTGGACTGTGGGGGAAACCAGAGCACCCACAAGAAAACCCGCGCGAATGCAGGGAGAACATGCAAACTCCACACAGAAACGCCAACTGACCCAGCCGAGACTCGAACCAGTGACCTTCTTGCTGTGAGGGGACAGCACTACCTACTGTGCCACTGCGTCGCCTTGTCTTATTCAGATTAAGGCAAATAATTTGATTACTGATGTCAATGTAAACGCAGCCACTGAGAAGTGAAATACAGTCATTATTTTTGTTGTAAGTGAAAACAAAAAATTCTCATAGCTTGATATTATTCAGAATGAACCACTGAATATGGTCTGTTTTGAAGATGTGTACCTTTCTGGACTTTGAGTGCATCGGAAAGCTTGCTGTCTATGAAGCATGAGGGAGCTCTCACACTTCACCTAAATGTTGGTTCGGAAAGACATGGAAGGGTGTAATTAATTACATATTTAAATTTTTTAGATGAACTAATCTTTAACCCGTGTTACCAATGAATGACAGCAAGTTCCCTCTCAAAGCATTTTTTTCTGTCATACCCCCTCTTCATCAGTCATTTTGTTTAGTTCTTCCCTAATAAAAAGTCAAAAGAAAACACAGAGCGCCAGCACATTGTGCTCATGCTGCGCAGGTGTGTAATGCCATACGTGGCCTGTTCTGCAATCTTGAGTAGCCTCTCAGGGCTCTTGTATGTCCAAACAGGCCTCTGTAGCTTTTAGGAGTCTTGGCCTGCCTTTAATCACCCTGCGCACTGCCACGGGGAAATTTCAAGTGCGCATTTATACAATTAGTGCTCTCCTCTGCATCCACTTCACCTATGGAGCCCCTTTGTTCAGCAGGGACTGCATGTAAACAGGAATAAACAGCTCTTAATTGCCACTTTTCTCGTTTAATGCACTTCCTGCCGTTCAGACAGAGAGTGGTCTACTTCAGCTCGCCATCCTGGCTTTCAGCAGGGCCGCTGCGAGGTGCTCCAGCCCGCTCCATTCGAGTATGACTCCGCCACCAAATTATTATTGGTATTTACATGACCCCTCCCCTGCGCCCTCCCCGCCACCCCGTCCTCTTCTGCCCCGTTCCTGTCTGTTGCCTATTTACCGGGCTTTTTAAACACGGAGCTGGCAGCGGAGAGGACGATGAGAGAGAACCAGCTCTAAATGAAATAATTGCTGTGGTTAGTTGTACATTATGGTAATTACCTCTGTTTTTTCTATGCAAAATTAATTTAGCCATCAGTCCTTAGATGTTCAAAAAGGCAACATATTAAAAAAGGCAGCGGGGAGAGAAAAGCACACAAAGCCCTTTATGTCCCCTGTAGCCATGCAGATGAGTACCTGCCCCTCATCAGTCATTGTAATCTACCAATTAGAGTTTAAAAAAAAAGAAAAAATCAAATTATTCTGCTTTTCTCTCTCGTTCTGACAGCCTCTTTCTCAGAATTGGGTTGAAATGTTTATTCATGCTTGACGTGGTCACTGCAGTCATCCGAAGAATTTTTTTATAAATACAATGATGTGGGTAAATGTAGAAACTTGCTAATATGGATAATGATACTCTTAGCTTTTTTCATTTAAGATGTTAAGACTGGCTGATGAGATGGAAAGTGAACTACATTGGTCTTGTACATAATCAATACAAACGTAGGACGGACATAAATACATCTAAACGCATCTGAAATCAAAATCTGAAATAATTTTTCTTTGATTAAACATATTGCCCTTTACTCATTTACAGCCGTCAGCCATTAATTAATGCCACACAGCATAAAAGAAAATAGAATATGGTGCCAGTAGCCTCGTAATTATAATGTGCTAATATACACTACCTGACAAAAGTCTTGTCGTCGATCCCAGTTGTAAGAGCAACAAATAATAACTTGACTTCTAGTTGATCAGTTGGAAAAGTGGCAGAAGGTCGATTTTTCAGATGAATCATCTGTTGAACTGCATCCCAATCATCACAAATACTGCAGAAGACCTACTGGAACCTGCATGGACCCAAGATTCTCACATAAATCAGTCAAGTTTGGTGAAGAAAAAATCATGGTTTGGGGTTACATTCAGTATGGGGGCGTGAGAGAGATCTGCAGAGTGGATGGCAACATCAACAGCCTGAGGTATCAAGACATTTGTGTTGCCCATTACATTACAAACCACAGGAGAGGGCCAATTCTTCAGCAGGATAGCGCTCCTTCTCATACTTCAGCCTCCACATCAAAGTTCCTGAAAGCAAAGAAGGTCAAGGTGCTCCAGGATTGGCCAGCCCAGTCACCAGAGATGAACATTATTGAGCATGTCTGGGGTAAGATGGAGGAGGCATTGAAGATGAATTCAAAGAATCTTGATGAACTCTGGAAGTCCTGCAAGAACGCTTTCTTTCCCATTCAAGATTACTTTATTAATAAGTTATTTGAGTCACTGCAGAGATGTATGAATGCAGTTGTCCAAGCTCATGAGAGTCAAACACAATATTCATTCTTTTTTGACTGCACCATGACTTTATATTCTATACTGCACATTATTTCTGTTAAGTGACAAGACTTTTGTCTAATCAAAGTCAGACCTTACTGTCCTAATTAAATCATTAAAAATCAAATCATGCATATTTTATTTTGGCAAAATAAGCGTAATGTAGAGGCCTTTGCCTTTCATATAAGCCACTTCTGATACCAAATGATCAACTAGAAATCAAGTTATTTGTTGTTCCAAAAACTTGGATAGGCGACAAGACTTTTGTCAGGTAGTGTATAGCATTAAGGTGCTTGTGGTGTGTGTGTGTGTGTGTGTGTGTGTGTGTGTGTGTGTGTGTGTGTGTGTGTGTGTGTGTGTGTGTGTGTGTGTGTGTGTGTGTGTGTGTGTGTGCGTATATGTATGTATGTTTAGTAACTTTATACAAAAAATGGACATTTTAATCTATTGATTGTATTAATAATATTGTTAATTTTCAGAATTTCTGAAGACCTAAAGAATTAAATCTGCTATATATATATATATAACTTAATTAACTAACTTAATTAGTTAATTAACTTAATTAAAATATATTAAGATAACAAATAATTTTCTTATATTTCTGTCTGTAATTGCAAAGCTGATTATTACATCATTACGCCAGTCTTCAGTGTCACATGATCATTCAGAAATCATTCTATTATTTCTTGCATCAAGTATTTAAATATTACTGTACTCAAGAACTATTTCTTGATATTGATAACAGTAAGAAATATTTATTGTACTCATTTCCAGCACATTAGAGTGAAGAATGGAGTAAAGATGCAGAAATTTAAGTTTTTTCACAAGGCCATACATTTCGCTTTATGATATATGCAAATATAAAACTTATATTTATGAAATAAATACAGCTTTGGTCAGGAGGAGAGACTTCTTTAAAAAAAATATTTTCTTCTTTTCATTGAAAACTAGCAGTTTCATAACTCATTTTAAAGTTATTAAATGAAGAAGAATGGGATATATGCACACTGACTTTTAATTTCAGTCAGCCAACCTCAGCGTTTTCCATTATAAAATTGCCACATTTAAGGTCTGATTTCTTTAATAATTAGTATATCTTCACTGCCTTAGATATTCGATATAAAGTGGGTCTCAGAACAGACAAGAAGCACTGCAATAAATTCCATTTTCCCCCGCCATGTCTTTAAAATTCGACAGTTTATTTTACCCGAGTATTTTCAATGGAGTTTCTGCACTCATCTGCTGATCCTGATGGCACTGTTACCACGGTCTTTCATCTCATTTCACGGTTGAACAACTAAATGAATGCTTAAGTCTATTTAACTGAATGTATTTTAATATCATTACAACATCGATGCTGTAAAAGGAACCTTACGAAATTGAAAATAGTCACATTAAGCTTTTACCAGAAATTTATCATTGGCTGAAAAACACTAGCTGTGCATGGAGCCCATTAAAATTCAGTTCAAAAATATCTACTGGTATGTACATTTTTAACTAAAGTCGATATGTACACTGCATACAGATTATGTCCATTATTGTCAAGCAAAGCACTAATTACTTTTTTCCCTTTCTTCATGTCTTTCGTTCTGCTTACCTGCTCCAGATCATGCTGAATTCCCTCCATAAATACGAGCCTCAAATTCACATTGTTCGTGTCGGAGGAAGCCACAGGATGGTGACCAACATCTCCTTCACAGACACTCAGTTCATCGCTGTAACAGCCTACCAGAATGAAGAGGTGAAGAATATCTTTACAAAATCTGAATCAGAATAGATAACAGGCATACTTAAGGAACCATTCACTCCAAAAAAATCAATTCTGTAATTATGTATTTACAATCATGTTGTTTAAAAAGTACACACACACATATTTACCGTAGACATAGATCAGGGCTGTTTTACATAGAATACAAAGTATAAAATTGTTTGTTTGTTTGTTGTTTGTGTTTAATTTAACTTGATTGCCTTATTTTTAGTATACCGTTTCAAAAAAATGCTTTAAAAAACCAAGACTCAAGTGCAACAGTCTGGCGCATGTTTATTTATTAATAAATATTAATATTATTAACGTTTTATTTTCCCCCAAAATACTGTTTTTTTTATTCCCTCCTTAAATATATGCGATTTCATTTTTATACATGTAATATTTTTTTCCATTTTAATATTTCTCAACTCAAGATTTAATGGTTAAATAAAATGTTGATAATTATTAGTTTATATCTTTTATTAAAATCATTAAGTTTGTACAATTTAACGTTCTACAATAGTTTCTATAATGATATAACTTTATTATATAGTTATATAATTTCAAATATAACTTTTGTGTATCAAATTCTATTACATTTAAACTGCATATTAATAATAAATATTTTTTGGTCACACTTTGTTTTAATGTAATATTCACGCTATAAAAAAACATTAACAAAGACTTACAGCTCAATAAAGTACTAATTAGCTACTTGTTAATAGTTAGGTTTAGGTATTGGGTAGGGTTAGGGATGTAAAATAAGATCATACATTATGCGTGCTATAAAACAGTTGGAAAAATGAGAACCCAGTCCAGGAGACTCATTTCAAGGAGAATTCTTTATTGAGATGTGTAGGTTGGCATCTTTAGGAAATCCATGAGTCTGCAAGAGCCTACAAGAGTCTCTTACAGTGACATGAGTAGTCAAAACAAGTCTGATTTGAGACAGAGTTGTCCTGTCTATAATATGATTTTAGGAGGGACAGTGGTTAAAGGTGAAGATGGCTAAACAAAGCATGCAAATGAAGTAAATAGGTGAAAGAACCTGTCCAGCCACTGACCACACAAATTTATCAACAGAAGAGTTTCTTTGGCCTGAATGGATCCACAAAGACAAAGCCCAGTCGTTGAGATCCTGCATTTGAGACCATGCTCATAGCATTTCATCACTTTGGCTCAGCCAGTGCTCAGAAAGGCAATAAGTTTACTGTCTGTCACCTGGGCTGCTAGAGTTTTGAATTAAATAATATAATTAAAGCCCAAAGAATATACCTTTTCACTATAACTATGTATATAGTTGAAGTCAGAATTATTAGCCCCCTGAATTATTAGCCCCCCTGTTTATTTTTTTCATTTCTAAAATCTGATTAATTTTATCTTTGCCATGATGACAGTAAATAATAATTTACTAGATATTTTACAAGACACTTCTATACAGTTTAAAGTGACATTTAAAGGCTTAACTAGGTTAATTAAGTTAACTAGGCAGGTTAGGGTAATTAGGCAAGTTATTGTATAACGATATAATTATTGTATAATTTGTTTTGTAGACTATCAAAAAATATAGCTTAAAGGGGCTAAAAATTTTGACCTTAAAATGGCTTTTAAAAAATAAAAAACTGCCGATTTCTAGCCAAATAAGACTTTCTCCAGAAGAAATAATATTTTCAGACATACTGTGAAAATATCCTTGCTCTGTTAAACATCATTTGAGAAATATTTAAAAAAGAAAAAAAATTCAATGGAGGGCTAATAATTCTGACTTATGTGTGTGTGTATATATATATATATATATATATATATATATATATATATATATATATATATATATATATATATATATGTGTTAATTTGAAACTAGATTACATAAATTTATATTTGTACACAGTTCATATTTTAATAATAGGCAGGTAATAAGCCAGTAGTAAACAGGGTAATATGAACTAAAATGTTACCTATATTTGAATTATTTTGAATGGTGCATTCTCTATCATAGTGTACCATAATGTCATTCTGAACCACTACATCAAACTTATAACATAGTATCATAGTAAAATCAAACCTTTTATTTTGATGGAAAACACTGGAGTTTCTGTGCATACATGATATTATGATCTCATATGAATATAAAAATGCTTATGAAGGGATTCTAATGTGTATTTATAGTAGTTTGTGATGTTTTATAGTAGTTTTGTGATGTTTTATTTATTTACACTAATCCACATTGCGTTTTGATTTGGTGATCTATAATACAGTCGAAGTCAAAATTATTACATAATATTTTACTAGATATTTTTCAAGATCGTAAGACTAGTATTCAGCTTGAAGTGACATTTAAAGACTTAAAAAAAACGTTCCAAAAATGCGAGGCGCACTGCAATGCGCTTTTTATGTCGCTAGGCAACGACTGAATCAGCTACCTATTGTGCGTGAGTGTTGCTGTTAATATTGATAGAATTTGAATAATATTGTGATATTCAAGATTTCTGAGGTCATACAGCTCTGGATAACTCAAAACAGAAACCTCTAATCCCTCCTCTTCAAAAGTCTCCATAGTCGTCTTGAAAACACAAACACTGCTGTCACCTCAACGGAAACTCCGCCTCTGCTTTCTTTTGATTGGAGAATGGAAAAGACGCGAGTGACGTAACACGCTTTTTCCGCTCAGAGTTGACTTTTTTTCAACTGTGAGCGCATATCGCTCAGGCAGTTAAAATGCGAGGCGTACAGGGCGCATAAACTGCACGCTAAGCGCTTGGGGCTGTTGAGGCTGTAAATCATTCAAAAAAGGCGCCTCTCAACACAAAAAGCGCGTTTGGTGTGATTGGCCCCTTAACCAGGTTAATTAGGGTAATTAGGCAAATCATTGTATAACAATGGTTTGTTCTATAGACAATCAGAAAAAAATATATTGCTTAAAGGGGCTAATAATATTGAAAAAAAACTGCTTTAATTTTAGCCGAAATAAAACTAAGACTTTCTCCAGAAGAAAAAATATTATAGGGAATACTGTGAAAATTTCCTTGCTCTGTTAAAGATAATTTGGGAAATATTTAAAAAAGAAAGAAAAGAATTCACAGAAGAGCTAATAGTTTTGACTTCAACTGTACCTGTAGATGTTTTTCCAAAATTTGCCAAATTGCATGGCATTTTTTATTATATACAGTAATTGTTTTTTCTGACTGGATCCCATGATTCCATCCACAATTTCAGCATTAAGAAACTGTGGTAAGTCTTTATATATATATAAAAAAAAAAACAACAACAAGAAAACCACAATAATATTGAAAGGTTTTTCTTCTGTAGTGAAACATCATTCTGGCTAAACTTGACCTTGTTGTTTAAAGCAAATACGACATCTATAAAGAAAGTTGATATTATATTTGATCTCTCATGTCCAAGTGTTATATTTGATCTTCACTACGCTCTTGTCTTCTTCACAGATAACTGCGCTGAAGATAAAACACAACCCGTTTGCCAAAGCGTTCCTTGATGCGAAGGAAAGGTACAAATGAGTGAAATGACGTTCAACAACAAACATCATTAGTGTCAAGTTTTCTCACCAATTTAACAATGTGCATTTCAACTCATAATAATATCATAGCAGGCATTAGCGCTAGTCACGCTAGCATGACTCTGCGAAATCAGCCGTGATTAGCGACCAATTATTAAACGTTTATGCTTTGAATGGAGTGAGTGTGTGAGTAAAGGAGCTTGTTGGAGAGCCAGTGTGAAGTGAGAGTGAGAGATTTTTGAGCGGCTACAGTGAAGAATGTGTGAGATATTACACAATGATGTTGGTGGAATGAGCGCTGAATAAATATACACTCCAGTAAATGTAATCACAACTTCACTGGAGCAGAAGATCAACACTACTGTAAAAAACCCCCGACTATCTTGCACTCTGATCCAAAGAAAAGAGAAAAAAAGTTTTATTTTTATTAGTGCTGTTAAATAAATAAGCGTGATTAATGGCATCCAAAATAAATGTTCATATTCACAAAATATATGTATGTGCATACAAATATATATGCAGTGCTCAACATTTTGAAATACATATATATGATAAAAATTATTTATAAATATATAATAAATGTATTTCTTTTGCATTTTATGTACATTATGTATGAGTATTTATACATATATACATAAATATACACTGCACACAAGTATATATTATGTAAATACAAACTTTTCTCTTGAATGTGATTAATCGTTACACAGCACTAATTTTATGATTTCCGCCATAAATGCTTTATAAATGACTATAATGAGTCATTTGCATTGTTCTCATTGTTGATTCTCATTACTGTATTTCCAAGAAAATGGATTCATTCAATCTATATTCTCACAGTGCCAGAACTATCCAGTCTGTATTCTCAAATATCATTTTTAAACTATCATCTTGTCATTTTGAATAACCGCAACTGCTGACATGAGGATCGCTAATTTAAACACGTTATTATATATTCATTCAATTACCTGTCGAAAGCCGTAATTTATCAAAAACTTTGACATATTTTGCCTTAAAAGAACATAAGTAGGGAAACACACTTATAGAAATTAATTTAAATTTTTTCAGTTCATTAGCAGTGGTGTAAAATTACAAATTACAAATACATAAAGTACTGTAAATGAGTAGGTTTTCTCAGGAATTGTACTTTACTAAGTAGTTTTAAAAATGTGTACTTTAACTTTCCCTTGAGTACATTTTTAGTGCTGTAATGGTACTTTTACTCCACTGTTTTCCTTCAACCTACAGTCACTACTTTATTTTTTTCCTGTTTATGGGGATTAGAAAAATCAGTCCTGCGATTCCTGTCCAATCTAATCGCACATAGAAAATAAATCACATCATACTGAACAACCTCAAGACATTATATATATATATATATATATATATATATATATATATATATATATATATATATATATATATATATATATATATATATATATATATATATATATATATATATATATATATATATATATATTTACAGAATTATTAGCCCCCTGATATATTAGCTCCTGTTTATTTTTTTCCCCAATTTCTGTTTAACGGAGAAAAGATTTTTTCAACACATTTCTAAACATAATAGTTTTAATAACTCATTTCTAATAACTGATTTATTTTATCTTGCCATGATGACAGTAAATAATATTTTACTCTATTTTTTTCAAGACACTTCTATACAGCTTAAAGTGACATTTAAAGTGACAATATAATGATGGTTTACTCTGAAGACAGTCGGATAAAACATTAGCTTAAAGGGGCTAATAATTTTGACCCTAAAATGGTTCATAAAAATTGTAAAACTTCTTTTATTCTAGTCAAAATAAAACTAATAAGACTTTCTCCAGAAGAAAAGATATTATCAGACATACTGTGAAAAGTTCCTTGCTCTGTTAAACATCATTTGGGAGATATTTTAAAAAGACAAAAAAAATCAAAGGGGGCTAATAATTTTGACTTCAACTGTGTGCCATTCATAGACTGCCATTAATGTCACTGATGAGAAGATGACGGATGTTTACTGTAGCACGTCATGATTTTGCCAAGTACGATGCAATCCTAGATTAACATCTGTGTTGATCCTGGAACATCATTTTTTTTTGGAAAATGTAATCCATACCTATTCCCTACCCCTAGAAGTGCATAAACCTTACTGTAAGCCTAAACTTAACATAAACATAAAGATATCCTTTAATTCGGATTGGCTGATTAAAATGTTGTTTCAGAATCAACATAGATCCTACACTCATTGTATATATATATATATATATATATATATATATATATATATATATATATATATATATATATATATATATATATATATATATATATTGTTTTTTTTTTTTACTTGTTCAAACTACTTATTTAAAATGAGCTGAAACAACACAATTCTTGAGATTTCATTGGGACAACTTAATTTTTTTATGTTCAATCCACTTAAATTTGTTAAAAGTGTTAGTTAGCTTAATCGAAGTGTTGGGACAACATGAATGAATTGTGTGGAACCCTGCATTTTTTACAGTGTACTTGGTGAAATCAGGTTGGCTGTTTAACTGTATGCTGACCGTTTAAGGGCCTTAAACAATAACTAAATACACTACAGAATGTTACGTTTACACACACATCCACAAATTGCATGTAAACGCATCAGCTTCTTACAGCGTAATACTCAATACTTTTAAAAAAGCTACTTTTTACTCATACTTTCAGTAAAATTTACAACAGATATTTTTACTCTACCTGCACTACAATTTTTGGGCAAGTAATGGTACTTTTACTTGAGTAAAATTTTCAGTACTTTTTCCACCACTGTTCATTAGATTCTTTTATTGGACAAACATGGATTACATTTATTAATAGTGACATTAACAGTATTAATAATGTTATTAATGGTATCTTTTAAACCAGTTTCTACATTAAATATATTAAGCTGCACATGCAGTTTCAACTAATAATAATAATAAAGAAAACAAAGTATATTTAAATAATCTCTAAAGGATCATGTGACACTAAAGACTGTAATAATGATGCTGAACATGTGACTTTTTTCCATCAGAGGAATTAATTACATTTTTAATATACTTTTATTATATATTTTAAAGTAAATACATTGCTTGTAAGAGGTGAAATACTTTTATTCCAAAAAAACAAAAACAAAATAATATATGCAACTGATCTGTGCGTATGAATTGGTTATTTGATAATAATATATGTTACTGATCTGTGTTTTGATTGGTTATTTGTTTATTTGAGGTTTGTCTCATGCGAGGTGTTCTCTTCACAGGAGTCATCCTAAGAATCATCTAGAACCTCCAGTTGAGAACCAGCACATGGGCATCCCACACTGTTAGTCATTCATTTTACTGTTTTTGTTTATGTTAGCAAAGCTTTGTTTTTCTTAAGATTCTTCAGTGTTATGCTAACAGTGTAACTGGTGTCTATATTTGTTGGTTTGCAGGCGGATGGTTCATATCAAACCCAGACTCTCTGTGTTCTGCTAATGGCGGAAACTTTCCGTATCCAGGAGGTTTACCGCTCACTCATCATCACCATGGGTATAAACACTACCCAAGTCTACACGGGCACCGGGCAGCTCCGTACTCATCGCCCTACCTGCCCCGCCATCATCACCGTGGACATAACCCAGGTAAAATGTCATATTACAGTTTTCTATTTGAATCATGTCTCAGCAATCAGATTCTGGAAATTTTCTCCACATAATGTTTTTTATTAATAACTGCTAAAAAAGACAGGCATTAATTCATCTTTATCTTTTATAAACAATCATGTTTAATAGCAAAATTCTGATGGAAAAATTTCAGAATTGAGAAACGTGTCAAAAGATATCTTTAGCCCCACTCACTCCCATGGTGCACCACCAATGACGTACTTTATATCTGCATATTTTGCAATAAAATTGAGATATGTTGTTTCTGTTGACAATCAGCAGCTTTAAATGAATACTTTCATATCTTCTTGTCATTTTTAATTTGATTGTATCATTTGCAGTGCTTCGTGATATTAATTATTTGCATCATTAAAGCCGTTAAAGCAGGGGTGTCCAAACTCCGTCCTGGAGGGCCGATGTCCTGGAAAGTTTATCTCCAACTTGCCTCAACACACCTGCCAGGAGGTTTCTAGTATATCTAGTAAGAGTTTGATTAGGGTTAGAGCTAAACTCTCCAGGACACCGGCCCTACAGGACCGAGTTTGGACACCCCTGCGTTGAAGTGTACAGACTTGTCATTTTTCCTTCCTTTCCCATTTTTCATTTAATAATAAAGGTTCTATTTTAATTTGGCATTTTTAAAAACGAAATCTTGCTACTGTTTATGCAATGTTTTAAAATATTTAGTGTGTTTGGGTTTTGGCCCTAAGTATTACAGTTAACTATACCTAAAGCCATAAACCTTTAATTTGTGTTACTTATTTTACATCACTTCATTTCACCTATAGTTGCCAAGTAAATATATCTCAGTTTCAATTAGATTTACTTAACAAAAACTGAAATAAACCATAATAAAAACTAGACAAAAAAATAAACCAATTAAATGAAAAACATAAAAATACCAAAATAATTCTGATTATTACAAAAATAAAAGTAGTTATCTTTTTGATATTAAAATAACGCTGTCTTTGGCTGACTAAATGAATCTTTAAATTAAAAGTGTGTGAAAACCATGATGTTTCAAACATATAGTCAAGCCTGAAATTATTCATATACTGGCAAATTCTGACTGCCGCTATTTATTTAAAAGTAAATAAAAGTTGAGAATTATATTTTTTTTTTCCACAGTGATACCTCTTCCACATCATCTTGTTTTTTTTTTTTTTGGTCAAACCCCTGCTGGTTGAATAAAAGTAACTTTAAGTCAGAATTTGCCAGGGGTATCAATTTTCTTTTTGTGGAACACTAAAAGGGAAATTCTGAAAAGTATTTCTGTGTAATTATTGTGATTGGGGATCAGGCTCAAAAAAACTTTTATGAATTCTGAATTAAAAATAAAATGTAATGGTTCTTGATGTTTTGTTTTTTTCTTAGCTAACTTCCGTGTTCCTTTTGAAGTTTCTCTATCAGACAATCTGAGTCCAGGAGTGCAGATGTTCTCCAGTCACGATAGCTGGACTGGTGTGTCTCCTCCAGGTCCGGCTGCCATGCTGTCCATGCAACCTGCTCCAAACTCACCTGGAGCCAGCAGGTCAGAGAGAAAACCTTATGCCGAGTTCAGACTGCATAATTTTAGCACCGATTTGACTCGCCAACAGGTTTTGAGAAATCGTTCACAAATGCCTGAAATCACAGGCAAATCGGCTATCATTCTCGTGAGTAACAATCACACAACGTGAACTATCAAAGACGCAAACTGAGAGAATCGCAGATGAGTCGCCGATGCCCGTCAGATATTTGGCATTCTAAATATCTGCTGTCGGCAATTCAAATAACGCCATGTGAACTGTGTTCTGCATGAAAATAACATCGGCGATTACCTACAGCCAATGAGAGAGCAGCATCCACTAGTGTGTGTATCTGCAGGTCAGCGGGAGGTTGGGGGTAAAGTTATAAGGGCTTTTTTCGGTATATTTGAACCCAAAAAATGGAGGAAAAACTAGTGGAAATTTGGCAGGAGAACCCATGTCTGTTTGACATGTCATCAGAGCAATACCACAACTGGGTCGAAAAAGAAAAAAGTTGAAGAGAAATTGCTAATTCTTTTCAAAAGCCAAGAGAGCAAAATAAGTACATTTTCTACCCCACTAAAGACTTCTTTCTCTTAATGTAGTAAATAACAAAAGATATACGGCGTGACCTCGCGTTGTTTCCATGTCACTTCTCACGTGTGTTTGATTGTGAGACGTAACTTTGCCGACCAAGACAAAGTTGTCAGCAATTCTTCCTTTTGTAAAGTCATGCAGTGTAAAATCCATCAGTGTAAACAAAGCATTGACGAAATGCTACCCCAGATAGTCATGCAGTTTGAAAACATCTGTAACACGACTACTTTGAAAATCATGCAGTCTGAACTCGACATTACACACAAGACATTCAAATGATGACAGCATGTCAATGGTGACTTATCTAAAAACCTGAAGGATGTCTGTCCATCTGTGATTTTCAGTCAATATCCCTGCCTGTGGACTGTGAGCAGCTGCACCGTCTCCTCCAGTCCTCCAGGAGGCATTGTGAGCCTCACACACGGCCAGGATGAGCCTGCAGACGTTGCCTCTACTTCTGCTTCACCATGCTCTTTACTGCAGGCCCACGGACCAACCAGCTCAGACAGCGCTGTAGATCCAGCCAATCACAGTAGGGTAGGCGGGATGAGCTGGGCTTCTGTCACCACCCACTCGTTCTAAGCCAAATCATTTAATCGTGAAGAATTAAAATGTACAGGAAATGTGAACAGCGTGTTATGACATCCATGAATATGAATCAGTGCTTTAGATCATGGGTCTCAAACTGGATTCCTGGAGGGCCGCAGCTCTGCAGTTTTGCTCCAACCCTAATCAAACACAGCTGATCCAACTAATCAAGCTCTTCAAGACCAGAGATGATTGACCTTATTCTTAAAGGGCCACGAAACCCCCTGTCTCAGCAGGGTGTTTTCACACCTCTGTTTTGAAAAAAGTCAGGAAAGTTGGGCGTGTCCAGCTCTGGGAGTGTGGGAGTGTCGGGGGAGGGAAAGAGGATAAGATTTTGCATAGAAGGGAGTTAACATTTGGGCACGCGCTAAGTTTGACAGGAAAAACAAACACAAAAGTAGACGAGCGGCATCGATCCGGATTTCACCATTTCCAGATGAGAAAAAGCTCTCGGGTAAAAATGTTCCTTACAAACGCGTTTCTGTCGAGTGTCGCGTGCACTGTAATCCACACATGAGTCAAGCTGCTCTCTCATAAAGGGAAAATGAAAACAAAACCTTCGTTGCAACACACTAATAACACCTACGATTTTGTCTTGAAATTCGTGTACTTTCACTTGTTTTGGCAACACAACGTGGCGTCTCTCTGCCGTCTGAACAGTGTAAACTGGTAAACAGTCTCCGGAGCTATCATGCATATTAATGAAGTTTCACGTCATACACAATAGAGCACGCTGATTGGTTTGAAGCACGTCTTTCTCATGAATTAATACTGCACACTCAGATACGTAAGAACGTCCTAGAAAAGACAGACAGCCACTCTCCAGCTGGATTTACACCCAAGTATCTCATGGCCGTGACGCAGCTTCAAAAATTCGTTTCAAACCGGAAGAACGAATTTGCTCAAAATAACGCAAAAACAACCAATTTTCACTTTTTAGTGCAATATATGTGTCCTAATAGTGTTTATAGCAGCGTGGGACACATATATGACTGTCAACAGCTCAAAAAATGTGTTTTGGTGTTTTGTGACCCTTTAAATGCAGAAGTGCGCTCGATTTTGTGATTATTTTAGAACTTCCGATTCAGTTTCTTATGGGAGAAATGACTAGGAATAATAAACGTAAGAAAACGATCAAACTATTTGCTCTACAAACAAGTGGTTGCATGATTATACAGAAAAAGTAGAATAATATAAGAAGAAAATGTCAGTTTGCAACATCAAGCAGCATAATAAGCTGTTTTTAACACCTAAAAATCAATGGAAGTGAATGAGACCGGAAGTCTTGAGCCAAAAAGATTCAAATGGCTGCGCCCAATCGTACGCAAAGAATAAGGTGAATTTAGCAGGTGTGAGATGGTGGTGGTTGGAGCTAAACTATGCAGAGCTGCGGTCCTTCAGGAATTGAATTTGAGACCATTGCTTTAGATCAGGGGTGATCAACCCTATTCCTGGCGATCGACCGTCCTGCAGTTTTCAGTTGCAGTCCTTATCAAACACACCTGCCTGTAATTATCAAGTGCTCCTCACGTTCTAAATAATTGGTTCAGGTGTGTTTGATCAGGGTTGGAGCTGAAATCAGCTGGAAGGTCGATCGCCAGGAACAGGGTTGAGCACCCCTGATTTAGATGAATACAGTATTGCATCATAAATGATCAGGTTTAAAGCCTGCACAAAAAAGGGTCAACTGGAGTCCAGTTTGATTCCACTTTCTGAAATGGAATCTAAAATTTTGGCAAGAATGCTAAAGCTTGAATTTCTCAAAGAATAATCCATCCACTAAGAAATGAAAAAATAAAGGTAATTGTGCAATTTTATCCCTGAAGTTCTGGCTTTTTTTCTAAGAATTGCTCAACATTTTGAGAAGAAAAAAAGTCAGAATTGTAAGATAAAATTTGCTATTACCTTCCTTTTTTGATCAAGCTTCCATAAAATTCACACAACATCAACAGACACTTATTGACATTTTGCAGGGTCACTGTGTTAACCCTGCAAGCGCTGTTGCTGGCATTGGTTTTGCCAGTTGAACATGTTGAAGTACTATATTCTGGTGATGGATTACATCGGTTAGCATACCTTCGACTTGTCTACTACTATTTCAAACCCTGCATCTACCACCTGCGCAGGAATCAACAGCACAACTCGATTGTAATGTAGGTTGCCAGATTGAGATAAAAAATGCTTCGAGATTTGTATACTTCATCAATTGTGTGAGGTATCGAGCTTCATACAAGATCTGGCAACTTGACAAACATGGACAAAAAGTGATTTTTGCGTAACCGGATTGGGCCATACAAATATGGGAGTGCAATATGTGATCTTAACGGGAGTGTTGGCAGGTATACTTTAAAGCAGAGATGCCCAAAGTAGCGCCCACGGGGCAAAGTTGGCCCACTGTAACCTTTGATATAGGCCACCATCCCATCTGAGGAGAGTGAGAATGATGGAGGGTTGGAGTGAATGCCTTAAACAGAGATCATCATTTCTAATTCTAATTTCATAACCTTTTTTTGTTTGTTTGTTTGTTTTATTGCGGAGCTACAAAAAAAAACAACGAATGAAATGTTTCAATTAAATGTTGTAAGTGAATCTGATTTTTTAAAATGTAAATAATGTCACTCGACAGATAGAGGACTGTGTGTTGTCTAGTGTGACTCCATTCTGTTATAAATAAAATTGTTTTTTTTTTACTGTAATAAGTTCATTACAAAATAAAAAAAAATGCTGTATTAGTTAACATAAAGCATAGTTTTCTAGTTATTTTTAAATATTATTAAATAAATCAGGAAATTATCAATGACAACTGTATTTACCTTCGGTCCACTAGCCTCAATCAAGTATGGTTTTTGACCCTTCATAAGAAAAATTTTGGGCACCCCTGCTTTAAAGACTATTAGTAGTTCATCATTTAACCCTAAAATAATTAGTAAAAAAAATGATGCACTTGATATTCCTTCAGATATTCCTAAACTATAGGAAATCTGATGAATGGCACTTTAAAAAAAATAATTCTAAAGGTTTTGTCAGTCAGGATATTCTGAGAACCCCCATATGGTCATTAATCTGCATTATGTAGGACAGGTCCATCTTTTAAAATGGAAAAACTGAAACAATTTGTGCTTCTAATGTATTGTAAACTTCTGTTGTAATTGAGTGTGTTACAATTCAGTACAATATCGTCAGGTCAATGATCATCTAACAACAACAAGGAACTCTGATGATTTAAAAAAATGTGAAAAACTGATCAATATGTATGTATAATTGTAAATGTTCAAAATTTTAAAAGTTCCATGACATTAAGTTTTTTTTTTTTTTTTTTAGATGTTAGTATTAGTATTCATTCGTTTCTAGCATATCTATAAGCTAGTGTGCTTCAAAACAGCGACAAAACTCACATTTAGAAGATATAAAACTGATATAAACATGTAAAGCTTTGTCACTCCCGCCTAAATGGATCAACAGTTTTATTCACGTCATCCCATAGTACAGTTTCCCAACACATCATATCCAATCAAATGCTCTCTAGTGTCTGACATGCTCCGCCCCCTTCAAGATGCTTCACATTTGCTTTTCATTTAAATGCACTTGACCTCAACCACTCTCACTGGCAGAGCTGTGATAAAACAAAACGCTATTGGCTGGGTTTTTTTTTTAAATGGGAGGAGCTACACTATGACCCTCTCTTCGTGTTTCGGTTGAGATTGCGTCAAAATAAAAATGCATATTTCAAAGCACTTCACACGAACTTTAACGTTTTTATGTGTGTTTTTAAAGTTCTCACCACGGCTGAATTGATTTAATTAAAGAAAAACAGTTTATATGCGATTCTAGTCTTCAGTGTCACATTATTCTCCATTTTAATATGATGATTTGGTTTCTTCATTCATTTTCTTGTCGGCTTTGTCCCTTGCGGGGTCGCCACAGTGGAATGAACCACCAACTTATCCAGCACGATTTTACGCAGCGGATGCCCTTCCAGCCGCAACCCATCTCTGGGAATTTCCACACACACACATTCACACACATACACTACGGACAATTTAGCTTACCCAATTCACCTGTACTGCATGTCTTTGGACTGTGGGGGAACCCGGAGCACCCGGAGGAAACCCACGCGAACGCAGGGAGAACATGCAAACTCCACACAGAAACGCCAACTGACCCAGCCCAGCCGAGGTTCGAACCTGCGACCCAGCGACGTTCTTGCTGTGAGGCAACAGCACTACCTACTGCGCCACTGCGTTGCCTGATTTGGTTTCATTCATTCATTTTCCTTCAACTTAGTCCATTTATTCATCAGGGGTCACCACAGCAGAATGAACCGCCAACTTATCCATGTTTTACACAGCGTACACCCTTTCAACTGCAACCCAACACTGGGAAACACCCATACACTCTGATTTGGTTCTCAAGAAACTTTAATAATTACTTTCAATATATGGCTCTGTATTTGAACGGAAATGCTAAAACATTTCTTTAGACGTATTTGAATAAAACGTTCAAGCATTCAAAAGAACAACATTAACTGAAACAGAAATACATTGTAATTGAAATGTTTAAACATTCAAAGAAAATCTTACCGACCCCAACCCTATTTTATTTCTCTTCACAGTCCATTTGTAGTTTGGTGCAACAGTCTGGTCAAAAGTTCAAAGTTGTTATCTGAACAGAACATCTGACGGGAGTGAATCAGAGAGAGCGCAATACAACTACAACTGAGGCACAATTAAAGCCCGCATAAATGGCTTCTCTAGTTAATCAATTAAACCACTTTGGCATGCGGAACAAGGCAGTGTTTTGGCAGACGCGGTGCTTTCGCTCTTACCTGGCCTTTTTACCTTCTAGTGCACACACATTCATTCACAATCTCTTTCTCTCTCCCACACACATTCACAAGCACAAACACATTACTGTTACATTCACACAACTACACACACACACACGGCTCTGATTCCTCCAAAAGCAGGCCTCACTTACCCGCAGTTTTAAAATGCTGCATAAAGAGAAGGCAATTATTCCCCCATCATATTTTTCAGCTCTTGAAAATGTTATTTTAATCGTGCTGGTGGAGTGGACCACTCTGTTGTTTTCACATGAGTGTAAAAAATAATGACGGCTGTCCAGTGAATGGGGCCTTGGCATGAGTTTGGGCCACTATGGGCATGCGGTCGACTACACACACACACACACACAAATACAGACTTTTCTTTCAGTGTTAAACAGAAAGCAAACTAATACAGTGTTCTTTAAAAACACATGTAGAACTCTTTCTGTACACTTTCATTTTAATTAATCAGTACTGATTGTTAAATGATGTGACACGGTGTCTCAGTGGTTAGCACTGTTGCCTCAAAGCAAGAAGGTCACTGGTTTGAGTCCCTGTTGGGTCAGTTGGCATTTCTGTGTAGAGTTTGCATGTTCTCCCCGTGTTGGTGTGGGTTTCCTCCGGGTGCTCCGGTTTCCTCCACAGTCCAGAGACATGCGCTATAGGTGAATTGAATAAATTAAATTGGCCATAGTGTATGAGTGTGAATGTGAGAGTGTATGGGTTTTGCAGCTGGAAGGGCATCCGCTGTGTAAAACATATGCTGGATAAGTTGGATTCATTCCGCTGTGGCGACCCCTGATGAATAAAGGGACTAAGCCAAAAGAAAATGAATGATGGGTAAATGTGACCCTGGACTACAAAACCAGTCATATGGACAGATTTTTTGGAATTGAGGTTTATACAAAGCTTTCCATGGATGTTTGGTCTGTTTGGCTATTTGAATATCTGGAATATACAGGTTTCAAATCTAAATACTGAGAAAATCACCTTTGAAGTTGTCTAAATGAAGTACTTAGCAATGTATATTACTAATAGTTACTAAGTTTTGATATATTAACTGAAGGTCACTTCTAAAATGTCTTCATGGAATATATCTTACTCTTGGAATATCTTTATTTAATATTCTAATTATGCCAAAAAATAAAACTGAATAATTTTGACTTCCCACCAGGGGCGGACTGGCCATAGGGAGGTGGCCTGATAGTCAATCTGGCCTGCCACCGTGAGTCTGGCCTGCCACGCATCCCCCACCCTCCCCCTCCCTGGGTAGCGCTGTCGCCTCACAGTAAGAAGTTCGCTGGTTTGAGCCCTGGCTGGGCCAGTTGGCATTTCTGTGTGGAGTTTGCATGTTCTCCCAGTGTTCACATGGGTTTCCTCAGGGTGCTCCGGTTTCCCTCACAGTCCAACGACTTGCGCTATTCACCTTATTCTCCGCGTATGAGTGGGCGCAGCTATTTGAATCATTTTGGCTCGAGACTTCCGGTTTCATTCACTTCCATTCATTTTTAGACGTTAAAAACAGCTCGTTATGCTGCTTGATGTTGCAAACTGATGTTTTCTTATTATATTATTCTGCTTTGTCTGTATAATCATGCAAACACTTGTTTGTAGAGCAAGTACTTTGACCGTTTTCTGCTGTTTATTATTCCAAGTCATTTCTCCCATAGGAAACTCAGTCTGAAGTTCTAAAATAATCGCAAAAACGAGCGCACTTCCGCATTGAAGAATAAGGTCAATTGGTGAATTGAATAAGCTAAATTGGTCATACTGCATGTGTGTGAATGTATGGGTGTTTCCCAGTGCTGCATAATAATATGTGCTGAATGAGTTGGCGGTTCATTCCGCTGTGGCGACCCCTGATTAATAAAGGGACTAACCCGAAAAGAAAATGAATGTTCTTACTACAAGTCACAGCATAAAATAAACACGAATGAACAACTAATTACTCTGAACAATGTCACGTATCACTATATTTACCTCAGGAAAGTCATTCAATGTCCAAAATGTATTTGTTTGCTGTAGTAAACTCCAGATAAGAGCCTTTGGGAGGGTTTTTTTGCACTATTTTAGTCTATTTAATTCAAATTTGACCTACTCTGCTAGTGATGTCTTGTTTAATAATTCTGTCATGAACATGAATAGAGCCACTATTCACTTTCTTTCAGCTTAGTCCCTTATTAATGAGGGGTCACCACAGCGGAATGAACCGCTATTTTATATGCATTAATTTAAATAAAAAAATGACAAAAGGCCTTTACAGCCTGTCTTATAAATAATCTCAAATCCAAAACATGTTTGGTTTTAATCATATCTCTCAGACTTACCTTTGTCATTGTGAATATTGATTATCAGCATGCGCTTTAAAGTCTCGTCAGTGTAAAATTGTGACGTATTCTTTTTCTGAGCGCAAACATCTGAGGCACAAGGAGAGAAAGACAAACTATCAGACAGTGTATGTTGAGTTATTACATTAATGTTCACTTTAGCATCTTAATGTGCTCAACCTGTCAAATACACAAGGTTATTTCAAACACACAATGTAAACAGTTGGTTATGTATGTCAACATAAACAGCTGGGGGGGGGGGGGGGGGGGGAATCAGGTGTTTATATTAGATCTGTGTGTTAAAATGGCCACAGTATATGGTCAATATACAGTAGCGTTTGCTGTCTGAAATCTCTCTGCTTCTGAATGAATAACATTATCTTGATAAGATGAAATGTCTTTCTGTAATGCAGTGATTCTTACTGCTCTATGCTAATAGGGCAGATTGTGGGTAGGGCTTGTGATGTCACAGTAGGGGAAATCTGGCACAGCATATTTTCAGACAACGCTTCTGATTTATGGGGATTATCAAAAAGAAGTGGGTGAATTTTTACTATTATAGATTAGTTGTTTACACACTCTATAGACACAAATCAGTGTTTGCATGCAATGTAATAACAAAGTTAGCATAACAGGTCCACTTTAATAAAGCGTAATAAGTCAAATTACTTAAAGACAGAGCCGCGATTCATTCAGTAAACCATAATTTAATAAAAAAGTAAATAAAACCAAACCAGTTTTACTACATTAGTCTTTAAACTGGCTCCTGGTGTACCTGAGATGTTTAGTTGGGGTAGGGTGGGAGATGGCGCTCGTATTATTGTGCCGTTACTTAAAGGGATAGTTCACAAAAAAAAAAAAAGTATTACCTTCATCACTCCAAATCTATAAAAAATCTCAGTCTGTGGTAAACAAAACTTGTTTTAAACATTCCACTAAATATTTTCTTTAGTTTAGCACAGGAGGACAATTATAAAACTAACGAAGAAATACAGAACCTTCTCTTTAGTTTTTGCAGGGAACTGTCCCTTTAATAAAACATAATTAAATTATAATGCCTTCCTTATGTTCTGTTTATGAATATTTATACGAATGTGGTTAAAGGATTTCAGCTTCACTGTACTCGTTCTGTCACTGCTATGTGATTATCTTGCTCTTTAAATCATGATGGAACATACTATAAAGCCTGTTCAAATGTACCGTTCTTTCAAGTACACTGATATAAAACATCTTTTGCAAATAAAGCCTGAGTTTCTTCATCAAGCCTGAGATCCTCTTTTAGCTTCCACCGAGATACAGTGACTCAATGTCCATGTCGTAGTCTTTCCTGGGCTCCTCTGGGTTGGATAAATCTTCTCCCAGTGTCCTCCACCAAGGCAGACGCATCCTTTGTAGCAAGGCATTATGGGATTGACGGGCACGTGTGGCTACTGGACAGGAGCGACTCAGGAACAGACTCACATCCTCCTCTCTGACATCCCTCAGGGACGGAGCATCTAACATGACAAACAAACCAATAATCTCAGTCCAGTGGTTCACAACCTTTGTTTACAAACAAATATACTACATACATACATATAAATATATATATACAGTTGAAGTCAGAATTATTAGCCCCCGTTTATTTTTCCCCCAATTTCTGTTTAACAGAGAGATTTTTTCAACACATTTCTAAACATAATAGTTTTAATAACTCATCTCTAATAACTGATTTGTTTTATCTTTGTCATGATGACAGTAAATAATATTTGACTAGATATTTTTCAAGACACTTCTATACAGCTTAAAGTGACATTTAAAGGCTTAACTAGGTTAATTAGGTTAACTAGGCAGGTTAGGGTAATTAGGCAAGTTATTGTATAACGGTTGTTTGTTCTGTAGATTATTGAAAAAAAATTGCTTAAAGGGGCTAATAATTTTGACCTTAAAATGGTGTTTAAAAAAGACTTTCTCCAGAAGAAAAAACATTATCAGACATACTGTGAAAATTTCCTTGCTCTGTTAAACATTATTTGGGAAATATTTAAAAAAAGAAAGAAAAAAAGTCAAAGGGGGGCTAATAATTCTGACTTCAACTATTTATATATAGTTTTATAGAATTATAAAGTTCTATCTGACATTTGACAAAACTGAGTTTATATTTAAGTTGTTTAAAGTTTTGGAACTTTTTTTATTTAGAAAACAAAAATTGTGCGTCTACAAAATCTAACTTTAACTTGGTTCAATACGATTCTATATGTGTCCAATCAGCTTTTTCAATGCAAGCAAGAGGTCCAATCAGGATCTGAGTAGCCAAGATGAGTGCATCAGCAGCATCACGGTGTCTCACAGCAAGCAGGTTGCTAGTTTTATAAAAATCTCAGCTTTTTCTCCACAGGATCACGAGTCGCATTTACGTTCCAAAAACGTGAGGCGCACCTCACTGCCTTTTTTGTTGTCAAGAAAAAAAGAAGAGCGGTACGCTCTGAATCAGCTCAGTATAGACTGATTTCACGCGGCTGCCATTTTAAACACCGAAATCAAGGCTGCGGTGGAAACCCAGAAGTATCACCTTAGTCACACACAAATGTTGTGTACCTGTCTGTATATCTTATCAGCGAAGAGAAAGCGACACAAATTAATCATTTCACCGCCTTCTGAGTGACCCGAAGGTCCATTCTGAATGAATAGTGAAAATAAAAAGGGATATCGCACCTCATTTTCAGCTAAGTTAAGGGAAATGGCACTAGTTAGCTAATGTTTTTTTCCCAAACACACATTTTAGATGCCATTCATCAAACTCAAGTTAATGAACTGATTCTTTCACTATATTAGACTTGTCACGATACACAATTTCAGTCCTGAAATTTAATAAAAATGTCCATTTCCCGTTAACATTTAAGCACTGTTGCTGCCATTCTTAAACAGCGCTGATTTTCCATTGTGTTTACATGCTCAACAGAAATGACTGTGATTGGCCGTGGAGGTCTTCAGTTCACCGGACCACCGCTGTTTAGTGAGTCCAAACACAGATGAGTGATCCACGGGAAATGGACGTTTTTAAAACGTCAGTACCGGGACAACACTGTTACAGACAACACGAGGGTGTGCTACAGATGACTGCATTGTTTTATCACTTACCGGGTTACATTGGCTGAAGCAGGAAAGCCCCCACAGTGTTTACCTGCTGCCATGAACAGAAGCCTAGGAGGACACTGATTGTGAAGTTGTTTGATGCCTAATATGCTTTAAATTGTTTAAATGAAACTTAACTGAGTGATATTAAAGTGATGTTTACACCACATCTGCATTTTGAAATCGCGGCAACAGCTGGAGGTTTGTAGTCCACAGCATGTTCATCCTATACTTCCGGGTTTCTTCCCACCGCAGCCTCGATTTCGTGTTTTAAAATGGCGGCCGCGTGAAATAAGCGTATTGTGCAAGAGTGTTGCTGTTGAAATTAATATAATTGTAATAATTAATAATTTGTGATATTCAAGATTTGTGAAGTCATACAGCACCAGATAACTCAAAACAGCAACCACAAGTCTCTCCTCCATATTCAAAAGTCTCCGTTGTTGTCTTTACAACAAACACTGCAGGCATCTCAACGGAAACCCCGCCTCTGCTTTTATTTGATTGGAGAATGAAAAAGACGAGACTGATGTAATGCACTTTTTACGCTCAGAGTTTTTCAACTGCAAGCGAATGGCACGGTACGCAAGGGCAAAAACGTGAGGGGCAGCAGGCGGTTAAAACGCGAGGCGCACAGGGCGCATTAGCAGCACGCTCATGGCCGTTAGTAAACCATTCCAAAAAAGCGCCTCTCAACGCATAAATCGCGTTCGGTGTGATCGGCCCCTAACGGCCGCGAGCGTTTTGCGTGCTGCTTATGCGCCCTGCGCGTAAAAAGTGCATTACATCAGTCGCGTCTTTTTCATTCTCCAATCAAATAAAAGATCGCATTCGGTGTGATCAGCCCCTTACTCTGCTTCAGACTACCATGATAATAAGTTCTGAATAATTTAGCTCAACCATGAACATGAATTCTGCAGACCACAACTCCCATGATTCCACACTCAGTAACATTGTCATCAAACTACGCATTTGTTTGTTATGAATATGCGCCCTCTAGTGGTGTAAATTACATACTGTGACTTTAAAGTAAAAAAAACACACACTAAAGTTTTTTTGTCTTGGAACTTATAAACTTAAATCACTTATCCCAAATAAGATGAATGTAGAATAAGATCTCTCTGTGATTCTTTAATGTACTGTTGATTACCCACGATATTGTGAACAATGGAGTTTTATAATGAAGTAAATAATGACAATGTGTGGGAATGTATTTTTAACGTGTCTGATAATTGAAATTTCATTGTTGTATTATTTGGTGAATATATAAAAAAGAGTAAGTGATGATGATTTATATGATTTTTTATTGATATATTTTATTTTTATTAATATATGATTCTTTGAACAATTTTGTGGCTACGCGGTGGCGCAGTAGGTAGTGCTGTCGCCTCACAGCAAGAAGGTTGCTGGTTCGAGCCTCGGCTGGGTCAGTTGGCGTTTCTGTGTGGAGTTTGCATGTTCTCCCTGTGTTCGCATGGGTTTCCACCGGGTGCTCCGGTTTCCCCCATAGTCCAAAGACATGCGGTACAGGTGAATTGGGTAGGCTAAACTGTCTGTAGTGTATGAGTGTGAATGAGTGTGTTTGGATGTTTCCGAGAGATGGGTTGCGGCTGGAAGTGCATCCACCTCGTAAAAACGTGCTGGATTAATAAAGGGACTAAGCCAAAAAGAAAATGAATGAATGAATGAACAATTTGGTCCTCTTTGACCACGGAGATCATGTTTTTTGTAGAAGGATATAACATGTTATTCATCAAGGAATGAGATTGGATTGTTTTTGAGTATTTAATTAATGACGTAATGTGATTGGCAATTGAAAAAGAGAGTGAAGGGAAAAAAAAAAAATTACTTCACACACTATGGAAGGCAGCGGCACGGTGGCTCAGTGGTTAGCATGGTTGCCTCACAGCAAGAAGGTTGCTGGTTTGAGTCCCGGCTGGGCCAGTTGGCATTTCTGTTCTCCCCGTGTTCACGTGGGTTTCCCCCGGGTGCTCCGATTTCCCCCACAGTCCAAAGACATGCGCTATAGGTGAATTGAATAAACTAAATTGACCAGTGTGTGTGAAGGAGTGTGTATGGGTGTTTCCCAATACTGGGTTGCGGCTGAAAGGGCATCGGCTTCGTAAAACATATTCTGGAATAGTTGGCGGTTTATTCCGCTGTGGCGACCTCTGAAATAGAGACTAAGTCGAAGGAAAATTAAAAAATGAATGAAGTATAGAAGGTATTACGTTTGTGTTTATATTTCTGAAGGATGTGAAATAAAAAATATGAGTTTTTAAATGTATTCAGTGAGTGCGGATCATGACCTTTTGAGTTATTCTGCTTTTGAGAAGAATTTCTTGAATTTTCTTCAAATACAAACAATATGGAACTCAATATTCAGCCTCAACTAAATGGCTGACATATTGCACCTGGATAGAGTCTGCTTTTGTCTTTATGTTCTGCAGAATACATCAGATATTACTTCAGGAACGTACTTAGCAAAAGCTCCATGTCTGTGTTGATCTGTGCGAGTAGAGCCAGCCTGTGCTGCTGCTGCGCCCGATCAGACGCTCTGTTGATCAGGTGACGGTGAAGGAGACCCTGCGCTCTCTGATGGAGCTCTGCGCTGCCCTCTGCTGACTGCACAGACGACTGCACAACACTACTGATAAGATAACAAACATCAAGAAAACACAAAAGATTCTATATCTTCCTGTGACTCACGGGATGTAGAGAGATGTGCTCCTGAATCTGCTTTCTGAGCTCCGATCTCCTGCTGTCTGTCAGTCCTTTGGGTGCTTTTAGTGGCGTGAGAATATTCCTCTGTGCTTTACGACGTTTTAAAAAAAGCAGAACCTGACAAGATGAGATGACGAGCACGTGAATGATTAAGATGATCAGGGAACTTAAAAAAATACACTAATAAAAAGGTCAAAATATTAAGGTTGTGTTACTAAGGTTTGGACTTGGTTTATATATTAAAGAGCACCTATTTTACCCCTTTTACAAGATGTAAGATAAGCCTTTGGTGTCTCCGTAATGTGTCTGTAAAGTTTCAGCTCAAAATACCCATCAGATAATTTATTATAGCCTCCAGAATCTGCCGATTTTGCTGTCTTAAGTACAGTATAGCGGTTTTTGTAGCCTGTAGCTTTAAATGCAAATGAGCTGCTTCTCCCCGCCCACTGCTCCCACGTGCATGTCTGCTTCTCCTGGGTTATGTCAGATAAACAGCAGTCAGCGACTCGGATGAAGCTGAAATACAGCTCATTAATCAAAAATACCAAGTAAGTTTATTTGATGTATTTGTGGTGGAGGTTTATTCAAGCCTTTCTGAAACGATGAGTCCCACACAAATGCAGTTTGCAGTACACACATGAAAATATAAGTACAAAATGAAATATGAGAAAATGAAAGTCTAAAATGGCTCACGGCTCTCTGCAGAGTGACAGCAGCTCTGTGTCGTCTGAGGATGTGTTTGTGCTGCTGGAAGTGGCGTCTCTCTCTGTGTCCTCTCCACACTCTCTGAATCACCAGCGCTGCCTTATTCTCCAGCTCCCCCAGGTATCTCTGCACCTGACCTGACAGAGGGGGACATGAAATACATTTATTTGCTTGCGTCAGGGTTATTATAGTTAACTAAAACCATTCAATTACATTTCTCAGTTTCATTTGATGTATTAAAACTAAATGAAAAAAGAAAAGAAAATATATTAATAGTTTAATGCAATAATACTAAACAATGTTCTTTATTTTTACAAATTTAAAGTCATAAAATTAGTTATTTTTATCTAGCTATTATTAACAATTGAAATTAGCTTTTGGTATTTATTAATGACTGTAAAAAAAATTAATGTACTTAGTATTTATACTTTTAATATAATTTAGATATTAAGTTATAGTTTCAATTTTAAAATTTTATTGTGACATCTTTGAAATTTGTCTTCATTTTTAAATGTTGTTTTACTGTGTGTTTTAATGTTTTTATGTGGTTTTAGATTTCTAAAGGAGTCTTATTTTTATTTCTTGACCTGATACACAATTTAATATATAGACTCACCGGCCACTTTATTAGGTACACCTTACTAGTATCGGGTTGGACCCCCTTTTACCTTGAAAACTGCCTTAATCCTTCGTGGCATAGATTCAACAAGCAACTGGAAATATTCCTCAGAGATTTCATTCCATATTAACATGATAACATCACGCAGTTGCTGCAGATTTGTCGGCTGCACATCCATGATGCAAATCTTCCGTTCCACCACATCCCAAAGGTGCTCTATTGGATTGAGCTCTGGTGACTGTGGAGGCCATTTGAGTACTGTGAACTCATTGTCATGTTCAAGAAACCAATCTGAGATGATTCACGCTTTATGACATGGCGCGTTATCCTGCTGGAAGTAGCCATCAGAAGATAGGTACACAGTGGTCATAAAGGAAGACATGGTCAGCAACAATACTCAAGTGGGGTGTGTTGTTGACACAATGCTTAATTGGTACTAATGGGCCCAAAATGTGCCAAGAAAATATCCCCCACACCATTACACCACGACCACCAGCCTGAACTGTTAATACAAGGCAGGATGGATCCATGCTTTCATGTTGTTGATGCCAAATTCTGACCCTACCATCTGAATGTCGCAGCAGAAATTGAGATTCATCAGCCCAGGCAACGTTTTTCCAATCTTCTATTGTCTAATATTGGTGAGCCTGTGTGAATTGTAGTCCCAGTTTCCTGTTCTTAGCTGACAGGAGTGGCACCTGGTGTGGTCTTCTGCTGCTGTAGCCCATTCGCCTCAAGGTTGGAAGTGTTGTGCGCTCAGAGATGCTCTTCTGCAGACCTTGGTTGAGTGCTTATTTGAGTTACTGTTGCCTTTCTATCAGCTCAAACCAGTCTGGCCATTCTCCTCTGACCTCTGGCATCAACAAGGCATTTCCGCCCACAGAACTGCCGCTCACTGGATATTTTCTCTTTTTTGGAGCATTTCGAAACTATGTTTACTTATTAAGTTAGGTTAATCAAGTTAGACAAGTCATTGGGCAACACAGTTTTTTTCTTTAGCCTTAAAAAAAACAGAATAATAGGGGCTAATAATGTTGAGAAATTTTATTATTAAGTATTATTATTATATTATTCCAGTCAAACTAAAAGAAATATGTATTTCCACATAAGAAATATAATCATTTTAATCAATCAATATAAAAATTTCTGTGCTCCGCTAAACAGCACTTGGGAAAATATTTGAAAAAGAATCAAATAAATTCACAGGAAGGTTAATCATTTTTCATTTAAAATGTAATTTTAATTCATTTCAGTTATGTGAGTTTTCATTTTTTATTTTAACAATATTTCTCTGTTATTTTAGATTCAATAATAATTATCAATGTATTACATTTTTTATTATTATTATTCAGAATAAACTTGGTCACCAAACTCATTTGGGTTAAACTGATCCACTAGAACTGAAGTGTTTGTTACCGGCTGGTAGAATCTCCATCAGATGCAGCTGGTGTTGGCGGAACAGTCTCATGGCTCTCTGTCTTCTCAAACACACTTGATGGCGTAATTCCTCTTCTGCACGTCGTCTCTCAGTGTGTTCCTGCTGTTGTCTCCGCTTTTCCCTAATTTTCAGATGTACATACAGTAAATTCAGAATTATTAGCCCTCTTGTGAAATTTAAATTCTTTGAAAAATATTTCCCAAGTTTTGTTTAACAAAGGGCGGCGGGGTGGCACAGTGGGTAGTGCTGTCACCTCACAGCAAGAAGGTCGCTGGTTTGAGCCCCGGCTGGATCAGTTGGTATTTCTGTGTGGAGTTTGCATGTTCTCCCAATGTTCGCGTGGGTTTCCTCCGGGTGCTCCGGTTTCCCCCACAAGTCCAAAAACATGTGGTATAGGTGAATTGGGTAAACTAAATTGTCCGTAGTGTATGTGTGCGAATGAGAGTGTATGGGTGTTTCCCAGTTATGGGTTGCAGCTGGAAGGGCATCCGTTGCGTAAAACATACGCTGGATAAGTTGGCAGTCCATTCCCCTATGGCGACCCCTGATGAATAAAGGGACTAAGTCGAAAATAAAATGAATGAATGAATGAAATTAAAGCTGCTTCTATTTCAGTGGAACATCACTTGGGAAATATTTCAAATAGAATACAAATTTGACTGTATATAGCATCTCTAAAGTGCAGTTTTCTTTATAGCTGTGCTGAATTCAGAGGATCTCGACTTCATGATGTCCTGACCTGAAGCTGCGCTGTAATGTGCTGATGGCTCCGGGGAGTTTCTTCAGTCTTCTTCTGGTCTGATGAGCTCTCCAGGCTGCCTGAATCACACATGCTGCTCTCACACATTCCTCAGATGACTCCTATAATGAAAAGTAGAGAAATAATGAAGAATTTGAACAACTCTACAGTACACTGACAGATGCCAGATTCTGATCCCACACAGTGTTGGTCGATGTTGTTCTGTCATTTCTTGAACAAAGAGGTTAGAGACGCAAAAAACTGTTGTATTTTTTACATACAGTGTAGAGAAATGGAATATTAAATGAGAAAACAGTGGGCAGGGCTTGTTTTTTCTACTGCGAGCTGAATTGATGTAGTAAAGTAGGCAGTTCATTCAGGAAGATTTGGAAATGGGTTTTAGAAAACTGACAGTTGAAGGGGCGTGATTAAGTATGTTAGACTGTTATCTGACAATTTAACTGAAAACAAAACAAAGATCAGAAGGGCAAACAATTTTTTTTCTTAATGACAACAAACAAAATCATATGGTTAGTTTCATTTATTTGTACTTTAAAATGGGGGTCAGAGAAACATACTATAATATATAATGGACTACAGGCTATAGAATAATTCGAAAATGTAAAAAATAAAAGAAAATAATGCCTAACCAAGTTTTGCATTGTGGCCACATGATCATCTCCATGTTGAGAATTATATTTTAATAATTTAATGGCCTCCAATTATTTATTTATTTTAATTTGTCAATTTTTGTCTCGATACGGTGATACAGTGGCTCAGTGGTTAACACTGTCACCTCACAGCAAGAAGGTCGCTGGTTCGAATCTATTTGATTGTGGATTCGTTTTCATAGGTCTGGAGTCAGCTCTAAACAGTCTATTGGATGACGTTTATGCTTAAGATATTGTTCAGAACTGTACGCACGCACGCACCCACGTGGAAATTTTCGAAGTCTATCTGTGTTTTAACCAGCAGAGCGGCCTAGGAACTCATTGCAAGTGTTGAAGCTGGCTTCTGCTGATGAAACTGCAAACTATCTTCAGGAAACTTTATTTATTTATTTGAATCTCTGACTCCACCTCTTATTCATCTGACAGACTGGTCATTCTTTGGGTTAAAACTGTAAATAATCCCTACAATAATATTGCCAAAATTTTATTAAAATCACATTTTGAGTGTGAATCCGCCATTGTTGTGTTTGTTTGCACTTGCCTTTAATATACACCTCTCTAAACACATACGTCATCATTTTCGGGTGTTTACATGGACACAACAATGGCAGTGTTTTCAAAAATTGCTAATGCATTTTCAGTTTCGAAAATGCCATTGTTGTGTAAGTGAATAGGAAAAAAACGCATGAAAAAGATTCCCATTTTTAGCTGAAAACGTTTAACACTAAAATAATGGTCCATTAGTTAATGTTAGTTAATGTGTTTATTAACATGAACAAACTATTAGTAATACATTTATTACAGTATTTATTCATGTTTGTTAACGTTAGTTCATGTTTTTTTTTTATAATAATTTTTTAGGGGTTTTCACCTTTAATGGACAGGACAGTGGAAATTGACAGACAGGAAAGTTTGGGGAGCAGAGATAGGGGAAGGATCGGCAAAGGAGCTCGAGCCGGGAATCTAACTCAGGTCGCCGCGAGCACCTGGGTGCTATGTGTCGACGCACTAACCACTAGGCTATTGGCGCCAACTAGTTCATGTTTTTTAAGTTAAAACGTTAGTTCATATTAACTTACAATGCACTGACTAATGTTAACAAGTAAGACTTTGGATTTTAATAATGCATTAGTTAATGTTGAACTATGATTAATAAATACTTTACAAGATTATTTATACTTAATTAATGTTAGTAAATACATTAAGTAACATTAACTAATAAACCATTATTCTAAAGTGTTACCTGTTGTTGATGTTGTGTAAAATGCCCCCAAAGTAAATTAGTGTTTTTGGCCTTGGATTAATGACATTTGGACCTCCAAAACTAAATCAGCAAATTTAAAATTGTGTGATACATAATTTTATAGCACCTTAGGTTCCCTCCATGGGACGTCTGACTGCAGGTGATCAATAAGCTGATCCAGTGCAGAATCAAAGCCTTTACCACGCCAGTCCTTCTCAGCCAAATCAGACAAACCTGGAGGACCAAACATTGAAATTTTGTTCAGAACCCTTAGGGACTGTATTGGAAGATGTGCTGAGCTCTAAAAAGAGTGATTGTACCTCTGTAACGTCTCTGAATGAGCTGTTGGGTAGAGCTGCTGTGGTCTAAAATCAGAACAAGAGTCTTTACTGCTGCTCTGCCAATCACAGGGTTTGAGCTACTGGACATTTTATACACAATATCATCCATGATGTCGGTCAGAGCCCTGTTTCCCATCTCAGCCAATACAGCACTGCAAAAACAATGGAAAAAGGTGTGAAACTTAGATAAGGGCTGTATTATGGACCAAGCGGCTTTTCTGTTGTACCTGTTTGTCCTAAAGATATCGTTCCACAAGGTGACAGTAACAACGGAGACGTCATCGTCCTCACAGATCTGAACACTCTCGTAATGTTTAGATCTCACCACTGAGAATGGAAAAACAAGGTTTCAATTAGTTTCAAGCTGAAAAACAATCTATAAACAAACACACCTCGTGGAGGTCACAGGCTGGAAAATTTACAGCAGTTACCATGATAAATGAGATGCCCGTGAGCCCTGAGAAGCCAGCCGATGGAATCAAAGACTTTTCTAAACAAACGAATCATCTCGCTAGGTGCCTTGTCCTGTTGGAGAGAGAAATTATTTAATCTGATTGGTCAATGAGTATGAAATAACATATTTCACTATGATTGATTCAAAAAGAAACTTAATAACTGCTTCATGTTTTTGTCAAAGCCACAATAAATTAACATTTAAAAGTTTGGGGTCAGTAAGATTTACCAAGATGAATACACTAATTAATAATAATTAAATAAATAACAAAAGCAATGATATTATCATTCTGAAATGCAGTAACTTAATCAACAGTGGCAGAAATTACAGTTATTGTGTTTCAAAAGTTTCCTATCCCAAATAAAAATTGTTCTTTTAAATTTCTATTCACAAGAAAAAATTTAGGACGTCACGGTGGCGCAGTGTGTAGCATGATCGCCTCACAGCAAGAAGGTCGCTGTTTCGAGCCCCGGCTGGGTCAGTTGGCATTTCTGTGTGTGAGTTTGCATGTTCTCCCCGTGCTGGCGTGGGTTTCCTCCGGGTGCTGCGGTTTCCCCCACAGTCCAAAGACATGCGCTATAGGTGAATTGAATAAGCTAAATTGACTGTAGTGTATGTGTGGGTGTGAATGCAAGAGTGTATGGGTGTTTCCCAGTGCTGGGTTGCAGCTGGAAGGGCATCCGCTGCGTAAAACATATGCTGGATAAGTTGGTGGTTCATTCCCCTGTGGAGACCTAAAGTAATGACGGCTGATATTTCTTAACAATAAATTCCCTATTAAAGTATATTCAAATAGGAAAAATAAGTATTTAAATAATACTACAAAATATTGGTTTTACTGTATATTAATTCAAATAACTGCAGCCTTAATGGGTAAAGCGGAGAAAGTAAGTATTCAGCACGTCACCATTTTTCTCAAAAAACACATTTCTAAAAGTGCTGTTGACTTGAAATTTTCTCCTGATGTCGGTAAAAACCAAAGAAATCCACATATGCAATAAAAACAAATCTAATTAGTTTACAAACTAAGTTATGTGTAATATAATGAAATGACGAAAGGAAAAAGTATTAAACACATGAAGAAAGGGAGGTGTAGAAAGGCAGTGAAAGCCCAGACAGCAGCTGAAATCTCTCAGTAGTCCTTCAGCAACTCTTTGCCCTTCCTCAATGTAAATTAATATTAGCTGCTTTAGTCCAACATCTACATTATCAAGATAACAGACCCACAAGACTTACATTTTTCAGGTGCGAGTTTAAAAAACTCACACCTGAACAATTCATGTGACTTCATTCTCCATTTAAGAGGCACCTTTAAGCGGCCATCACCAAAAAAGCCTTTTATATAAAGTATTAAATACATTTCAGCAGTTCAGTACTTTCTCCTGTCATTCCATTGTTATTACACCGTAAAAAGTGTTACAATTAAATGGATTAAGTTTGACAAACTTAATTTATGACAGTTTTCAGTAATAAATTAAGTTAATTATTTTAAGTGTAACAATTCTTAGTAATTTATTTTAGTATTGTTAGCTATTAATAGTGAACAACACATGTACTTGCCACAAAACATAAAAGTATTATTATTATTGCTATATTAGCATGGGAAGGAAATTATTTGTACTGTAATAAAAGTATTTTTACTATTATTATTATATTAACATCACCAAAAAAGACTTTTATATAAAGTGTTAAATATAATTTAATAGTTCAGTACTTTCTCCTTGTGTTCATTGTTATTACACATAACTAAATTTTCAGATTATTTTGTTTTGTTTTATTTTTATGTTTATATTGTTTGGAGTTTTACCTAAATCTTGTTCAACTCCACGTCAACAGCTCCTTTAGAAATATTATTCCCAGGAAAAAACATCAATACTTATTTTCCCTGCTGTATAGACACCATAATTAAAATTTAGTCAAAATTAATAACAGAAGAGATGTTAGAACACGTCTTATACAGTGTAAAATTTTGCATAGATTTTACTGGACTCCTAAAAGACTGTTCAGAGCAGGTTTCAAAAACAATCCAGAATGCTGGCGATGCCAAGAAGAAACAGGTGACCTATTTCATATATTCTGGCAATGCCCAGAAATCCAACATTTTTGGAGAGAGGTGCATGAATATCTTGTAAAAAATATTGCAGACCCAGTATGACTTCTGCCCAAGCTTATATATACTTGGTGACCCATGTCCATTAAGCCACATGAATAAAGCTGAATCACAGTGGATACAGAGCTGTATTATGCTAGGCAGACGGGTCATTGTTAAAAACTGGAAATCTTCCAGCAAACCTCCGGTCTTCGAGTGGATCGAGATAGGACGAACTGCAGCTTATGAAAAACTCTCCTGCAGTTTAGATGGAAGAATTGAAATTTATTTTGATAAATGGGGAAAATTTCTAAATTTCTGCGACCCACAATGTTAGCAAACATGTAACGAGACAAATTAATTAATAATTAAGGTTATGATATTAGCAACCCAAACCTTTTTTTTTTTTCTTCTTCTTTTTTCTTCTTCTTTTGTGCGTGTTCTGGTTTGGTTTACTTACGCAATTTACATGATGTTATTTAATTATTGCATTTATTTATTTTGTATTGTTCTGCTTTTATGTTAATGCTCTGTATTTGATATTCATATGCATGTTTTGAAACAAGAAAAATCAATAAAAAGTTTGAATCATAAAAAAAAAAAATAATAATAACAGACATTTAGGGCTTTATATTACCCTTAAAGGATTTATTTTGCATTAAACTTTGTTATGTGTTGTTCACTATGTGATTCAGGATCCTGTAATATCTCACCCTCAGAGCTCTGTTCATGAGACGCTCTGCAAGAAAAAGAAGGCTTTCGACCACTGATGGCAGAAATTCATGACTGAACACCTCGATGTCTCTGAAAGCTGCCAGACCAACGCAACACGTGCTAGACAGACAGAAACATGCATTAAACTCCTTTGACACCGCAAATAAAGACAGAAACCACACTGAGGTAAAGTTGGTTTTATATTCACACATTTTTTTATTTAACTGTCCCTATAGAGTGGAGGAACTATGACGTTAATTTGTATGCAAAAACCCGGAAGCGAGTTAGCATTTTAGCAGTTCCGGTTCCCTCGTCCCAAAGTCAATGGGTTTTTTCAATGGGATTTCAGTTAATTCGCTTAAATAAGGTTCATGGCTAACACAAACTCAAGATACTCTTTCACATTTTATTCTACAACATAAAACACATCAGTTACATCACACTTCTGATTTTTTAAATCGGTTGCGCTTCTTTAAAAAGACAGTTGCTATCAAGTTGCTAAACGGGACTACAGGCAGTGTCGGAGACATTATACGTCATCGAGCTGAATTGGTCTGGAAAGCAACTCGCTTGCGTTGGGCGTTTGGATTTGTCTGTTATTTAAGTATTTTCACGAATAGTATTTTATAGTTTGTAGTATTTTTCTAATTGGGAATTCATAATGTGTGTAGATAATGCCTTCACTTGTAAAGACTGTCAAAACAGATTAATTTGTTGATCATTTATTTTAATTAAACGATATCATGGGGATACTGCTTACCAGTGCAGCCTCTCTCTTTCCTGCTCCCAGTAATGTAAATGTGTGAATAAATGTGTAAAAATACATACATATTAAGTGTCATTTTATTGTGATCAAAGGATTTTTCATCTGTTTCTTTCTTCATATGAACACATTTAACTCTGTCATAACTGCACTCCTTAAAATGTATAGCATATGTGACTGCATGGGCTGCTTTTCGCTGTACTTTGTGACAAAAAAGAATATTGTTCTCCATCCATGATGGAATTTGGATGGATTTGATAGCTGTCCCTCGCGCCTCATTTCTGGCGTCTGTTACTAAGGTAACGTTAAGCGAACTGTATGCACGCAAGTGACACACTTATTTAAACATGTCTTATGATAATACTATGTAGGCACTTTTACACATACAGTTTTAAAACCTTTACAACAACCGTAAAGCAAAACAAAATGTATTTCCCACGTAAAAACTATCCAAAAGGCACGTAGGTATATGTGTTTTGTGTATTTATTTGTTTATAATATATATATTGTGGATTTTAATATAATAAACCGAGAGATTAGATCTTTGTCATGGATCATTTTTCTAAAAAATAAGCTTGAAAAGTTGCCGTTAGCAGGGTGGTGCTGACGTCACAGGCGAGCGCCCTGAAGGCACTATAGTCCGTTTATAGCCTAATGTTAGCTTTTCAGTTCTTGCGTTTGCATTTAAGATCCAAAAGTGCTAAAAGTTGTATTTTCGTTTGAGGATTATCTGGCTGGACAAAACGTGTAAGTGTAATGAACTGAGTTTGAACACAGAGCTTATTATTTGCAATCTTCGAAAAGCCTATGGGAAAATCCTATAGGGAATTTATTGAGGGAACCAGTTTTATTCTAGCAGCCGATGAGCCTACAAGGTGACGTCAAAGTTCCTCCACTCTATATTGTTTACCATGCTACTTTAAATATTGGGTCTGAAATCGCAGTTAAGTATTTATTCAAGTCAACATAAGCACTATTCAATTGCCTGTGAATAATGTTGTACTTTGATATTCATTGGCTGCTAATATGATTTCCCCATTCAGAATTAACAAATAATACTTTTCTGAAATTATATAATTAAGAAGAACGTTAGAATGTGTAAAAATAAAAACAACTTTACCTCAATAGAAACCACTGTGTACTTCAAATCTTGAATCTGAATACCTGAGGAGATCTGCCATCTGTGTGAGAGCTGCATAGCCTCCTTGAATCCTGGCTGGACTGAATCTCAGAGAAGAGGAGCAGTACCACAGCACACCATGAGTGTAAAGTCTCTGTTTACACACCTCCAGATCCCTCTGATCTCCTAAAGACTTCTTGTCTAGAAGTTCTGAACATGAGAAAAGGTTTAAGGCAGCTCATTCATGTAGGACAGGGGTGTCAAAGTCAGTTCCCGGAGGGCCGCAGCTCTGCACAGTTTAGTTCCAACCCTGCTTCAACACACTTACCTGTAGGTTTCACACAAGCCTAAAGAACTCAATTAGTTGGATCAGGTGTGTTTAGTTAGGGTTGGAACTAAACTGTGCAGAGCTGCAGCCTTCCAGGAACTGACTTTGACACCTGTGATGTAGGAGAGGCATATTGAGGTAAAGTTGGTTGTGTATTCGCATATTCTCCTTAATAATTTAACTTTAGAAAAGTATTATTTGCATCTGCTGCGTAAAACATGTGCTAGATAAGTTGTCGGTTCATTCTGCTGTGGCGACCCCAGATTAATAAAGGAACTAAGCCAAAAAGAAAATGAATGAATGAATGAAATAGGGAATTCATATTAGCAACCAATGACTATCAAAGTACAACATTGTTCACTGTCAATTAAATAGTGCTAATGTTGTTTTGAAGTCATACTTAAGTGAGATTTCAGACCCAATACTCAAATTAGCATGATAAACAATATAGGCACTGGTAAAATGAGTGAATATACGAATATAAAACCAACCTTACCTCAATGAGAGGCATGGCTGTGTCCTAAAAATATATATATTATTTTGGTAATAAAATAATGGTTAATTTTTTCTAAGGGAAAGAAATTCTGTCACTTTCTGTAATTTTAATTCATAAAACTGTTGGTAGGAATACAAAATGAGTTCTAACAAATAAACACTACAACAAACAAAAAATAAATACATAAATAAATAAATAAACGTATACTAATGAATAAATTATAGACCATTTTGAGGGATGTAAACAAAAACAATGGTCCCAAGGCATTTCCTGATTTATATTTTTAATTTCTATAACTGCTGACAGGCCAAAAAGAGCCACATGTGGATAAATAATGTTATGCTAGCTGTGTTAACATGTAGTTATAATTAAATTGCCTCTTGTTACAGTTATGAAATGAAGCAGGAAATGTTCATGGGACAATGACATGACCACATTGAAATGGTCTATAGGCAATTATAAAAATCAAACTAATTATAAAAATAAAATCTAAACCATTCAAATTATGCATTTATGCAAACATCCAAGAAGTTTCAATATTATACATGAATCTATAAGTTGTACACTTTTACGTTTTATTTTATTTTTACAATTTTAATAAATAATTTGTGAAAATAAATTGTTTCATTGTGAAATTTCTTCAACTTCATATCTATTCTGCACAATAATCCTGCTGGAACTGTATATTTTAATAGACCTGTAGGTTTGTTGTAATTCCTGCATAAATCTTGTTTCCTTTATAAAATACCTGCAGGTATTCCTACAGGAAAATGAGCTGAAAATCCTGTAGGAAATCTGCATAATATTCCTGCAGGATTCCTGCTGGGGGTTTTTTGTAAGAGAACACTTGGATGAAAATACTAAAAAACCATATTCGTCAACAACAAACGTAAGAAAGGCAGACGTCTTGGTTATGTTTACCTTTTAATTTTGAAAGAACGTCGTTAAACTTGTCTTCAGATTTCTCTCGTGTGTCTTCCACCAAATCCCTGAGCTCTGGGTTTATTTCGTCTCCTGAAGGACCCATTGCACTTGAAAAAACGATGCTAGATCCAAATAAAAAGATTCATGTTGATTGTCAAATGCTCGTTTGCCTTCTTCCTTCTCATATATTGGGTGAATATTTCACTTTTACCGTCAATGATATGCAATTTACACATTTATTTTCTGCTGAGGAAAAGCGACACAACCGACAACGAACAAGAAGCTGTTAGGTTTCTACAGAAACGCTGCGTCATCACCCTGCGACGTGAAATTAAGCCAAAGGTTTAGAGAAGGTTTTAGAAAGGTTTTAACAAATGTTAACAAATGTCTTACGTTTTTTTAAAGGAGTTTTTTAAATTGAATTTACCGAAGAGAAATCCATATAAACCTAAGCGACTGATAAATTACGTTTCATGTTATAAGAACATTAACTCGTGCGTACATTTGAAATATCGCTTACATGATTTATGATTTGTATATAGCCTATTTTCTATAAGAAATTAATTACATTGCCAAATTAAACTAAATCATATTACATCAACAAAACCACTGCATCAGTTTTTTCTGCAAACCTATCAAATATTTAGTTATCACAAATTAATATACTGTAATAATAAATATAATAAATTATTTTTGCATTAAATGTAGCCTGCAATGACGGAAAATAACATGAAGACAAGAAAAATGTATTTCCGTGATAATATAATACAATTAAAAATAAAATTTTAAATAGACACAAATATCTGTGAATGTCGTTGTTTTTACGACAACAGCTCCCCCAAGTGGGTGACTCGAGGATGAAGAAAGTTCCCATTTCTCAACAGTTCCCCCTTTTACTTTTACATAGGCTACATTTGATTAATTTACACAAATTAAGGTGATTGTGGCAGATCAAATGTCAAAATAGGTTATTTATGGAAAAATAAAGGGACCAGTTCACTTTATTAACTCTCTAGATTTGCCATTAATGTGTGTTTTGTGTTTGTTTTTCGGTAGGTAATGTTCATTTCGTGTTTTATTTTATAAACTACTTAAAACGTGTCTTCAAAATTCAAATAAAACAAAATTTTAGTATAAAGATGTAGAACTAAACGATACAAAAATAGGCTAGTTTGATACCAGCAGCCATAGTCATTTAAAGGCGTAGACCAGGGGTGCCCAAACTTTTTCTTAAGAAGGGCCAAAAAACAAACTTGATTTAGGGTGGTGGGCCGAAATGAAATATACCAACTGTATTACATTAAAGTCACCATGATGATTTCCCAATTTATTAATTTAATAAATAAACAGAAAAAACTACTTCATTCGTATTAATAACTTTACAATTTTGTACATTTTATAATGAACTTCTTACAGAAACAATCCCATTTTAACAGGATGTAGATCAATGCTGAATATACTAGTCAAGCTGCACCTGCCTGTCCCTTGATTTGCTCGCAAATGACTTGTGCATTGTCCTCTGTCCTTTGAGTGACAGTTTTTGCATGTACAAAAAATCAGATTCATTCACAACAATTAACTGAAACATTTAATTTCAGTTTGCTTTTTTCTAGCTCAAAAATTAAACAAATAAAAGGTTATGTTAAATTTAAAATGACAATCTCTTTTAAAGGCATTTCCCCCAACTTCTCAGATAGGATGGCGGGCCAAATTAAAAGTTACCATGGGCCAACTTTGGCTCACAGGTCCTAGTTTGGCCATCTCTGGCATAGACTAAAGCAGAGGTATTTCTGTGACTTGTGTATTTTACATTTTATAGATAGTTTTAAACATTTATTTGGGGAGGGGGGGGATTATTTATTTATATATATTGCTAATTTATTTTTTATTGTTTTATTTATTTATTTATTGGAAGAAAGTGTTTGTATGTTTATGTTTTATGTCTTTATGTTCATTTGTTGTCACTATGTGAGTTTTTGTGTGTGTGGCACTATTATGAAATGAGGACTCTTGACTGCAAACCAAATCTACCTTTGGGTAAAATAATCTAACCTAACCTAACCTAACCTAAATTTGCTTTTAGAGCATTTATTTGCAGAAATATTTTATTATATATCATATTTTTTAGACAGAGGAGATGAAAAAGGGGACATTTTATATAGACATGTTCTCCAAATAAAAGTTACTGAAAATATTCTTGTGTGAAATGTTGAAGACACGTTATCAGTAAGCTATAGTTAATAACACTGAACAACACAAATAAACATTTTGATAGCTCAAGTGGTCCTATTTTTATCAGAGCTGTATATTGATGTAGTAGCCTACTTAAACGTATTTTATGCACACAAAAAACTTTTTTTTTTTCAAAGTTTGGACTCCATATTTTGATTATTTATTTAATTTATCTTATATGGAGAACTCTGTGACATGTGAATTTCCCTTTGGGATTAATAAAGTCTAAACTTTAATATGGATTAGGAAACTAGACCCTATCATGCTAAAATGAATATTGTAACTGTATTATTATCTGAAAGACAAACAATGTTTTAGCCCTTTTTCTGATCTGTTTTATTTGGGTATAGTCCTGTTTTATAATCTGGTGTTTTTTCTTCACCTTTTTTCCTCCCTTGTTTTGTGTTGATATTTTCATTTGCGTGTCTTTTGAAGATGTATTGTTATGACTGTATTATTGTAAAAATCCAATAAACATAATTCTTAAAAAATTTATTTAATAGTAAACTATAGGTCTTTTGACGTAACGTCTACAGCTGCTTGGTGTTGAACTGGCGTGACGACGTTTATCGTGTAAAAAATACGCACATATATATATATATATATATATATATATATATATATATATATATATATATATATATATATATATATATATATATATATATATATATATATATATTAGACCACAGGAACAATGCAGAAAAAGGAGGAAAAACGTTTCGTTATTTTATTCAACTCATTTATTGAATTTTAATCTTTTGACAGGTGAGAAAAATGCATTTAAATGATAAAAAATTAAATAACTTGGCTTAGTATATTTGATATTTACTGAATGACCAAATAGCCGAAAAACTAAACGAATTGAAATGTGCTGGGGTTTTTAAATTGATTTATATTTATAAAATATGTCGGAAATTATTATCGACAGAAAACTAATGCACAAAACAGTCTATCAATTTAGTCTTCGTTTTTACAGCCATACGAGTATTACGTTTTAATTAACAAAACAAAAAAACGTGTGCGTATTTCGTTCTTTGGAAACGAATATATATATATTTATTTTTTTTCACAAATAAAAATGTAAGGTGTATATGGCCTTAAATGTAAAAAAAAATCATGACGCCTTTATAGATATGCCAAATAGTAAAACAAGAATATAAAAAGTATATAGTAAATGCATTTATAGTAAATAGTAAATATATTTTGTGAATACCTTATTAAATCTAAGCATATTTAATCATATTTTGTATAAATATGTCTATTTTTGGCCAGAGTTACAGAATAATTTTTTCTATGTATAATTTCTCCCACTGCGTTTCAAACAATAACACAAAGCTCTGCTCTCGCGTCATAGTTAGAATAGAACATTTAGAATGTCTTGCGTTCTTAAACAGCTTCTCTGTGCAGATTTGCCATTTTGCTCGATTTCTCCATCTGCCTTACGCGAACTCAACAGTGTTAGTGTTTTATCCACCCGCTTTTGTGATCATGGGACAGAAGAGAAAGAGAGATTGTTTTTCTGACAGCGATTGCGTTATTGTGCACAATTTTCATCTTGGTGCTCAAACAAAATCCTGCCCCAACGAGGCCATCAACCATCTCCAGCCCGTTGAGGAGAGGCGGCCATCAAAAAAGATGAGGAGCAGGTCGCCCTCTAGTTACTTCTCTGCTCAAAGTGTCACCTCTGAGGAGAGAAATACTGAATATTATGATTCTTTCATGGATTTCACTGTGGAGAATCATGAAGTTCAGGAAACTGACACCAGCAGCGGCCTGAGTCTTGATGACAAGGCCAGCCCCAGTTCCAGCTCCTCCAGCAGGACGTCCAGCTCCAACAGGATGTCCGGCTCCAACACCACCTCCAGCAAGACATCCAGCTCCAACACCAGCAGCCCGTCCAGCTCCAGCAGCAGCCTTAGTTGTCAGGAGGTCCAAGGTTCAGATCAAGACATTGACAGTAAATTGACCTTTATATGTTCTTTGTCAATAATGTTCATACAAACATTATAATGTGTGTTAATGATCTACTTAAAGTTTATTAGAGGCCTTTTACTTAAACTGAGTTGTGAAGAAATGTGAAATATTCAAAATAATAGACAAATATTCTGGCAAATTATGAATTAAATGTCAGCTTTAATCCTCTTGTTGTGTCTCTATAATGTTTACTCATTTTACTTTTTGCAGATGATATTTTGGGCCGTTACAAAATTGTGAAAAAGCTCGGTGAGGGAGGATACGGCACGGTCTTTGAAGCAGTTCGTGTGATGGATGGTCTTGAGGTATTATTTTAGTCACTACATCTAGCTGCAAAATATTTCTCTCACTGTCTGTTCAAGTCTGTTTATTGTGTCACATGACATTGAAAAAGTTGAATGACTGTGATGATTTGAGCTCAGAACACAGGGCAACAATTACAAATGTTTTGTTTTGTTGATTAGGTGGCAATGAAGGTGGTTTTGAAGAGGAACAGCATGGATTATCTCAGCATTGTAAGCAGCTCTCTTGCTTTTTAGTTCAAGATATGTTAATTAGAGCCAAAAAATGATTTTGAACATCACTGACAACAAATGTCTTTCTTCTCCAGCCTGGTCATCCTACACCCCTTCCGTTAGAGGTTGCTCTAACGATTCTTGCCAACGAAGGTCCAAACGTTCCTCAGATAATCCATATGCTGGAGTGGCAGGAGCGGTCCGACTCCTATATAATGATCTTGGAGCGCCCCTCACCCTGCGAAGACCTGTTTGATTTCCTGGAGCGGCACGGAGGAACCCTCAGTGAGGACGTGGCGCGGCACATCATGTGGCAGGTAGTGCAGGCTGCCCACATGTGCTGTCAGCGAGGGGTCCTCCATCGAGACATCAAATTAGAAAACCTGCTGATAAACAAGGAGACTCTGGAAGTGAAGCTAATCGACTTTGGCTGCGGTGACCTCCTGAAGACCTCTGCCTATACAACATTCTGTGGTATGTATCGTCCTTCAAGTTCTTCAACACCATATTTTGAACAGCATAAGCTTTCTTACTGTCACTAATGAAGAAAATCTTTTTCCAGGCACTGAAGTTTACTGTCCACCTGAATACACGTCTAGTGGCAGGTACTATGGAAAAGCGGCAACAGTTTGGTCACTGGGGGTTCTCCTATATGAACTGCTGTGTGGAGAACCTCCAAAACACAGTGATCTGGACTTGACCAACGAAAGGATTTGGATCAAGTCTGGATTGTCAAAAGGTGAGCTGGTCATTCATTACAGCAAAGAATCTGACTGTTAATCTGAATCACACAGAGGAATAATTCAGTGATATTCATCAGTTTTGGACCTCATGTTTCAGGACATCAAATCTTATTGTTTGGATTGTGATTATTAAAGCAAGTAGATGAAGTTTAGGTAATAATAATCAGACTCTTCCATCTTTCTCCACAGAGTGCTGCAAACTGGTCCAGTCCTGCCTGCAGAGGAGCCCAAAGAAGAGGATCGCTTTGGGGAAACTCAGCAGCCATAGCTGGTTCAAGGTATTCAATTCTACATTTTCTTTCTTGAGCAGTTTTATGTTTGTACAAGTGTAACATGTAGACCAACATATGTGTGTGTTGCTTGTTTCAGGTCACCAGATAAAAAATGAACAAAAAGAAGAAGGAAACACTGTTTGCACTATTTACCAGCTCAGTTCCAGAGCCCTCCATCAAGACTTTAGATCATCTGATCTTCTACACTTTCTTTTCATGAGACTCAAATAAATCATTGTTTTAAAAACATCATTGTGCCTGAACTTCCTGTAATGGATTGATGAGAAAATGTGTCTGCAACAAGCAAGCCAGAGCTGATTCTCAACACTAACCCAGTTCGAGTGCTGTGTGTCAACACTGTCCTCATCTGTCGAGACTCACAGATCCTGACAAAACTGTAGCTGTCTTAGGAAAGCTCATCCCCCCATCCTGAACATGCTCTATAGAGAGCCTCAAGAACACAGGTGTCAAATCCAGTTCCTGGAGGGCCGCAGCTCTGCACAGTTTAGTTCCAACCCTGCTTCAACACACTTACCTGTAGGTTTCACACAAGCCTGAAGGACTCAATGAGTTTGATCAGGTGTGTTTAATTAGGGTTAAAGCTAAACTCTGCAGAGCTGCGGCCCTCCAGAAACTGGATTTGACAACTGCTCAAGAGCATCCTGAGCAGCTGCATTAACTGAACTACCTCCAAACACACACACTAGGAACTGTGTTTACTGATAAATGTAATGTTTCTGCTTCTGAATTGTTTGATGCACTTTAATGTCTGACTTGCACTGTTTGCACCAGGTTGCACTATGCACTTTACACGGTCAGACAGTTGATTATTCAACCCTTGGTTCTGATGTGTTTTGTGTTGTTTATGTGTCTCCTACTGTTTTGTGTAGTTGTGTGTGGTTTTTATGTGGTAGCTGGATAACATGGTCTCATTTCACTGTGTACTGTTGAGATGACAATAAAGCTCTTTGCACTTGAACTTGCTCATCTCTCTGTCTCAGCCTTCACAGTGCCTGTTGCAAGGTTATTTCAGTAAACAAAGACTGAAACTATAGTGGTGAAACAACGTTTACATTAACTGAAAAAGAAATCAAAATAAATTATAAACTCAAATTATACGAAACAAACTGAAATAAAATAACTAAAATCAGTTTTCAGATTTAATAAGCACTCTTTCTAGGATGGAAATTCTGACCTGTGGCTGTTAAACAATATCTGTGATGATACTTTTACAAACACCAGTCAAATGCACGTTTATGTACATTAAACATCTGTTCTATCTTTTCTTTAGGCTATCTGCCAAAACATATAAACTAATAGGCATATTAACTGATAAAGATTTAATAAGTTTGTCTGAATTCTTTTTAATTTCTTCTTTTCTAAATTCAAGTTTGAAAAATGAGGAATCTGTGATTTGATTTGTATTATCATGATTAATCAAAATATCAACCCCTGAACCTTACCCTACTTTTGGAGAGCCAGCTCATTTGCATTTAAAGGCACAGGCAGAAAAGAGCTAAAAAACCCTCTGACCCAAAAACAGGCTCTAATAAATGATCTGATGAGTATTTTTGGAGCAAAATAGGGGCCCTTTAAAATGCACGATTATCGATGTTGAATAAGTACTAAAACCAAATGATTAGTACTATTATCCAATTAATAAGTATTCAGTTTGTAATTAATTACAAAATAACTATAATTAAATTACTTCTCTACTGGAAATGAGAGTAAAAGATTCCTTTTCATTCATTTTCCTTCGGCTTAATCCCTTTATTCATCAGAGGTCGCCACAAAGGAATGAACCGCCAATTTATCCAGAATATGTTTTACACAGCAGATGCCCTTCCAGGTGCAACCCAGTACTGGGAAACATCCATACACACTCATACACTACAGCCAATTTAGTTGATTCAATTCACCTGTAGCACATGTCTTTGGACTGTGGGGGAAACCGGAGCACCCGGAAGGAAACCCACGTCAACACAGGGAAAACATGCAAACTCCACACAAAAATACCAACTGGCCCAGCCGGGACTCGAACCAGCGAGCTTCTTGCTGTAAGGTGACAGTGTATACTTATATATATATATATATATATATATATATATATATATATATATATATATACAGTTGCAATCAGAATTATTCAACCCCCTGATTTATTAGCCCCCGTTTATTTTTTTCCCCAATTTCTGTTTAACGGAGAGAAAAAATTTTCAACACATTTCTAAACATAATAGTTTTAATAACTCATTTCTAATAACTGATTTATTTTATCTTTGTCATGATGACAGTAAATAATATTTGACTAGATATTTTTCAAGACACTTCTATACAGCTTAAAGTGACATTTAAAGGCTTAACTAGGTTAATTAGGTTAACTAGTCAGGTTAGGGTAATTAAGCAAGTTATTGTATAATGATGGATTGTTCTGTATACTATTGAAAAAATATATAGCTTAAAGGGGCTAATAATTTTGACCTTAAAATGGGTTTTAAAAAATTAAAAACTGCTTTTATTCTAGCCGAAATAAAACAAATAAGACTTTCTCCAGAAGAAAAAATATTATCAGACATACTGTGAAAATTTCCTTGCTCTGTTAAACACCATTTGGGAAATATTTAAAAAAGAATAAAAAAATTCAAAGGGGGGCTAATAATTCTGATTGCAACTGTATAATATATATATATATATATATATATATATATATATATTATATATATATATATATATATATATATATATATATATATACATATATACATATATATACATATATATATATATATATATATATATATATATATATATATATATATATATATATATATATACACACACACACACACACATACATACATACTAACCATTCTAGTGTAATGTATTAGGCAAATAAACTAAAAATTGAAATGTGTTAAGCACTAGTATTTATATGCAAAAAGAAATGTTTCATTTCTTTCTGATTTATACATCTACATGCATTACATTTGATTTAGGTTCACAACTTGCATCCTACAACATCCAGAATAACGTTTCCAGAGTAAGAGCAACTGTGAGGGAGACACAGTCATAGTCTCATCCACAGGGTGAAGCAACACAAGCTGGACAATCATCATCTCTCTCTATTACAGCGATCATTAAAAAAAGATTTACACAATGGCTTCAGCCCATTAGTAAAAGCTTGAGCTAAAGATTAGGGTAGATAACATTTGATGGGGAATGATGAACTTAGATTCATGTAAAAAAAAAAAAAAAAAAGATATATACACAAACTGTACATAATTGATATGTTGTTGCCTGCCTGCACTGGAGGAGTATAAAGTTGTCAATATAATAATTTTCAATGCATTAATATAAAAATTTAAACAAAACAGAACAATTTGAGTGAACATTTGCACTGCACTAATGTAAATACAAATAACTTTGGATACTTGCACTGCACTAATGTAAATATGCAGGTTTTTTTGTGCATAAAGAATTATGAGGTGGCCACCTCCATCAAATGTTGCACCACCTTCGTCTTTTGGCAAAAACCAGATAGGCATCTACTGTCAAACCCCCAGTGATGCTCAAGCACTGCTTGTATTTAATTACATTTAATGTTAGCCTTTTTAAATAGGACAATTTATTTCTTAAATATAAGATTTCAAGAAGAATGCAAAATGCATTTGCTTCAAGTAGCAAAAATTTTATAAATGAGCTATCACCTCCAACTCCTTTTCAACAAGGAAAAACCTTGACATATGTAAATATAAGTAACTAGACATTTGCACTGCAGTATAAATATTAATCATTTGACACAATGTTAAACATTTCCCTTACAGCGATGTGTAAAAATACAATAAGTCACTTTTTTTTAAACTTCCTGATGTTAAAATAGGATCTAAATCCCTCCCATTTTGAGTGCGTCTGTGTGTGTGCGTGAACTTTGTAATGACATTGTGTGAGTTATCGTTCTCATCGACTCATTACATCCACAACAAATACATCAAATAATAATCATTGGGAAAGTTCTTACTGTAGTATTTCACACAAATGTTACGTGAGATCTGCTTCCTTCATGTCTGTCACTGTGCTGTTTATCTGACGCAGCCGAGGCGGAAACACTCTGACAGGTACGTGGGAATGGTGGGCGGGGAGAACTAGCATTAAAGGCACAGCTAGATAGTGTTTAGAGCAGAAATTCCCAATATTCTGAAAGGTATAATAAATAATCTGATGGGTGTTTTGAGATTAAACTTTACAGACACATTCTGGAGACACAAAAAACTTATATTAAATCTTGAAAAAGGGGTCAAATAGGTGCCCTTTAAACAATTATTGAATAAAAAGCTGTGTGTGTTTTGTTCAAATCTGTAGTCATCTTGACATGCAAGAGTAAAAAAAAGTCACAATAGTCAGCTTCTTCTTAAACATTTGGATGTCTTTGTAGATGAGCTGGATCATCATGTCATCCTGAGTAAAAATAACCTCCCACTCAAACTGTGCAGCTTCTCTGACTTTATCATCAACCTGAAACAAGTCACGCTAATCTCTCCTGTCACTCCATCCTTACAGGAAATTGAGTAATAATCTATAGTTAGTAATGTTCATAGTAATGATTTGATTAAAGTCCTTCACGGTTATCTGAGGAAACTCTTATAAACAGCGAGTGTAACCTATCGTCCTCTCCTGAGCCATTCGCATACAGTGATCACTGTGCTGCATTGGAAGTAGACAAGTAGGCTAACCGCAAACGCAGAAGAGATCGTGCCTAGAGTCTATTTCCATCTTAGTGCACAAACAAAATCCTGCCCCAACGAGGCGATCAACCATCTGCAGCCCGTTGAGGGAAATGAGAGGCGGCCGACAAAAAAAGATGAGCAGGTCGCCTTCTGGTTACTTCTCTGCTCAAAGTGTCACCTCTAAAGACAGAAATACTGAAAACCACGGTTCTTTCATGGATTGTTCTGTGGAGAATCATGAACTTCAGGAAAATGACACCAGCAGCGACCTGAGTCTTGCTAACAAGGCCAGCTCCAGTTCAAGCTCCTCCAGCAAGACGTCCAGCTCCAACAGCCTTGATGATCAGCAGGTTCAAGATCCCGATCAAGACTTTAACAGTTAATTGACTTTTATATGTTCTTTGTCACTAATGTTCATGTTACAGATGTGCAAGCATCAACGTATGTTTTAGTTATCACTTAAATTGAGCTGTGAAGAAAGTAAATATTCAAAATAATAGAGAAATCTTCAGGCAAATTGTTCACTATAATTTAATTTTTTGCAGATGACATTTTGGGCCACTACAAAATTGTGAAAAAGCTTGGTGAGGTCTTCGAAGCGTTTCGCATGATGGATGGTCTTGAGGTATTATTTTTTTACTCACTACATCTAGCTAGCAAAATATTTCTCTCACTGTCTGTTCAAGTCTGTTTATTGTGTCACATGACATTGAAAAAGTTGAATGACTGTGATGATTTGAGCTCAGAACATAGGGCAACAATTAATTGTACTGTTTTGATAACAAGGTGGCATTGAATGTCATCTTGAAGACAAACAGCATAGATTATATCAGCATTGTAAGCAGCTCTCTTGGTCTTTAGTTCAAGATATGTTAATTAGACCCAAAAATGATTTTGAACATCACTGACAACAAATGTCTTACTTCTCCAGCCTGGTCATCCTACACCCCTTTTCGTTAGATGTTGCACTAACAATACTTGCTAACGACGGTCCAAATGTTCTTCAGATAATCCAGATGCTGGAGTGGCAGGAGCGGCCCGACTCTGATCAACTCAAGAAAACCTGCTGATCAACAAGGACACATAAAATCAAGCTAATCGACTTTGGCTGCGGTGGTGACCTCCTGAAAACATCTGCATATACAGTACAACATTCTGTGGTATGTATTGTCCTTCAAGTCTGTAGTTTGGGATCATATTTTGAACAGCATAAGCTTTCTTAGTGTAACTAATATAGAAAATCTTCTTTTCCAGGCACAGAAAATTACAGTCCTCCTGAATATTTATCTAGTGGCAGATACTACGGCAAAGCAGCAACAGTTTGGTCACTGGGGCTTCTCCTATTTGAACTGTTGTGTGGAGAACCTCCAAAACACAGTGACCTGGACATGACCGATGCACAGATTTGGTCAAAATATGGATTGTTAAAAGGTGAGCTAGCCATTCATTACAGCAAAGAAAGCCAACTGTTAATCTAAATCACAAGAGTATTTTTTATTTATGAGTTTAGGACCTTTTATCTGATTATGGTCAAATCTCATAGTCATATCTTCCTCAGATAATCCAGATGCTGGAGTGGCAGGAACGGTCCGACTCCTATATAATGATCTTGGAGCGCCCCTCACCCTGTGAAGACCTTATTGATTTCCTGGAGCGGCACGGAGGAACCCTCAGCGAGGACGTGGCGCGGCACATCATGAGGCAGGTAGTGCAGGCTGCCCACATCTGCTGTCAGCGAGGGGTCCTCCATCGAGATATTAAACTAGAAAACTTGCTGATAAACAAGGACACTCTGGAAGTGAAGCTAATCGACTTTGGCTGCGGTGACCTCCTGAAGACCTCTGCCTTTACAACATTCTGTGGTATGTATCGTCCTTCAAGTCTGCAGTTTGGGACTTAAATTCTTCAACACCATATTTTGAACAGCATAAGCTTTCTTGCTGTCACTAATAAATAAAATCTTCTCTTTTTTTCAGCCACTGAAGATTACTGTCCACCTGAATATACATATAGTGGCAGGTACTATGGTAAAGCGGCAACCGTTTGGTCACTGGGGGTTCTCCTATATGAACTGCTGTGTGGAGAACCTCCAAAACACAGTGACCTGGACTTGACCAATGAAAGGATTTGGATCAAGTCTGGATTGTCAAAAGGTGAGCTGGTCATTCATTACAGCAAAGAATCTGACTGTTAATCTGAATCACACAGAGGAATATTTCAGTGATATTCATGAGTTTTGGACCTCATGTTTCAAGACCATCAAATCTTATTGTTTGGATTGTGATTATTAAAGCAAGTAGATGAAGTTTAGGTAATAATAATCAGACTCTTCCATCTTTCTCCACAGAGTGCTGCAAACTGGTCCAGTCCTGCCTTCAGAGGAGCCCAAAGAAGAGGATCGGTTTGGGGAAACTCAGCAGCCATAGCTGGTTAAAGTATCTTTTTTTTGAGCATTTTTATACAGTATGGTTATTATATACTGTACAAGTGTAACAAGCATAACATATGTAGACCAACCAGTATTTTGTGTGCTTGTTTAAGGTCACCAAATAAAGAAATGAAGAGGAGGTCAGCTCAGTTCAAGAGCCCCTCCATCAGCTCAGTGTCTGGCAGCCTGACATGAATGGACCAGAACTGGCTCCCAAAGCCACATCTGCAGTGTTCATTTCATCAATGAAAAAAAGAGACGGAAAATGCTTGAAACAAGCAGAAGCAGCGAGCATGAAGCTACAATGAATTGACTTGTAGGGCAAGGACCTTCAAAAATGGTCTGGTCTAAAACTGCCAAACACTGAGCTGCCATTCTCCATAGTCCAAAGATTTCTTGTGACCACAAAAAGTCCAGAGCTTCCTTTCCAGTGCATCTCAGACTGCTGTCCCAGAAACATCTACACATGAGCTCCTTTTCACAGCTACCTCAGTGACAAAGCAGAACCAAAGTTTCCTGCAGCTACTGCCATGATTCAAGCAAGGATGTCACCTCAGGCTGCCAGATCGTGGGCCTTCCTTTCATGACACTCAAATACAGCATTTTTCTTAATGTCTTACTTCTCAAATGTCTTACTTCTCCAGCCTGGTCATCCTACACCCCTTTTCGTTAGATGTTGCACTAACAATACTTGCTAACGACGGTCCAAATGTTCTTCAGATAATCCAGATGCTGGAGTGGCAGGAGCGGCCCGACTCTGATCAACTCAAGAAAACCTGCTGATCAACAAGGACACATAAAATCAAGCTAATCGACTTTGGCTGCGGTGGTAACCTCCTGAAAACATCTGCATATATAGTACAACATTCTGTGGTATGTATTGTCCTTCAAGTCTGTAGTTTGGGATCATATTTTGAACAGCATAAGCTTTCTTAGTGTAACTAATATAGAAAATCTTCTTTTCCAGGCACAGAAAATTACAGTCCTCCTGAATATTCATCTAGTGGCAGATACTACGGCAAAGCAGCAACAGTTTGGTCACTGGGGCTTCTCCTATTTGAACTGTTGTGTGGAGAACCTCCAAAACACAGTGACCTGGACATGACCGATGCACAGATTTGGTCAAAATATGGATTGTTAAAAGGTGAGCTAACCATTCATTACAGCAAAGAAAGCCAACTGTTAATCTAAATCACAAGAGTAATTTTTATGAGTTTTGGACCTTGTATATCTTCCTCAGATAATCCAGATGCTGGAGTGGCAGGAACGGTCCGACTCCTATATAATGATCTTGGAGCACCCCTCACCCTGTGAAGACCTTATTGATTTCCTGGAGCGGCACGGAGGAACCCTGTGGCGCGACACATTATGTGACAGGTAGTGCAGGCTGCCCACATGTGCTGTCAGCGAGGGGTCCTCCATCGAGACATCAAACTAGAAAACTTGCTGATAAACAAGGACACTCTGGAAGTGAAGCTTATTGACTTTGGCTGCGGTGACCTCCTGAAGACCTCTGCCTTTACAACATTCTGTGGTATGTATCGTCCTTCAAGGCCTTCCTTTCATGACACTCCAATACAGCATTTTTTCACAACCCCTATTGTACCTGAGCTTCTTGTAATGGCTTGCTGAGAAACCGCAACAAGCAAGCCAGAGCTGATTCTCAACACTAATGCAGTTCCAGTGCCATGTGTCAACACTGTCCTCATCTGTTGATACTTACTGATCCTGACAAAACTGTAGCTGTCTTAGGAAAGCTCATGCTCTATAGAGGGACCCCCAAGAGCATCCTGAGCAGCTGCATTAACTGAACTACCTCCAAACACACACACATTCAAAGAAACTATGTTTACAGATAAATGTAATGTTTATGCTTCAGTCTCTTCTTTTGAATTGTTTGATGCACTGGCTGTCTTGCACGGTTTATTCTTTAACCCTTGGATCTGTGTTGTTGTTCATGCATCTCTGTTTTGTGTAGTTGTGCGTTTTTATCTGATATCTTGGTCCTGGAACAGCACTGTCTCATTTCACGGTGTACTGCTTCTGCTATAGTGTGGTTCAATTGACAAAAAAAGCTCTTTGAACTTGACCTGTCATGTCATTCCCAGCCAAAACCAGCCTTCCTGGTTTTAAACTGTGCCTGGTGTAGTCAATATTGCCATAAAGTTCATATTTCCTGTCACATGACCGGCCAGAGACCTGAAAGACAAAAACATCACATTAGAACTGCAATGGCCTTTTATATTATGGGCAAATTTGTTCATATGCATACGGTGCACGGCATCATTGAGGAACGTACTGAATTTGGTCTTGTAACATCAGGGTCTTTCATCATTAATACAAACCTGGGAAAAATGAATGGCAGTCAGCGGAGGAAAGCCATTTTGTCCTCCAGCTGGGTCTTCATATGAGATTCTGACAAAGCCTGCAAATAAATAAATGTTTAATCAGGAAATCCAACAGAGGCTTTAATCTTTACAATCAACGAAAATGACAATTTTTTTTGTTTAATGTAGTAAATGACAATGTCCTGCCCTAAAATTTGACTCTACGACATCTAAAATCCTGAGCAAACTGTGATCAGAGGTAGAATGAGAAAATCTTTTGTACAGTTGTAGAATCTGAGAACCATTTCAAACAGAAGTGTGTCTGTAATGCATGAATACAGATTGTAGCTGTTACAAAAGAAGCAACTTCATTTACATTAAGAATAGTAAGCTGCAAAAGTTGCTCGTCAAGATCTCGAATATTAGTTTTCTTTTATTTCTCATAGTTGTATTCAAGGCAGACACAAAATCACAAACCCCTGATCAAATCTTTAAAATCAAGCTGTCCTGCTACCTTGGTTACCAGAAGATAAGTCTTGTTTACTATTAAGTTTAATAAAGCTTCTCTCCACATTAATTTGGAATAAAATTAAATGCATTTTTATCATTATTAGCTGTCTTTCATATACTTGGAATATTAGGCTAGTGTGCTTACAGTATACTCAAATATTTAATAGAGTTTCAATTACTGAATTTGATAGCAGTTCTAGTATGTTAGCACATTCAACAAGGTGTAAAGGATTCAATAGATTGTGGCAAAGAGACACACTGGGCTGATGGTACACTGTACTGTGCTGTAGAAACAGCAACAGTAGAATCTTACAGAATGTAACAGACAAATGTGTGATGAAAGTAATACAAATGTAATCAAGTTGTGATGTGGACTAGCATCTTTATTATTGGTTACATAGACCTTTTTCTTTGTTGCTGGATAGAGGGCACCATAGTGACCAGCGTCTTCTGGTAGGGTGCTTAGAACTTTCGTTAAGAATGGTCATCAGCCAGAGCAGCGTTTTTCAACTGGGTGTCAATACTGTTTTCAGTGGCTTACGGAGTGTTTTTGTGATGCAAAACTTTACTTTTGAAAGAAAGGTGTGTGTTAAAGCCATTATGCTTCTGTCAGATGTGGTTCAAGTGCCAGAGAAAAATGCTCTACTGATTCAGTGTCTGCCATCAGATCAGATGCTGAAATATAGTCAGTGTTCCCGACCAGTCAGCTGTTATAATGTACTCCGCGGCTCTTCAACGCACGCACGCACGCACACACACACACAGCTGCATTATAAAGAGCAAACCATATTACTGGCATAAAACTAGCAGGTATGTAAGCCATGCAATTTCCAAAATTTACCAATAAAAGTATGTTACTGACACTATGCTGGCTGTTTTGCATGTTGATTCTAATCAGGAGCAGTTATGTTTCATTTACTTAGTTTGTGTTGTTCGTTTTTACTATGGTATGTGTTTTCCTGCAATTTCAAAATGTCACTTTATTTTCACTTTGTGCCAGTTTTTCAATGTGTTAGTAGGACAGTACAGGCTACGTGGGTGTCAAACATTTTGGTGAATTACTTTTGTTTGGGTTGGTTATATATTTGAAAAAAGAGAAAATGTTCACTTTAGCGATGACGAGGCTTCATTTATACGGCACAAGATGTAGAGCTGAAGATCTTTGCCCGAACCCGTCAGGTCCCCCGGTTTAATTTCTATCATTTTAGACGGGGTCGAGCCGGGCTTGGGGGTAAATGAACAGTCATGTGATGCATTTCGATTAGCGCAAGAAAGTAATCAAATCGTTTGTTACAACATTAAAATCCATCCCTGCAAAGGTGAAACAAATGATGACGGAGAAGTCAAAAAGGGCGAATTTTGACTGCGGTCAGGGTATCAGCCAGTTCAAAAGGAATGGTCATTCTAGCCGCCAAGGTATTTTGGCGGTCGCTCATACACTGCGTATTACGGTAGAGCGCTGAACAGCAATGTACAGCAAGCTGACAGGGAAGATGACGAGGTCACTCGCTACATTGAAACCGCTGTCATGGAAGATGAAATGGATGTTCTTGGCTGGTGGAAGATGAACAAACAATCCTACCAAAAACATGCTCAATTAGTCAGAACAGTATGCATCCTGGCCAGTAGCAGCAGCAGTGAAAGGGTGTTCAGTGCTGTTCAGTGAGCGCAGGACTGCACTAAAGCCATTTACAGTGGATTCAATAATGTTCCTCCACAAAAACACGTAGCCTTATCTTGGTGAGTAAAGGATTTTTAAATTATAACTAAATATTAATTAAACCACAAAATCATAATGTAGAAAGAGTATATAGGCTAATGTTGGCATTATTATTTTTATTATACAGCTTCACCATCGCCTTAATGCCAGATTGTGAAGTGGCGAAAAAAATCCCACAGAGCCTTCATCTTAATTTTGTTATTGCCAAATCCCAGTCATAATTTATAATTTATTTTAATTTAATTTGTTAAGAAAGACTTTTTATTGGTGTGTTGGCCAATTTAAAGGCTAAGTGTATGTACCTAGGCCTATGTAGAATGCTGACATAATACGATGTTACAGAGGACTTATTTTATTTCTACTTTCAAGTGGCCTATACGTTTGTTATGAATAATGTTAAAACACATATAAACAACTCATTCATGAAAAAGGCAAAAGAGCTGTGTGCATGTGCAAATTTTGAATAATGTCGGGCTATAAACGGGTTCAGGCTTTTAAAAAGCTATCAATCAAAATGTACTTGTCGGGCTCGGGCTGAATTCTGTTGGGCTCGAGCCCTATCGGGCCTAACTTTTATGGCCTGATTACAGCTCTAACAAGATGGCGTCTGACAACAAGGGAAAAATACCTCACAGCAGGCGTTTTCCATTCCATTAGATCGCATTTCTTCAATGATCAGTCCAGGAGGTGGCGCTGATTGAAAGCAGTATTAGTTCAAAGACGATAATAACAAGTAAAAACTATCGTTTCAAAGGTGTCCAAATGTGACTGTTTATACGCATCAGCTGCTGACCGGAAGTTCGACGCATCCTCCTTGCGTATACATGCAAAGCGTAATGGGTAATTTTACGTTCTAAGAAAACGGTCTATAAGAATAATCCAAGAAGAGAAAGAATCTCAGCACTTCTCTTCCGCACCACGAGTGATGACTTACAGGCAAACCTTTAGTTTGACATCCGACAGAGTCTCCACTTCCAAACTGGCTGCGAATATTCCTTGAAGATCCCTCAAATATGCCGCTCCCACTAGGGTGCTTTTCTTTCCTCAAGCAGATCCCGTTTCTCCCCACTTGCATGCTGATATCCTGCCAGGCAACAATATCAATTTTGTTCAAATATTGTTGTACACAGAAACTAATGATAAAAGGATAATGAACTGCACAGACATACCAATCATCCTTAAATTCAGTGGTGTCCAAACTCTGTCCTGGAGGGCGGGTGTCCTGCAGAGTTTAGCAATGTTCAACTTGCTTCAACACACATGCCTGTGTGCATCACCAGGGCTTTAGGGGCAGCCTGGCCATCTTTAAATTTCCAGCACCGCACATCAATTTAGCTGAAAGCCCATCTGCACATGTCCTGTATTCCATTACAAGCTCTTCGATTGCAGCTCTGTGGTCTGTCATCCCCTTAAACAGGCTCATATGTGGCTTCGACCTAGGACTCCCCTATTCCTGCCCTCAACCTCGATATCTCCGGAGAACTTGGGCGGCTATTGGCGTGCTGCATCCTAGACTCTGTCACTATCTGTGCAACCCAGGCAGGCAAAAATATTCTCCGTAGCAAAGAAAAACAACAGTTAATTCTGTATCAAGCACTGAATATTTGGATCATTTGTCAACTGAACAAAATGGGATACTGAAATAAAAAATGAGTATAAACTTCAGGTTCTGCGCGCCTGCAGTCCATATAAAGCACATAAAGTCATTACAAATCTCCAGGTCAAAATTTAGGATTTTGTGGACTCATTCTGACAGTTAAACCCATGGCGCTTCATGTACTTAGCTATGGTCAAGCTGCAAACTTGTTTATCAAGGTGTCCTCTTTGTTTTTTTTTCCATCTCTGGATAAATTTGGATTGAAGGCAGACACAATCACTAACCACGCATTATTTTTTTAAAATCAAGCTGTCGTGCTATCTTGATTAACGGCTTGATCATCTCAACGGATCAATGGTACTTAAAGGGTCACAAAACAACAAAACACATTTTTTGAGATGTTGACAGTAATATATGTGTCCCACGCTGCTAAAAACACTATTAGGACACGTATATTTAGCCAACAAGTGAAAATTGGTTGTTTAGAGCAAATTCGTTCTTCTGGTTTAAAAAGAAATTTTGGAGCAACGTCACGGCGATGAGATCATTGTGTAAATTCTAGTGTGGAGATTGGCTGTCTGTACTGGCTGGTACTAAGTGACTTCATTGAATTTTCAGCACATCTGTTCATTAACTGATGAGTAAAACTTGGTTTGAACCAATCAGCACGCTCTATTGTAAACGAGATGCAACTTCATTAATATGCAAGATATAGCTTCGAAGACTACCTGCTACAGTCATCAGAGAGACGCCATGTTGTGTTGCCAACTGTAATTCAAACAAGTAGTAGAATAATTGTTCGGAAACATGGGTTGTCAGTGTTGAGTTTCTAAATGTGCCGCAATGAAAGTTTTGTTTCCAGTTCCCTGCGATGAGAGCACAGCTGGCGTGAGGACCCAAGCAGTTGGATTGCAGTGGTCTGCTAACAGGCGACAAAAATATGTTTGTAAGGAACATTTTTTAGTTGAGAGCTTTTCGCATCTGGAAATGGTGAAATCCAGATTTGCCACTTGTCTTCTTTTAAAAAAAAGACTCGGATCCAGTTGGTGTTGATTGTTCTGTCTCTACAGATTTGGTAAGTGTGTGATCAATGTTCTTTGTTTATGTTTATTCAGAAGGCAAAGTTAGTTAGACATACCTTAGGGCGCACTCACATTAGGGACAGTTGCCTTGAACCGTGCCAAAGCGCGATTGTCTCCCCCCTCGGCCTGCACTGACGTTGCATTTTTTACCTACCGAACCTGAGCTTGCTTGCATCATCGATGGTGCAGCTGTTCAGTTTAACAGGAAGAGGAGATCTCTTGCTCAGCACAGTGAAGATTGCTTTAGTTATATCGTTTTGTATTATTTTTAGTCGATGCAGTGACACACAGTCAAATATTTTCCTGGACAGATCCACCACTTTCCGCACACCTCTTCCAATCGGGACAGGGCCAGCCAACTGAACCACGCCTGAGCCCGATTCAGAGCACTCACACTTCTCAAACTAAACAGGGATACGTGCCTGGGCATGTGAGTGCGCCCTTAGTCAAAATGATTTAGATACTAAGTTTACAGTAATACCACAACAATATTATGGACTAAAAATCCTCCAATTCCACACAGCTCTCAGATCTGCTGTAAATGCTGCTCTCCGAATAACTGTCTATTGTCCTCTGCGTCTGTGTTGCCGGTGTGAAAATCAGCGCGTGTACATACTGAAACTCCCCTTTTCATGCAAACCCTTCCCTCTTTCACCACTCGACAATCCCACCTAAACAAAGCTGGAAAACTAGAGGTATGAAAATACCCTGCTGAGACATGGGGTTTCATGGCCCTTTAACTAGCTTACTAAAGGAATGCTCCACTTTTTTTTTGGAAAATGGGCTCATTTTCTAGAGTAAAACAGCTGAGTTTTACCATTTTTGAATCGATTCAGCCAATCTCCAGTTTTGGCGGGAGCACTTTTAAATTAAAATCTCTCTCAAAAATGACTAAAGAGTTTAGATAATTATCCAATTCAAAGCTTGACTCTTCTGTATACACTTACATCATTTACTAGGACGAACGGAAAATGAAGTCACTATTTAAGGACGAAGGCTAGGAACAATATTATCATTCCGATGAAATAATCAAGAGACTTTGCTGCCTTACCATGGCTAAAGCAGGAGCAGTGATACTACACAGCACCTGAAAATATTCCCACACAATAGTTTCACATAATAATTTAATAAAAAAAAGTAAGAAACAAATAAAAACACCCATTATTTGCATGTAGTCAGATTAAAAACGCAGCGCACAATGAAATACCAAATTATTTGTTTAGATCAACTTTCAGGGTTTTCTGCAGACTTTCTATGCTGGCGTCAAGTGCTGCGAGCCCGTCCCTGAAGTTCTGCTCATCTTGTGTGTTAAATGTGGACCAGGAGTTTATGCTCCAATCAGAGGCTAAAGATTTAATATCACACGAGGAAAAAGTGCTGTCCATCGCTGAAGGTCGTCCAGTGTAAGCAGACTGAACAGTCAACCGTGGGAATCGACGGTCATGTTGGGATTGCACCGGTTGATTGTTTAGTCCCTTATTTTGCTGATTTAAATGTAAACCCACACCAAGATAATCTCGGCCCTCACATGTCGCATCCTGAATGTGGAGTCCATCAGAGATGTCCAGCTTTTCAAGACCATGGCCCATATATTTCATCTCAACATCCACATCTTTCCTGTGATTTCTGGCTGTTATTGACTCATTACAGTGAGTGAATGGATCACTATGAGCAAGCTGCACCAATGGAGTCTCTCTTAAAGGAGCAAACACAGTGTTTTTCAGATCTTCTAACTGTGGCATGTCCTCAACTATGGTTTCCAAGGTTGGTTTGTGTATATCTCTGTCTGTTTTTAAGCAGATTTTTGTATCTGAGAGTAAAACGTCATATTTTTTACCATCAGTTTGACCTGGATGTAATGTCTTTGACCTACATTTAATATTGTTGGAAGGAGAGGCCTGTCTGATGTCCTCCAGGGTCTGAAGGTAGGTCTTTACTGAATTTGAAGGTTTATCCGATCCCGCAGCTTCATGCAGTTCCAGAACACTCTTAGTGAGCTGGGAGTTTGGTTGAGACACATCCGGGTGAGGAGAATATCTCATGTTGTTTGTTTGACTTTTCTGCAAATTTCTGTGTGTAGGAGAAAGATTGATTACAACATTGATTAAAATATTATATAATAGTTTAATTAATAGCATTTTCGCATTTGTTTCGGAAACTGGTAGATTTGTCTCTTTCTTTAGTTCATGTAGGCATATACGAAAACAACACTGAAATGCACTAAAATACGGCTGCACATAACTGGAAAAAAAACCTAATATCGGTATTTGATTTTTTTGCGATACATAATGTGGAATTGAGCATAAATATCACCAAATTAAATTAATAGAGTGATTGAAATGATTTTGTAGGGAAGAGAATATAAATAAAATATAAGGTATTTAAGGGAAAGTCATTGTGCTGCAGGTATTAGAAGGTTTGCTAAAGGTGGCAGCAGATGTGCAGCGGTGGGTTTGTATCTTTGATAAACTATGACAGTTGAGTTCATTGAAAAGTAAGAATGACTAATAAGTCCATATGAAACAGTCCCTTAAAAGTGATGTCAGGTCTTCAGTTTCGCACTCACGCACGTTTTGCACTCACACTACAAGCGTACCATGCCAAAGGCCAACCGAACTGCACTCTGGCACACTTCTTCCAACCGGACCAGGGCCAGCAAACTGAACCGCGCCTGAGCCCGACCTGGAGCTCTCCCACTTGTCAAACAAACCAGGAAATGGGCCTTAAATGTGCCTGGGCACATCCTAAGTACACCCTAAGGTGCTTTAAAGTAGTCTGGGAGTGTATCAATATTCAGGTAAACATAGAGACAATATATATAAAATATATACTAATCAGGGCTTGACATTAACACCCGCGGGTAGATTTCAGCTGTGGCGGGTTAGAGAGCCGCTCCCACTAGCCACTTTGGTTGGTTGAAAATAATTCTTAAATTGTAGTTCATCGTGAAGCAGCATGACTGACAAAATAACCGTGCGAGCAAAAGAAAGCAGGTTAATACCTAATGAGAGCATGATCATGCGCACGGTGAGAAGCTGACTTTCTTCACTCACTGATGAAGGCTTCACACACACACGGCTAATGTGATGCGCACTTGTGCGCTCCTGTTTCCTTGTGAGAAGAAACTTGCCTACAAACGCGACTTGTGCGATCGATTATCTTTGAAATAGGCTAGATAAAAAGTGATGCTCGTGTACCCACAGTCCTGCTACTTTCAAGAGCTCCAGATTCTTTTTTAAAAATGTCTTTTTGTAAGCAGCAGCGGTTGCCGCTTTCACTTTAATCATTCTTTGAACAGATTATTAAATGGGCCTAACACTAAATGTGTGCACGGGATCATCCTTTCATTGTTGCACACGGAATGTTTTTCATCTGCTTTCTTTCACTTAAAAGTTATTTTTTTATTTATGGTTCATTTATCATCCTTTACAATAACATTACTTTATAGGAGATTAACTTCCCATTCATGTACAGTTAACTGGTGATCTGGGACCTTTAGCCTGGACAGACTACTGTGCATAGTTTTAGATACATGACAATAATCTTTTTAAAATGTCATTTTTTTTAAAGAAAGGTTTTGTTGGATAAAAGTGCATGTACTGTATATACAGCTATATTTAGCTTGTTTTTAATTTTTTTTTTATATTTAAAATGTGTAGCTATAAAATAATTAGTTATGTGTTTATTTATTTTTCAATGTAGCCAGAAAAAAAAAAACCCTTAATGTTGAGCCCTGAAAAGTCATGTGAAATAAGAACTACCAACATTTCTTAGAAAAAGAATATACCTGTATAGAAATCTTACAATCTTTAAAAAACTGTGTTTGGGTGTTAAAGTGGTAATGTTGCATCAAAATAGATTGACAATGCAGAGCATTGGTGGTTTAAAACCTTTATGAGTTTCTTCTGTTAAACACAAAAGAAGATATTTTGAAAAATGCTGGTTGCTGGGACCTATCGACATTAATAGTAGGCATGGGACATGGTAGGCATGGGTTTAAGGAATTCTGCGTTTTAGAAAAGTCAAGGTTTTACCCCTAACCGCCAAAATTTTTTGCTATACCGTTCCTAAGGTATGTGTAAGATTTTTTATTTACATTTTTTTTAGTTTTTTAGAAAAGATATCAGAAGATGCCATTTTAAATCGCAAAAAAAAAATGTTTTTGAAACGAATGAAGACAGCAGAAGCCACTGATTCATTTTTATTATTCAGCCTGACATGTTTACTGCTCCAAAATATTAGAAATGTTTCTCAAAATAAAATATATAGTGTTCAAAGGGGAAATTTGTTTTAGTTTTTTACCCAGACATTAAAATAATATATTTTGGAGCAGTAATCACAATACTGTCAAATCCTGATATTTTTATCCAAGGTTATCATACCGTCAGAATCTTATACAGGCCCATGCCTAATCAATAGTACATTTTTTTTCTTGCTATGGAAGTCGATGGGTCCCAGAAAGCACCATTTTTCAAAATATCTTCTTTTGTGTTCAACAGTAGAAACAAATATGTTTTGAACAAGTGAAGGGTGCGTGAATGATGACAGAATTTCTATTCTTGAACTATCCCTTTAAGATATTTTCAACTCAAAATAATTATACAATTTATCGTATCAGTTTTTTCACCATAATCCGTCCATCACAGCTCTTAACAGCTAGTTTAGTTAGATACCTGATGACGTCCTGCAGTTTGCCGATCTCTGCCTCCCTCTGTTGGAGACTCAAATTCAGTGCCATCTTTTCAGTCTCAGATTCTTTGAGTTTACTTTGGTAGCTCTGCATCTCAGCTAAGGCCTCACTCACATCTGTATGTGTAAATTACATGAAGCAAAAAGAAAAAGAATTAAAAATGAGTAAATTTAACAGCAGTCATGCATTTTTAATATTAGTGAATGAGAACTTATGATGGGTGTTATAATGAAGTCATACTGGTAAACAAAAAGTCAAAATAGAGATTAAAAAAATTATGATTACAAAGAAACATAGGGTAAAATAAAAACATAACAGAGGGATGAGATGATCAAAAACAAAGTAAATTTCCAATGAAATTACCTAATGGGATAGTTCAATCTCAGAGAGCACTCTTACCCAGCCTTAGCCGACTGTTCTCCAACTCACACAAGTCCTTCAGGTGCTTCAAATCGCCGTCTTTGTCCTCCGCAGCTTTTCGTAGCCTCATGTTCTCCTGTTGCAGAACATCAAGCTCTTCACAGCTTTCATTTAACTGAGTTTGTAGCGCGATGTTCAGAGACTGCAACGCAACCACTGAAACACAACCATAAAGGCTTTCACACAACCACTCTGCCAGTCGGGAAATACATTCTGAGAACACATAGCAATCCATTTGTGCATTTATTCTTCAGTATGATAATTCTCCTTTAGGTCATAGCCTTTAACAGCAGAACACAGATGAGTTAAAGGTGCTGTAGAAGCCGTTCCTAAAATGGAAATTTCAGGTGATGAAAAAAAATCCTTTCATTTTCCTTCGGCATAGTCCCTTACTGACCAAGGGTCACCACAGCAGTATGAACCACCAAATATTCTGACCACTTTTTTATGCAGCGGACTGCCTTCCAGCCGCAACCCAGTACTGGGAAACAGCCATACACTCTCACATTCACACTCATACACTAAAGCCAATTTTGTTAACCCAATTCACCTATAGCGGATGTCTTTGGACTGTGGGGGAAACCGGAGCACCAGGAGGAAACCAACACCAACACAGGAGAACATGCAAATTCCATACAGAAATGCCAACTGACCCAGGCTGTACTCAAACCAGCGACCTTCTTGCTGTGAGGAGACAGTGCTAACCACCCTCAAAAACACCTTTTAACATGGAAAATATTCCTTCTATGTAGGCTCGATAGTCAGACATGCTCTGTTAGTGTTGTCAATCTGGCAACCTGCACTTGGGTGGAGTCGTCAGCGGAGGAGCCGAGAGAAAAAGGGTTTTGAACTAGGAGTGCAATCCCTGGTTCAACCACTGGGTGTCAATCTTACATACTGCACCTTTAATATGGGTTTCATTGGTGTATATTTGCTCACCCTCCATGTCACAGGCCTCTGGTCTCGTCTGCCGTTCTGCTCTTTCTCTCTCCAATAACTGCTGATTGAGGATTCGCAAACGTCTGGGGAAAAAAAAATAGTGTGGTTAATTTAAATAGGATTAATAATACTTAAAAACATGGTGTATGCCCATTGCTATGCAAACAAACCAAACAATATAGTCTTTTAAAGGTGCAGTATGTAAGTTTGACACCCAGTGGTTGAACTAGGTATTGCACTCCTGGATCATAATAAAAGTACGCTAGGATGCCAGATTGTGTACAGGAGTGAGTGATTTAAACTGTGTTCTAAATAAAAGCAACGACACGCGATAGAGGGAATATTTTCCATATTTAACGGAGTTTTTGTCCTAACCAACACCTCGAATTGATATATTAGAAATGGCTTCTATTTCTCACAGCTGAACAACAGAAACCTATGACAGCTAGATCACCTCAGGTAAGCCTTGTGTGCTTTATTCTGTGCTAAATGCTAACAATGCGAGTTTGAATGCATTTTACATGGCATTTGTTGCCATATACTGAAAGCAGAAAGTTCACCTCAGATCTTGAAAATACAATAAACCGTCTGAAATTGAACTTTAGAACTAAACACATATGAGTGATTCAGCATCTACATTGATGTTAAAGTGGGTTAACATGTATTAAATAGATTCTAAACCTTACCGTTTCGTGAGCGAGTGCATATTCTGTGCTTCTGAAAGGCTGTATTTACATTTCTGCCGTGTCTCGTCTGGTGCAAACAGCCAAATAGCTGATCACTGCCTCTCTCGTCACAGCGTGTTGTTAGGACACGCGGTTACAATGTAACCTGCTCACCTAATGCTTACGTTCGTAATATTTATGTAATTTGCTAATTAATAACCTCATGTGGAACTGCATCTGTCTCCCATACTGTTCCTTTTGGTCACGGACGCATGCTTTCAAGAGTCTTACTGAATGAATGAATGAATGAATGAAATACGCTGTTTTCCAACAAGGCAACCCAGGGTGCTGACATATAATTGGCTAAACTGGCATCGTGCATATGAAATTTATCTAAACAAAGACAGAGTTCCGGCACGGAAAACCCATTTTCAAAGCAGAATATCTGACTTCAGCATTGTTTTTCAGTTAAACAAGTATGTTCACTTGGGGTGTTTCTTAAATATCTGCACACATATTATGGTATTTTATGCTTTAGAAGAGTCAAAAACTTACATACAGCACCTTTAAAACGGCATTTTTTAATGTCATTCTGTGCAACTGGAATGGTGGAATTGCTGAAATGATCTTCCCATTCCCACATAGACTGCTGATTAACTAATATCATTCAAAAGAGAACTAAAACCCATCTCTTCCAAGATCACCTGAACACCTGTGAACAAAACCAGAACCCCCTCTTCTCTCCTCACCACATTACACGTCAACCTGAAAAAATTCTGCAATTTTGAATTGAGCTACACACAAGTGAGTGGGCTTGACAAACCACCTGTAGAAACACTATTTTTCTCTCGCTGAACGCCTCCTCAATTGTAAGTCACTTTGGACAAAAGAGTCTGCTAAATGATTAAATGTAACGGTTACAAAGTCTTTGAATTGACTTGATTATGAAACACTGAAATTTTTTTTTATTAATCTGAATGATTAATTACTTCAGTGAAATAGGGTTAAATATGTACATCAAATAGGGCTGCATGATAATGAAAAAACGGACAGTGCGCTATTTAATATTCTGCAACATAAAAAAAAAAGATTAGATATATAGAAAATGATTAGAATTGTTTTATTCTTCATTATTTTAAAATGACTGAGGTGATTTTTTTAAGGGAGTGTATCTTCATAAAATATAATACAAGCAAAAATAAAACAACAAAGTCTAGGGAGTCAGATACAGTTTTCAGGTACAGAAAACTGTGGCTAGGAACTATACTCTCATTCTGGATTAATAATCAAGGAATTTTACTGCTGTATTATGGTTTTAGCAGGCATAATGATATTACGCAGCGCTGAAAATAGTTCTGAATCCTCTCTCTTCATGGTTGCAAGATTTTCATGCGCTGCGTAATATCATTGCTTGATTATTACGCAATGATATTATGCTAGTACAGTTCTCCTGCTACTATTAATGATAATATAGTTCCTTGTCATATCGGCCTAGAAAAAAAGCAACTTTTCACTTTTCATCTGTCTCAGTACACAATGTAACTACAGAAGAGTTAAGCTTTAAATAGAAAATTGATTGAAACATTTGAGTGAGATGCTAATAGTCTAATCCGATTCAATGCTCTATGCTAAGCTAAGCTAAAAGTGCTCCTATCAGATACGGAGATCAGCTGAATGGATTTTTAAAAATGGCAAAACTCAACTGTTTAACAGTAGGGGAGTTCAAAACTGAGCCTATTTTCATAAAGAGTGCTTCTTTAAGATTTTACTTTAGTGTTTTATACTCTTCAAATGGCTGACCTTCGCAGCTGTACATTCTCGCTTCTGAGTGGCTGTATGGCAAGTGCAATCTCAGCCTGGATGTTGGTGCTGCCCACCATGACAGGAAGAAGTGAGATGTTCTGCTCCACCTCGGAGATCAGATGCACAGCATCACTGTCTGCAGAAAAACAACACAGTCATACAGAGATACTGTAAAAGGAAAAAATCTGCTGCATGTTTCATGAATCTGCAAAACCAGCAACTCAATTCTTCCTCACATCTGAAGGTTCCATTTTATTATATTAAATATTATATTACAGAAAGTGAATTAGATAACTATCTCAGGGTTGAAATAAGATCTTGCTTTCATCAATCAGATATGGAGATCAAAAAAAAAAAAAGAAATTACTGTAAAATAAGACCCATTGCAAGATTCTGATCACAACAACATCATACAGAGAACAAGAATTGACAAATGGTAAAATGTTTTTGCATATTAAAAGAAAAGTTCATTCAAAAATGAACATTTCCTAACCATTTTATTACACTAAAGTGGTTCTAAACATTTATAAATTTCTTTCTAAAAATATTATGTTAAGCAATGCTGGTTTACAACATTCTTCATGTCAACATTCTTACAACAAATAAAACGGAAGTCAATGAGATCCAGCAACCAGCATTTTTCAAAATATCTTCTTTTGAATTCAACGAATGAAAGAAACTCAAACAGGTTTAGAACAAGCGGGGCATGAGTAAATGTGCACATAATTTATATTTTTGGGTGAACCATCCATTTAAACGGTCAGTGACATGTAGTGTTGTTTTGAATCCCACTGAGTTCAATGACTGAAACAGGTCAGACATTATATTTAGACTATGATGTGCTAAACTAAAAATGTAAACTGTTTAATTCTGCATTGATGAAAGAAAATGTTCCATCAATCCATTTGTTCACACAGATCTCTAAAAAGTGTTGTTTTGGTTGTCAAGTATGGAACATTATACACATGTGCACGACGTCTCTACTAGCACGGTTTACCGATACTATGGTAGTGTCGCGATACTATGGCTCCAAAATACTAGCGGTGCCACTGTAGTTTGTAAACGGTAGTATCGTCATTAATGGTTTATCTACAATAGATAATGTTGCATGTGAAAAAGTCACTAAAATGCTCACATGTTTGTGCAACAATATTTAAATAGCAAAACGGTGTAGAATTCGCACCTTTTATGGTAGTCTATTGCACGTTTTCTAACGCTTCAGTTCGAACGTACATCTGAATCGGTTAATTTCTCTTCCTGTTAATATGAACAGATGAAAAACTCAAATAGCAACAGGAAACATTGAAACTAATTGTAACCACTTCATATAGCCTAATTTTGTTAGAAAAATGCTCTTACTGTAACCAATTACGTTTGGTATAATCTGCATCTTTATTTTAATGTATTTTTGTTGGTCACTTATCAACAAAATAAACAAAAAGAATGAATAAATTTTAGATGAAGTGACGTGCAAATAATACCTTTTGGCCTTAAGGGAATTTATGAATTACATCCAAGTTGGTCTATTATAACACAAACTAGAGTATTTCTGACAATTTTCTTTATAATTAGATTTATGAATTACAGTTAGGCATGGGACATTAAGCATTTTCAAGGTATACTGCGGTTTGGAAAAGTCAAGGTGACAAAATTTTCAGTAATACCATTCCTAAGGTACGTGTAAGATTTTTTTTTTTACATTTTTTGTTTCTTAGTTTTTTAGGACAACAGTATCTCCAGCACAAAAGATATCCAAAGATGCCGTTTTAAATTGCAAAGAAATCAGTGTTTTTGAAACTAATGAAGACAGCAGTCAGACATGTTTACTGCCCCAAAATATTTGAAATCTTTCAAAAAATAAAATATATTGTGTTCAAAGGGGAAAAAATGTGCTGTTTTTAACAAAGATTTTTAAAAGAATACATTTTAGAGCAGTAATTACAATACAGTGATACTGTGAAACCTTGATATTTTTATCCAAAGTTATCATACCGTAAGAATCTTATACAGGTCCATGCCTAATTACAGCATCGCAATACTACTTGGCATCATGATACTTCAACTGGTATAGTATTGTAAGATTTTGTTTGGTTTTTAGGCTCATTCCTGTTTTTGTTAATGAATAGCCAAAACACATACACACACACACACACACACACACACACACACACACACACACACACACACACACACACACACACACACACACACACAAAGGTTTTCAGTTGAACACTGGCATGTAATTGCGCAAAACTTTTTGCAGAATAAAATTAATTATCAAACCGTTTTGAAAACAATGAGGGCTAAATTATTTTTTCTTTTTATAAAGAAACTCTGCAACCATCAAAGCATTTTTTCAGAGGAAAGCAATTTTTTATTTTTACAATGTTTTCAAATAGAGTGTCATGTATATAAAAACGCCAAGAGAAAAATTAGGAGAAGAGCAAATCTATATTTGGATAATGGGAAGCCCTCATTAGTTTTGTTTTTTCTAACCAACCATCCAATCATAGTTGAGGGGGTGGTACAAAAATTATTACCAGTCAGTATCATTCTGCTTGTACAATGACTGAACAACAACGGAGAAGAAACCATTATTGCTTGTCTCCAAGTATCCATGTCTATACCAAATGATATATTCAGACAATATTAATATGAAGAAAAGTTCTTGAAGGAATTATTTTGTTTACCTTGCTCTAGCTAAAAACAGTTCCTCTAAAGCTAGCCATTCTCAGCTTGCCAAAAACGCATCGGTGGACACGCAGCCTAAGGTTTTTGAGTTTATCCTGACTTAATTTCTTATAAAAGTCAGAGGGAGGAGACAAAATAAATATATTTCAATATCCTCACCATGATTGGCAACCAAAGTCTTCAGCTCTCCCAGCAGATATTTAACAGTCATGACCTTCTGTGCGGTTTTCTCTGGACTGGCTTTGTGAGTCAGAGCTGTTAATTTCTCAGTGCTGGTCTGACAGCTGATGTCTCTGACGGGGGTGATGTCCATCCCATGCTTTTCCTTTTCATCCACTGCACAATCGCCCTCTTTCAAATTCCCCTGGCCATTGTTAATCATCAGTACTGCTCCATCAGGATCGGTCTGAGCCTGCACTCAAAAAATTATTTCAGCTGCTTGTTCAAACTACTTATTAAAAATGAGCTAAAACACCACAATTCTTGATTTTTTAAAAAAAAATTTTTAGGGAGGGACAACTTAATTGATTTGTGTTGGGACAACATGAATGAATTGTGTGGAACCCTCGATTTTTTACAGTGTGGCTGACCTGAGGTTGGATGGACATTTGTGTTTCGATCAACGTCGACGAGGAACAGCTCAAGGATCCAATGGAAGATGCCAATGAGACACTTTGCTCCACAGACCCCAGCTCATGAACACTGCTGACTGGGCTGGCTGGTACTGGAGTGCAGGATTTATTATTAACAGGAGAAACTGCAACTGGAGACTGTCGTTGAGCTGCTGGTGGCATGGAGAAAGTAGTAGCATACTTGTTTGGGATGCCAGATACTTCCACAGACCCATGAGGGCAGGATGGTATGGCAGCACTCATTGTTCTCAGCTGATGAAACTCTCCAGATGCGCAACCACTGCTCAATGTACACTTTGAAGTACACTGACGGAAAGTGAAAGAACAAGTACAAAAGCAAATTTCATGAATAAAATAAAATTCAGTTTTCAAGAAACCAGAAAAAATTACAATCACAAGATCTTACCCTTCACAAGTTTAAGGTCACCAAGTAAAATTTATATTTCTTATACATTTGAAAAAACATGAACACTTGTATAATTCAAATTATATACACTCGCTGGCCACTTTATTAGGCACACCTTACTAGATGATTACTTACATAATGCGAATCTCCTGTTCCACCACATCCCAAAGGAGCTCTATTGGATTGAGAACTGGTGACTGTGGAGGCCATTTAAGAACAGTGAACTTATTGTCAGGTTCAAGAAACCAGTCTGAGATGATTTGCACTTTATGACATGGTGGGATCCTGCTGAAAGTATCCATCAGAAGATGGGTACAGTGGTCATAAAGGGATGGACATGGTCAGCAACAATACTCAGGTAGGCTGTGGCGTTGACACAATGCTCAATTGGAACTAATAGGCCCAAAGTGTGCCAAGAAAATATCCCTCACATCATTACACCACCACCACCAGCCTTAACTGTTGATACAAGGCAGGATGGATCCATGCTTTCATGTTGTTGGCGCCAAATTCTGACCCTACCATCCGAATGTCGCAGCAGAAATGGAGACTCATCAGACCAGGTTATTTGAGTTACTGTTGCCTTTCTATCAGCTCGAACCAGTCTGGCCATTCCCATCTGACCTCTGGCATCAACAAAGCATTTGCGCCAAAAGAACTGCCGCTCACAGGATATTTTCTCTTTTTCTGACCATTCTCTGTAAACACTTGAGATGGTTGTGCGTGAAAATCCCAGTAGATCAGCAGTTTCTGAAATACTCAGACCAGCCTGTCTGGCACCAACCACCATTCCACGTTCACCAAGTCACTTAAATCACCTTTCTTCCCCATTCTGATGCTCGGTTTGAGCTGCAGCAGATCATCTTGACCATGTCTACATGCCTAAATGCATTGAGTTGCTGCCATGTGATTGGCTGATTAGAAATTTGCATTAACGAGCAGTTGGACAGGTGTTCCTAATAAAGTGGCCGGTGAGTGTATATTTCCATTAAACACTCATCTTTTGAACTTCCTATTAATAGAAACATCTTAAGAAAACAAACATCAGCTTCCACAAAAAAATATTTTATGAGTTTCAAAATTTATACTGAAAAGAAATATATAGCTATATCTACATATGCTGATAATATGCTAATAATTTGATTTGCTCATTATTTATTAGTCAGTTAGTCATGTTATCGAAGGGATAGTTGAAAACTGAAAATTCTGTCATAGTTTGCTCACCATTTACTTGTTTTAAATTTATTTCAGCTTCTTTGTTCTGTTCAAGACAAAAGAAGGTATTCTGAAAAACACTGTTTGCTGACTTCCATATTATTTGTTTTTAGTACTATGGAAGTCGATGGGTGCCAGCAACCAGTATTCTTCTAAAAATCTTTGTGTTCAACAGAAAAAACTTATAAAAAAAAAAAAAAAAACACATGAGGGATAGTAAATTATTTTTTTCTATCTGAACTAATCGCTTGAAATGCAAATAATAATTTTTGCATAGTGGAATAGAGTCCAGTAGACATACAGGATCAGTGGGGGCTGATCCAGGTCTCTGAGGGCTTAACGCAGGTGTGGATGTTGTCAGTCGAGTGTTAAATACAGTAGATGTGTGAACCTGACCTGTAAACACAGAGAAGAACCACACAGACAAGACATCAGTGTGTGCATAGTAGAAATAACACCGTTTAAATAGATAATTCACCAAAAAAAAAGACAATTTACTCGACATTTACATATCCTTAACTGGTTTCCAAAACTTTATTTTGAATAAAGCTGAAAACCTGTAACCATTGACTTCCAAGAACTATTCATAATTTCTTTTTTTGTGTTCATTAGAAGAAAGAATCTAACTCATAAAGGTTTGAAACAAGTAAACTGTACATACATAATGACAGAATTTGCATTTTTGGGTGAACAATCCCTTTAAAGTACAGAACATTTTAAAGAATAACCATGATGAGCAGGCTCTAAAAACCTATATTATTAATTAAGATGTCTGTTTACCTGGATGATTACAGCTGGCAGCAGGTTTAGAGTTAGACAGTGGAAGTGAGATTTGCTGGCCGTGTTCTGGGGTCAGCACTGAAGCTTGATCATGTGACACTTGTGTCTTTCTGATGCCAGAGTTGTGATCATTACGACTACACAGCTGCCCTGCCAAACCCACGTGACACTTGGCAGATAGAATCTTCTTCTGAACTGGAGCTACAGTAAGAAAAGCACAGTAGGTTGTGAAGCTGTGGTGTTGTGCTTCTATAATGCCTCTTCCCATAAAATAACAGGATACAAGACCACCAATTACACTACAGAATAACAGATAATCTTCAAGTTAAACAGGACTCGACATACACCAACAAACCAGTCTTCTTAGACCAGGGGTGTCCAAACTCAGTCCTGGAGGGCTGGTGTCCTGCAGATTTTAGCTCCAACTTGCCTCAAAACACCTGGAAAGATGTTTCTAGATAACATAGCAAGAGCTCGATTAGCTTGCTCAGGTGTGTCTGATTGGGGTTGGATCTAAACTTTGCAGGACACCGGCCCTCCAGGACTGACTTCGGACACCCCTGCTTTAGACCAATCAATGTCGTTCAAATATACACCCAGGTATATGATATAATCTCAGTTTCTGACTCAGGTATAGTAGTCAACATTTTCAAAATTGTTTAAAGTATGGGTGTTGTTCAATAGTTTTAAGACAGGGGTGCCTAAACTCTGTCCTGGAGGGCCGGTGTGCCTCAAAGTGTAGTTCCAACACCAATTAGACAACCAGAACCAGCTAAACAAGCTCTTTCTAGGTATACTTAAAACTTTCAGGCAGGTGTATTGATGGAAGCAAGAGCTAAACTATGCAGGAGAACGGCCCTCCAGGACAGAGTTAGGGCTCCCCTGTTTAAGGTTTTGAACCACTTCATATGTTGACTACTCTATATTAACTGGCATTACTTAACATTACCTGGTCTTTTGTTCGCATGTATAGCCATCTTTGTCTTATTCCAATGCTTTTTCTTGTTGTCGGTATCAAATTTCCTTGATAGATTCTTGGGTTTGGATTTGAAAGTGCAGGTTTTTGTTCCCTGTGGTTTTGGCTTTGATTCTGTTGCATAAAAATTACAATATAATTCCATAATCATAAAACAAATCACTAATCAACTGATTAACAAAAAGAGAACTTTTGGTTTCACAAATACAATACCAGTTTGTTCAGCTTGAAGTATTCCATCGAGTAAAGCAGCACATCGATCGAGTCCCTTGTGGATTGTTGTAACCTTGGATGCAATTTTATATGTCAGAGATTGACACTGGAATATAAATGTCATTATTACTTCTTCATATTTGTGGCTTCTTTACCTGATCTTCAGAGTCTGTAGAATAAAGTGAATATCCTGGTTCAAGAGGAGACACACACGTCCCAGCAACCCTAAACCAGACACCATTTCTGTATGATAAATGTGTTTCATATAGCACCTAAAATTGATACTGAGGTAAAGTTGGTTTCATACTAACATTTTCGGACTTTCACCTTCTTAATATGTCAGAAAAGTATTCTTTGCCAATTCTAAATAGGGAAGTCATATTAGCAGCCAATTACTATCAAAGTACAACATTTTTCACAGTCAATTAAATAGTGCTAATTATGTTTTGAAGTCATACTTGCGTCTGATTTCAGACCTAAGATTCAAAGTAGCATGGTAAGCAATATAGGTTACTAAAAAACTGAACAGTTGTAATTTAGCCACCTACATCTTTAAAAGCATTTATCACTCACATTATGCGTTCTAATGAGAGGCTTTTATTGTTCACTATATATATTTTTATCCAATTATACTTTTAAAAATATATTTTGAAATGTTTGAATATGCAAATATAAAACAGTACTTCTTATTGAGGTAAAGGTTTCATATATTCACACATTCGTTCAGTGACATACCCCCTATATTGTTTACCACGGTACTTTGAAATATTAAATCTGGAATCCCATGTAAGTGTGACTTTAAAACAGCATTAGCACTATTTATTTGACTGTGAAGAACTTTGATAAGACTATGATAATCATTGGCTGCCAATATGATTTCATTATTTACAACTAGCAAAAAACACGTTAATGAAATTATATATTTAGGGAGGAAGCCTGAATGTTTTAATATAAAACCAACTTTATCTCAATGTATTATTGTGTTCTATTCAGTGTATTATCGGTTCATTGTTACTTCTTGTGTGTCTGTCCTCGTCCAGAAGCTGTCAGTCTGCCTGACGAGACCACCTGCAAAACATCACTTGCTTTAGTTCTTAAACAAAACACTGCAAAACAGCTCATGTAATGTATAATGATGAAATATATAACTGAGATAATAAATTGCAACCGTCACCTTTAGTCTTGATACTCCCTGCCTTGCCATGTGAGATGAAATCTTCGATTAAATCTGCAGAATCAACCTTAGTTTGATAGTAAGCAGCAAATACTTATCCTTGCATTTTGTATTTATTACGCGGACTAACTTTAAAAAACTCAAAAAACAAATGTCAAAGACGAATGTGAAAATGAAGGAACGAAAAGCAAAACAAACCGCTTCTTCAGTTTGCGTTTAAAACGGAAGCTGAGTTCTGTGGTCCAATAGAATAAGAGTTTGTTTTAATCTCTAGATTTCATTGGTGGATCACTTTAACTCCTGTCGTCTATTGGTCACAAACACTGTCAATCATATGATCACCAGCCACTCGTTTACTCAGATTTGGTTAACGCCCACTAAATCTTCAGACGCTAGAAAGGCGTTTCTATGGAAATGGATTGGTACTTCGCGGTTTATTCCCGCGTGTAAATTAATACATTTTGATGGGTCTAAAACCCTTTTATTGTTGCATCAAATACAGTTTTGAAAAGCGATTTTATATAGAAATCATATTAAAAATAAAGCGCCTACAATAACGTATAATAAACAACTTATAATTATATTTTGTGAGGATAAAATGTCAAAGTATGAAATGTTGCATCAGAATTTAGGGTAACGTTGCAAATACACTCACCGGCCACTTTATTAGGTACACCTGACTAGTAATTATAATAATAATTCCTTGCATTTATATAATGCTTTTCTAGACACTCAAAGCGCTTTACACATTTTTGGGGGACTCTCCTCAACCACCACCAGTGTGCAGCATCCACCTGGATGATGCGACGGTAGCCATATTGCGCCAGACCGCACACCACACACCAGCTGATTGGTGGAGAGGAGTGATGAAGCCAATTATGGTATGAGGATTGTTAGGAGGCCATGATAGACAGAGGCAAGTGGGCAGATTTGGCCAGGATGCCAGGGTTAAACACCTACTCTTTTTCGAAGGACATCCTGGGATTTTTAACGACCACAGAGAGTCCAGAACTCGGTTTAACATCTCATCCGAAAGACGGTACCGGTCTGAACTCCTTTTTGCTGTCAGAATTGCCTTAATGACATAGATTCAACAAGGTACTGGAAATAGATTTCGGTCTATATTAACATTATAGCATCACGCAGTTGCTGCAGATTTGTCGGCTGCACATCCATGATGCAAATCTCCCATTCCACCACATCCCAAAGGTTCTCTATTGGATTGAAAACTGGTGACTGTGGAGGCCATTTGAGTACAGTGAACTCATGGTCATGTTCAAGAAACCAGTCTGAGATGATTCGCGCTTTATGACATGGTGTGTGATCCTGCTGAAAGTAGCCATCAGAAGATGGGTACACTGTGGTCATAAAAGGGATGGACATGGTCAGCAACAATACTCATGTAGGCTGTGGCATTGACACAATGCTCAATTGGTAATGAGCCCAAAGTGTGCCAAGAAAATATCCCCCACACCATTACACCACAACCACCAGCCTGAACCGTTGATCCAAGGCAGGATGGATCCATGCTTTCATGTTGTTGATGCCAAATTCATGCAACGTTTTTCCAATCTTCTCCAATTTTGGTGAGCCTGTGCTAATTGTTTCCTGTTCTTAGCTGACAGGAGTGGCACCCGTTGTGGTCTCCTGCTGCTGTAGCCCATCTTCCTCAAGGTTCCACATGTTGTGCATTCAGAGATGCTCTTCTGCAGACCTCGGTTGTAACGAGTGGTTATTTGAGTTACTGTTGTCTTTCTATCAGCACGAAACAGTCTGGCCATTCTCCTCTGACCTCTGGCATCAACAAGGCATTTGCGCCCACAGAACTGTCGCTCACTGGATATTTTCTCTTTTTCGGACCATTCTCTGTAAACCCTATGGTTGTGCGTGATAGGTTGCAGTGGTTGCAGCTGGAAGGGCATCCGCTGTGTAAAGCATATGCTGGATAAGTTGGCGGTTCATTCCAATGTGGCGACCCCTGATTAATAAAGGGACTATAGGACGAAAAGAAAATGAATGAATGAATAAGATGATAGTATTTTGGGACTGTGCCATGCCATTAAATGATTGTTGTTCTAAATTTTACTGACAAAAACTTTGGGGGGTGTAAACTATTGTTAAACTGAACAACAGTTTATTGGGTGTCGTCAGTAAAGCATGACAAAATGTTTTATTAATATATTTTGAGTTCTGCAGAACAAAATGCAAATGAAAAAATATGTATCTTTCATTTTAGCATTTTTGTCAATAGCATATGTGTCATATTTAAATCATAATTAAAGCAGTCAGCTTAAGTGGAAGTCTACTATATGTTTATCCACACTGCTGACCACAATGTATTCTGAACACCTTACATCCAGTCCTCTGATACAACCAGAAAGCAAAAAACCTTGAATGCTATTTTTGACTGGGATGATTATTGCCTCCTTTGTAATGGCTAGATGAGGTTTCAGCCTGTTCTCTTCCTCTGGTTATCCCATTAAATGCACATCCCAAACACAATTTACTGCAGCTGATGTAATCAGACATCCTAAAAATCCTATATTCTGTGATGGATGAAATAATAGAGGTTTTCAAAAGGGAAAGGTGACCAAAAAAACATTCATAATCATAATTTAGTCATTATGTGGTACATTTTTCTCTTTATAATCTATTATCTATGCCTAACTTACATCTGTAAAAGCACGTTATACTATTTCTGTAACAAATATCTGTAATAAAGAAGGTTTTGTGTTGAGTGTTCATCTGGGGTTTGTGAAAGCTCTCTGTTCACCTCTGCCATACAGACGAACAGATTACAGAGCACCTGAAATGCCAAGCATACAGTACATTAGGTGGAGGTCACTGTTTATTAAGAACCACAGCCTTTCTGACTGTCTCTACCTGAATACAAAAGCCAAATAATCCAACATTAATATACATTTTGGGGACATTGTGCCTTATACCAAATTATTTAATGAAGCATTTAACACCAAACTTCACTGAGCAATAGTCACGGCACAATAAGGAAATCCCAGCCGGGCGGGTCCGTCATGTTTTTGGGTCCCCTTGAAACATTTCCATGCTACTTGCATGTGCTATTCGCATGTGTTGTGAGGAAATGCAGCACATTTTCTTAATTTGTTTGTGTTATGAGAATTTGCAGCGCATTTTCTTAATGTGTTTGGGTTATAAGGATTTGCAATACGTTTACTGTCAAATCGATAAAGATCTTTTCTTAATTTGCTGGTGTTTTTTGTAATTGCATGTGTTTTCTCTCTCTCTCTTGGCCACCGCACACAAATCTGATTTAAATGATAAGTTCTACTATTCTATGCACTGTACAGTTTTTCAAGAAAAATCAGTTTTGGTCCTTGGACTGTTTTTTGAAATTGAATGTTCAATTTAGGGGCGGCACGGTGGCGAAGTGAGTAGCACTGTCACCTCACAGCAAGAAGGTCGCTGATTCGAGCCTCGGCTGGGTCAGTTGGCATTTCTGTGTGGAGTTTGCACGTTCTCCCCATGCATGTTCGCGTGGGTTTCCTCCAGATGCTCCGGTTTCCCCCACAAGTCCAGAGACAAGCGCTATAGGTGAATTGAATAAGCTAAATTGTCTGTAGTGTATGTGTGAATGAGAGTGTATGGGTGTTTCCCAGTGAAGGGTTGCGGCTGGAAGGGCATCCGCTGTGTAAAACATATGCTGGATAAGTTGGTGGTTCATTCCGCTGTGGTGACCCCTGATTAATAAAGGGACTAAGCCAAAAAGAAAATGAATGAATGAGTGAATGAATGTTCAATCTAAAGTGCAACTTGCTGTTTCTCTGTAATTACTGTCAAATTTACAAGCCATTTTTGAGAGAAAATCATTAATACATAAATTTTTCATTGTCATTTATACACTCCCTTTCAAGCAGCAGCTAATTGTAGTACAGAACTTAATCATCTGTCATGCACAGAAAAAAAGTGGTCAGAAAATTTAAATAGAATGTTCCTGTACAACCAGAAAGTCTGAAACGCTGTTGTTCCTGATCCGAGATGGTGGTTGGGTTTAGGAGAAGAGGAAATGTAGGGTCATGTAATAAGGAGTTCTAGAAATGCAGTCCTGAAACTGCAGCCTCCCCAGTTATGCTTCTTGAAATTTAAGGTTTGAGATTCACCAAATCCAGGGTGGTTGGCAGAGGATTTCCCTAAAAACATTGATCTGAATATTAGGATAAGAAGCTTCAGGGTATTATTCATTTCACTTGGAAATAAAGAAGATCCCATTCTTATATACATGTCCCTGCATGCTCTCAAGAATTTAAATTTTTTCCTTATGGATGATTGATGACTTCACTGTGCTATCTCAGCACATTAAATAAATCTACATAAACTAAAGTGAAGTTGTTCAGCATTGCTCATTTATTGATTATTTCCAGCTGGGATCTGATGCCTTTTTTTGGAGGGAGTGAGGATGTTTAATTCTTTGTGCAATACAGAATAAAAATAATCTGATAGTTTAAGTACTAAAATAAGACAAATGATTTCTGTACTAAAATACTGTGCTTTTGCTTAACACAGTTTAATTTAGTAATAATTGCTTAATTTAGTTTTATAAAGAATGAAAAAATGATCAAAAACTCTGAATAATTTTCATTATCATTAAATTTAATTAGACATAAAAAGTAACCATCAAGGGTAACGCAGTGGCGCAGTAGGTAGTGCTATCGCCTCACAGCAAGAAGGTCGCTCGTTCGAGCCTCGGCTGGGTCAGTTGGCGTTTCTGTGTGGAGTTTGCATGTTCTCCCTGCATTCGCATTGGTTTCCTCCGGGTGCTCCGGTTTTCCCCACAGTCCAAAGACATGCAGTACAGGTGAATTGGGTTGGCTAAATTGTCCATAGTGTATGAGTGTGTATGGATGTTTCCCAGAGATGGGTTGCGGCTGGAAGGGCATCCGCTGCATAAAACATGTGCTGGATAAGTTGGTGGTTAATTCCGCTGTGGCGACCCCGGATTAATAACGGGATTAAGCCGAAAAGAATATGAATGAATGAAAGTAACCATCAAATTTAAATCTAAAATACATGTTTTTTTGTAGTAAATCATAACCAAAAGATTACATATGGTTTTGCTACACTATAGTAAATGGTTATAGAAATGGCAATCACTGTGCAAAAACGTTATTTTAAATAAAATGGCTAATTTTATTAACAACCAAAACTGACAATTCTGTCATCATTTACTCAGCCTTTACTTGTTCCAAACCTGTTTGAGTTTTCTTTTCTCTCTTGAGCACAAAAGAAGGTATTTTCAAGAAAGCTGAAAACCTGCAACCATGGACTTCCATAGTATTTAGTCAATTGTTTCAGGTTCAGCTTTCCGTAAAATATCTTCTTTTGTGTTCAACAGAGAAAAGAATCTCATAACACTTGAGGGAGAGTAAATAATAAGCACATTGTAATTTTTAGGTGAACTATATGCCACTATCTGAGGCCTCTTTCAAACCACATTTCCTCAAGATGGCAGCATTTCACCGTCTTTCTCACCCAATTTCCGTCAGGTTGCCTCAGACCCTTTAAGAAAACAATATTTATCATGCACAGAATTTAAGTTATGCGCAGGAATGATTAATAATAATGTTAAAAATCTGCTAGGCACACTGTGATAATACAATCATTCAGCATGTCGACGTTTGTTTTCGCAGATGTTGAATTCACCCCCTGAAACATCTGAATCACAGGAAGACTAAATTTCCTGGTTAGAGTCGACAGGGCTATTTAACTTCCAGAAACAACACAATTGTGTCCACGTTCAAGCATACTTTTCATTTTTAAATAAACTCATTCATAAGAGGGTGTGGTGATTGACAGTTGTGCTGCTTGTACATTTTAACCAAACCAAGCTAAATTGTTACAGCTAGAGTTATTTCCTTTATTCTTAAACTGAATTTAACATCGTATATTACTATAAAAATACTAATGAGTTCTGAATCCGATCCTCTTATTTGATTGGCTGAGGCTTCCAGGCGGCGGGACACTTCATTGTTTGTGTCGCTAAGGAAGCTAACAGTTAGCAGTTTTTTACAAGTTTAATTTTCACCTTAGTTGTGCGGTTTTTACATCCGTGAGTTTTTAAACTTTGACTTACGGAGAGTTACTCGTTTTAAGTTACAGCATGAAACTTCGACGGTTAATAAAAATGATTGTTTCTGGCCTGGCGGTAAAACGTTGTAGCAGGAGCTATACGTCTGTTGATGGACATCATGACAAGCCCAGCACAGCAGCAGGTAAATGGCTATTCTGCAGCAGGAATCAACCTGACAGATCTGAAATTGTGCAAATATAAGCAGTTATTGTACTACCAGTGACTGACTATAAGACTTTTGGTATTAGTATAAATATGTTAGTAACCCTTATACTCTAAGAACAAAAAGGTCCACTTGTGTCCTGACACCGCAGTTATTTTGTTTTAATTAATGATAACCTACTGTATGGACAGGAGATCAACCAGATAAACACACTTGGTTGTTGTAACCCAACCTTGGGTCAAATATGTAAAAAACATTTATAAATTTAAAAAACAACATTCTGTAAAAAAAATGGCTATTCAATTTAATTGACACTTTTTAACCCAATTGTTGAGTTTGTCAATATTTGTCCTAACATTAGGTTACAACAACCCAACATTTTTGTGTGCAATTAATGAAAAATAAAAGTGTTAAAATTAGAGTGCTACAAAATTCACTTTTAGAAGCTATAAGTAAACATGAATTAACATAATTTGATTAATTCATTCATTCATTCATTTTCATGTCGGCTTTGTCCCTTGCGGGGTCGCCACAGCGGAATGAACCGCCAACTTATCCAGCACGATTTTACGCAGCGGATGCCCTTCCAGCCGCAACCCATCTCTGGGAACTTCCACACACACATTCACACTCATACACTATGGACAATTTAGCTTACCCAATTCACCTGTACTGCATGTCTTTGGACTGTGGGGGAAACCGGAGCACCCGGAGGAAACCCACGCTAACCCAGGGAGAACATGCAAACTCCACACAGAAACGCCAACTGACCCAGCCCAGCCGAGGTTCGAACCTGCGACCCAGCGACGTTCTTGCTGTGAGGCAACAGCACTACCTACTGCGCCACTGGGTTGCCCCTAATTTGATTAATCTAATGGTGAAAAAAAAACTGTTTTGGAAATCAAAATCTACCATTTTACTTCCGCTGTGGAATGGCCGTCCTTCTCTAATGACAGAATTGTGATGGCTTTGGTGGAATATGCTTAGCCAGGCCTCTCCAACCTTTTATTAGGCTGCAGGTGACAGATGAGAGGAGGAGCGCAGAAATAAAACCCCACCCTCTACTAGGCCTGTAGCAAGCATGGTGAAAGGGGTGGTTCTTTTTTTTTCTCAAATAGTGGACATTTTTTGCAGTTACTCTCCGTTAATTTCTATTTAATTAAATAATTCACTTTAAGCACTTTTTGCTGGATTAGTTTGTCAGATGGTCACGCTTTTTGATGTACCAAAGAAATATGAAAAAAGACTTAATTTTAAAATACAAATTTATATATCATTAGATAAAAAAAATAGGAATATCTTAAAGTTTTCAATTAAAATCTGTAGCCTATTGTCAGTTATTAGACAAATAACAAATCTGCCAGCACATTCAACTTTCCTCAGTCTCAGAATTTAGCCATTTGAATAAAAACAAAACATATTAATAATAATGTAGAGCTTCACGATTTTTCTAACCTTTTGTAAAAAAGTACATTTGAAAATTCATAGATAACAACAATAGCTTAATTGGTATTTAAAGTAACTTTAATCGGCACGCTTTTCGTGCTTCACACCTTTTTATTAGTCTTTTTTTCAAGAATAAGCTCCAATATTTAGAATAAAAGTTACTTGTAAAATGTTTTCTCTATTTAACATCAAAACAGTGAAACTTTACTTGTGTCAGACTCCGCTTGGTCTCAAAACCTTTTTCGATGAGTTATTTTGATCATTTATGATGGCATAACAGTCAAAATAGGACAAAGGAGCTCATGTATGGGACAAATTTTGGACCTTTGTCAGTGGGGAGTGGGTCTTTTGAACCACCTGAACTACCCCTGGCTATGGGCCTGTCTACTCAATATTTAATTTTAATTGGAAATATGTCATCATACTGTAATGAAAGTCTGCAGCAAGTTACGGTTGACGCAGACTTAAAAGTTAGCAGTTAGCTATTTTAGCAGTTAGCAAAATAAATGGAACCTGGAACATCCCAACCCGTACATGACACTGCAGCTGAAATTGTTGAATCAAATGTAACAAGGTATACGTAAACAAAATGCAGGCTACAAGAAAATAATAAACGGTATATGACAGTGTTGATTTGAACAATTTTTATTAATCAAATTGTAAGGGAAGAAACCCCAAAATACAGTGATGCTAACAAATGTCTACTTCCTGCTAAGTGGTGTATCAATGCCCCCTTGTTTTCTATATAGTTTTCTCCCTTTGGAATGGAATCAGAGGGCGGATTTCCATGTGAAGTCTACTTCGAAGTCCACTAATGGTCAATTGGAATGCACCTACAATAGAAACGGTAAGACACACAGCTGTTAGAAGCTGTTGGATGCAGCTTTAGGTCAACGGCTCTGGCTAGCCAAGCTGTGATAAGAGCGAACATGATTGGTTATTTTTTTAAAGGGGAGGAGTTACTCATCTACACTCTAGACCAGTGGTTCTCAAAGTGGGGGTCGGGACCCCCTGAGGGGTCGCGGGACAATGAGGGGGGGGGGGGTGGGGGGGGGGGTAAAAATCTATTTTTATATCTATCTATAAAAATCTATTTATTTTTATTAAACCATAAGAATTACCATATTTTATCCATATCCTATTGAAGAGAAAAAATTGTAGTTTATAGTTACTATATACTATATAGTTACTATAGTAGCTTATAGTTACTAGTTCTATTGGATTGCGACCCCTGGGGTAATTACATTATATTAAAGACACAGCGATAGCGTCAGATGCAGCAGATATATTTTATAACACCAGGTTAAACTTTCTGGCACATTTACAGCACTGACATACATTTAAAAAAATTAACCAAAGAATAGACTTGGGTCTATTGGTGTGTGTGCACAATTGCATGCAAGGTTTCTGTATCTATAACCACCTCAGAGGGTATTGGGGGTCGCAAGTAACTGGCATTGTTATTTTGGGGGTCACAGGCTGAAAAGTTTGGGAACCCCTGCTCTAGACCAGGGGTTCCCATATTTTTCAGCCTGTGACCCCCAAAATTACAATGCCATTGACTTGCGACCTCTATCCTCTGAGGTGGTTCTAAATATATAAACCTTGCACATAAGGGCGCACACACACCAATAGACCCAAGTCTATTCATCGTTTAATTTTGAAGAATGCCACTCGGAGACCATCCTCCATGTTCAGTTGTGGCCTGTATTTATTTTTAATGTACGTGAGTGCCGTAAAGGTATCAGAAAGTTTAACCTAGTGCCATAAAATCAATGTGCTTTGTCTTTAATACAACATAAATACCTCAGGGGTCGCAAAAAAAAAATTAAAAGACGTTTTATTTGCTTGTTGTTTTTTTAACTATTAACTACTATTATTTCTTCTGTAAGTTATGGATAAAATAATATTCATTCATTTTCTTTTCGGCTTAGTCCCTTCATTAATCAGGCTTCGCTACAGCGGAATGAACCGCCAACTTATCCAGCATCTGTTTTACGCAGTGGATGCCCTTCCAGCTGCAACCCATCACTGGGAAGCACCCATACACACTCATTTACACACATACACTACGGCCAATTTAGCTTATCCAATTCATCTGTACCACATGTTTTTGGACTTGTGGGGGAAACCGGAGCACCTGGAGAAAACCCACACGAACGCGGAGAGAACATGCAAACTCCACACAGAAATGCCAACTGACCCAGCTGGTGCTCGAACCAGCGACCTTCTTACTGTGAGGCGATTGTGCTACCCACTGCGCCACCTTGCTGCTCGGATAAAATATGAAAAATTGGTAATTCTAATAGTTTAATAAAATGAATAAGATTTTTGGAAATCACCAAGCGACCTCCCCTCTCATTGTCCGGCAACCCCCAGAGGGGTCCCGACCCCCACTTTGGGAACCACTGCTCTAGACCAGAGGTCACCAGTCTCAGTCCTGGAGGGCTAGTATCCCTGCAGAGTTTAGCGCCAACTTGCCTCAACACACCTGTCTGGACGTTTCAGGTATACCTATTAAGACCTTGATTATAGCTTATTCAGATGTGTTTGATTAGGGTTGGAGCTAAACTCTGCTGGACACTGGCACGGAACATGTTTGGTCAGGGTTCATACGGTCATGGAAAACCTAGAAAAGTCATGGAATTTTGACATGACATTTTCCAGGTCTGGAAAAGTTTTGGAAAAACAGAAAAACCCACAAGGTTTTGGAAAAGTCATGGAAATTACACTTACATTTAGTCATTTAGCAGACATTTTTGTCCAAAGCGACTTCAGCTGCGGTCACACTAAAGCTTGTGCTTGCAAAATTCTGTCAAATGGCGCTGCGAAAAGTGGCAGGGTTAAACAATATGATTAGACATTTAAAAAAGTGAGCGATTGCTCCATATTTTAAATTTCTTATTTTAAATGATCTTCTATTGGTCTCACACAATCACCTGATGGGATTTTGCAAGTGAGAATTCACCAAGCTTGAACTTTCAAATGCAGTGAAATGCGTAACTTCGCATGCCTATGAATGGAAGTCTATGCAGCGAAAAGTGCAGTGTGATCGCGGCTTTATAATAGAAGTAGATTTACCTACTATTAATAGTTTAACAAACTATTACGATTATCTTAAATTAGTTTGACAAATATGTGTATATTGGAATGGAGGTTAGTTCTTTTTACTTTATTTTCTTGGCCAAAAACATGCTCTCACATTATTAGTTCTGTGTAAGCGTCATCTATTTTTCATAGATATAAAAATAAATTGAAACTATTGTGTGTTTTATGATATGCTGTAATAAATTTAAACGTTTCTTATGATTTACCATGTATCTGTAGACATTACATAAAACATTAGGTCATGAAAATTGACTTGAAAGTCCTGGAAAAGTCATGAAATTTTTGTAGTAAAAATGTGTAAACTGTTTGGTGACGGCTGCTCTAGACCTGTTTCAGTTGAAAACATGAAAATACTGAAAACACATCAGACAAAGTTGCGGATATCAAGGACTTTAAGTAGACCTTTAATTTTGAGGACAAAAGTTACATACTGCACCTTTAAAGAAATCACTTGGAGCAGAGTTTTCTCTCAGCAGCCAATAGAGAATGGGAAATGGAAAACCTGGAACTGGAGCTGGACAGTAATTACAGTAAGCTTTCACTTTTTAGCAAAGGGGGAAATCTGAGAGAGCTTCATTACACTCATTTTATGTATTCCAGACCATGACGATTTTGTTTATTTCATTACAAAAAAAGAGAAATTGAAATGTCTAATAATGGAAAATAATGAATATTTTATAATATTAATTGTTTATAAACAAAAAAAAAATTAATTAGCAAGATTTTCTAATTTGTAAAGATTTGTAATTTCTACTATTTAATCAATAACACTTTCAACAATAATCTTGTAATATTAATGGATTTTGGACAAACAATTAAGTGGATTTTGACAAAAAAATAACGTCTTCAAAGAAGTTGTGATTTGTAAAAGGTCCCAAAGCGTCTTAACAGACCACGATTCACTGATTCTAATTAGTAAGCATGCCTTAAACAGGACCGTATGGTGATGGTAGGGGTTCTCCGGCCTCTTGAAAATACACACACCCCATTATTAGGAAGCGCTTGAGCGCATCAGGAGGACAGATTGGTCCAGTTCTCCAGGCTGCAGCACAAGAAAGAACCTGTCTCGCGTTAGGACGACAGTCTATATCTCCAGCAGCAGCAGCAGTCCTTGCATTAGCTGCATTGATTCATCTGTAATAGTGGGCGCTCATTGTGGGAGGCAATTTGCGGCTCGCTCGTTCGGTCAGTGTGTAGGGGAGCTGCCATTATATCCACTGGCTTGTGCGAAAGACATCGAACGGATGGAGGAATATACTACGGGTGGAGGAGCAACGAATGAATAAGGGATTTTACAAGACCTGCATTAACATTGCACGCGCGTTTTCTTTTTTACGGCTCTCTCTATCGGGGTTCCCCCAGCAGTTGTCTTGCAGAGGCGGTTGGCTTTAAACAATAGCGCCCGGCGGAGCGTTGGATACAGTATCGCTGAGCACAGAACCATCATCATCATCATCATCACCATTCACTACTACGAGCGTTCACCAATGGAGACGGCCACGCGCTCCAGTGTTCTTCACACATAGATTGCAAAGATCCGTAGGTGTAAAATCTGACCATCCTCATAACCGTCATCAGCGGAGACATAACCTGCTATGATGAATTCTGCCGAGGCTGCCGAGGAAGGACCCACCGATCCAGATACGGAGCCGTTTTTCAAAACAGGTAGGCTTTTGTTACAATGGATGTTGGTGAGTTTATTTTACTCCCCGTGTGCATCCATTTGTACGTGCACATTGGTTGCATTAGCACTGGGGTGCACAGCATTAGAGGCTGGCAGATGTGTGCTATTATGTCTGAATGGCATGATTTAACGGTGATATGCATCACACCCTTCGCATACATGGTAGAGTCTGCAATGCATTTGTGTGATAAAACTGCCGTGTTCCTCAAAAGCCAGCGTGCATTGCTTTTTTTGCACGTTCAACGCCCTTACATTGTGATTCTGGGTTATTGTGCACAAGAGCAAGGAGGGATCCCCCTGTAAATAGGATCTTTCCTCACCTGTCACTTTTTCTCACACCTTCAACACATTCTCTAATTACGTTACTATCACCTCTGGACGCGCCGGGGATCGCGCTGCGCGGCGCCGCGGCGGGCGCGGGAGTGGCTCAGCCTTTTGTCGGTCGTGACATTGATTCATGTTTCAGAGCCTGGAGCCTGTTGATTCACACAAACACTAGACAGTCTCAATACTGTACTACTTTTGCATGTTACACAGAAAAGGCTCTTTAATATGGCCATGAGAGAGAGCAAATAAGGGATCCTCTGCATCCAGACGAGCCCCTGCTCATGCCCACCCCGAGACCTCCACCAGCTGTGATTTTATTTTTATTTACCAGACACTCACCAGTGCAGGAACTATGACACTTAAAACTGACCCACTTCTGCTTTGCCCGGCAACATAAGCCAATAATGCACAGCTTTGCATGTTCCATATCTGTGTGCTGGAATGTGAACAAGCATCTGTGTATGTCATATCTGAGTATGCATTGATGTATGGTGTGTGCGTGCAATGTTTTCTCAACACATGCAGGTCAAGTGTCATTTGCATATCTCCTTATGTGCCATATTTACTTGTGAACATCATACAGTGTAATGTATTTCACTCTCAATGCGTAATATCTGCATATCTGTCTTATTTTTTTAGTTAATATAATTCTGACATGAACAGAGACAGTATAACGTGATCATCATGTGGAGTATTTATTGGATATTGTGGCTAGATGTCAGTTCTCTGGTGATAATTTCTTAGAGTAGGCTCATTATCTTTATAAATGCCAAAGGTACAGTTAATTTAACCCAAATTGACCCACATTTGTGAGTGCATGACTCTGTAGCTGGATAAATTATATGAGCAATGTTGTTATAAGGAGCATAAAAACTGCAAAATGTACTCAAAATACACTTCTTAAAGGCTTAAGAAGTGTATTTTGAGGACATGTTGCAGTTTTTATGGTATTTAAAATAATTAAACACAAGTGAATAGTAAAAAAATTCTGAAATTAATATATATTTGTAAATTTAATTTGAACAAAGAAAGAAAAGCATATAAGATGATTAACCTAAATTTATTATTCTAATTATAATTGTCTTATTATAAACATTTCATTATTTTAAACATATTTTTATTACATACATTTATTTTTCATTTTTTAAGTGTATTTGTCAAATGAATGTGAAATTACAATTAAAAAGCCATCATTAAATTATGAGACGTTTACTTGAGATGCAAAATCTCAAAATATTTTAATTCATGCCTTATTTGGAAAAAAAATATGGATCAAAATGACTTATTCCACTGGGGTACGGAAAAATACATTTAAATCAAAAGAGAAAACAAGATTATTTAGGGAAATACTGGGAGATACAGTTGAAGTCAGAATTATTAGCCCCCTTTTGAATTTATTTTAATTTTTTTAATATTTTCCAAATGATGTTTAACAGAGCAAGGGAATTTTCACAGTATGTTTGATAATATTTTTGCTTCTGGAGAAAGTCTTATTTGTTTTATTTTGACTAGAATAAAAGCAGTTTTTAATTTTTTAAAAACCATTTTAAGGTCAAAAGTTTTAACTCCCTTTAATCTATATATTTTTTCCGATAGTCTACAGAACAAACCATCGTTATACAATAACTTGCCTAATTACCCTAACCTGCCTAGTTAACCTAATTAACCTAGTTAAGCCTTTAAATGTCACTTTAAGCTGTATAGAAGTGTCTTGAAAAAAATCTAGTAAAATATTATTTACTGTCATTATGGCAAAGATAAAATAAATCAGTTATTAGAAATGAGTTATTAAAACTATCATGTTTAGAAATGTGTTGAAAAAATCCTTCTCTCCGTTAAACAAAAATTGGGGAAAAAATAAACAGCGGGGGCTAATAATTCAGTGGGTTAATAATTCTGACTTCAACTGTATCTATTCTTGTCAACCATAAGTGAAGTTTATTTAAAAACTAATTTCAGGAGGATCACATGCTTATGATTGATCACGGCCGATCCTGCATTAGCTAACACATGATCCACCAATCGGATGATTCCTAACACATTATAAATAACCAGAGTTTCTTACCTCAGTTATCTTCGTCTTGAAGAATACCCTGTTTCACCCTCTTTTCCTCCTCCCTTTTCCTTGATAGGGTGGCACAGTGGCTCAGTGGTTAGCACTGTTGCCTCACAGCAAGAATGTCACTGGTCATGTCCTTACCAGGCCAGCCGATGTTTCTGTGCAGAGCTTACATGTTCTCCCTGTGGTCGCATGGGTTTTCCCCGGGTTCTCCGGTTTTCTCCCACAGTCAAAGACATGCTACATACAGTTGCAATCAGAATTCTTGAACCCCCTTTGAATTTTTTTGTCTTTTTTAAATATTTCCCAAATGATGTTTAACAGAACGGAAAGGAAATTTTCACAGTATGTCTGATAATATTTTGTCTTCTGGAGAAAGTCTTATTTGTTTTATTTCGGCTAGAATAAAAGCAGTTTTTAATTTTTTAAAACCCATTTTAAGGTCAATATTATTAGCCCCTTTAAGCTATATATTTTTTCAATAGTCTACAGAACAATCCATCGTTATACAATAACTTGCCTAATTACCCTAACCTGCCTAGTTAACCTAATTAACCTAGTTAAGCCTTTAAATGTCACTTTAAGCTGTATAGAAGTGTCTTGAAAAATATCTAGTAAAATATTATTTACTGTCATCATGGCAAAGATAAAATAAATCAGTTATTAGAGATGAGTTATTAAAACTATTATGTTTAGAAATGTGTTGAAAAATTGTTCTCTCCGTTAAACAGAAATTGTGGAAAAAAATAAACAGGGGGGCTAATAAATCAGGGGGTTGAATAATTCTGATTGCAACTGTAGGTAAATTGGTACCATAGATAAGCTCTCAATCAGCAGTATATCTCCATAGCAATCCCTAATTTGCCATTAGCCATAAATAAGCAGGGGAGTTCTCAAGACCTACCTGTTTTATGAGCTCAGGGCTCTCTCCCGGGACAGCATGCCAAACAGTGGCGGCTGGTCAATAGAGGGCGCTGGGGCGCCGCCCCCTTCAAGTTAGACCCCTTTAATATGTTAATGTTTATTATCACAAATATTAACAAAATAAATTGATTTAATTATAACATTCTAACATTTATTGTAGTCATACTAACATTTATTAAAAAAAAATGTATGAACAATATTTTTTCATATGTGTGCGGGGCGCCAGACTAATGAGTGTCTATGTAGGTACACGAACTTTTGCAATGCACGTGATATGACGATAAGCTCTAATTGGCCGGTTTTAAATTGTCTTTGGGGCGCAGCGCTTTGCGTCCCGAACCCTCCCATTTTTGTTGTTAGAACGAATCATATTTGTTTTTATATGATTGGCCTTATGTGATTGGACCATTCTCACCAAAGAGCTTAGAATGCAATTTCTCGAGATGAAGGAAAATTCTGTTGTATCTTTGATATCCGTTCACAAGGCGTTTGGATGAAGAAAAAAAAAAAAAAATCAAGAAGCTTGGACCAGATTGACCTTCCTTGCAAATTTACCAGTAGTCAAATGATCGCGGGTGCGCGTATATTCGGGGCTTTTCCAGCTGAATGCATTGGCCATGCTGTCAATAGAGAAGAGACTGGTGACTGAGATGACTGACTTTAACCAAAAGGTCATTTGAGAAATTTTCAAGCCAGAAAAAAAAGGAGAGCAAAATTAATTTTTAAGTAGTGCTATCGGCCAGTGATTAGGCAACATTTGTGTGTGTTTGCGTGCGTGTTTACTGATTATCTTGATTACTTCATTACTGATAATAAACCCAAATTGAACTAAAATGAACTGATTTGTGATGCATTTATTGTATGTATTAGTCTTATTTTAGTTTTTTGATACATCACCTGAAAAATGGCTTTTACACTCTTACTTTACCAACAGATTTTTTTTTTCTGGTGTTTGCGCCCTCCCCACATTTTTTAACACCAGCCGCCACTGGTGCCAAACACGCTATACTACACACTACAATCAGTCATGAGTTAGGTGTAAACTCTTGAAAGTGAGTTAATTGTGACTTAATTTTACATATCTTGTATTTTACATAAATGTTTTTTATTTTAAAAAATATGTTGGTACTAGAAAACAAGACTAAAACACTGAGAAGGAAGCTTAGTTTATAATGTTTTAGTTCAAGACAATTTTAAATTATTCAACATACAAAACCAGAGTTGGAAATTTGTGCAATATGACTTTTGACTCAAAACCTTCTAGTTCCTCAAATATAGCCCTCAAGACAACTATTTCCAGTCAGTCTCTCTGAAATCTCGATAGCAGGAGGTGTGTGCACAGGGCAGATTCTCAATGTCCTCGCCATGTGATTTGTCCAATGATGGAGATTCTCCGGCACGTTCCTCCTACACCCCCTGCGTGTTATCCAATATATTCATTGCCTAATAGCCTCTGTATTTCTGGTCTCATCATCGGATTAACGTGATCACACTGGGTGGGATAATCATGTCCACAGGATTGGACGTCTGGGAGTCAGGTTGTCTCTCTTCCACAAGGATGCCATACTCTGTGAGTGGGCATCAGAGACAGACACCGCTGTGCCAGTGTGGGAGATCTCAGTCACCGTGTGGACTGAGTGTCTCATTCATGCACAGAGTCCTTGAAGACACTTTACTGGGGTCTTGTCAGCAGAATGAGATTGAATGTTGCTTTATGAACATCAATCAGCTCTTGACATCTTTAAAGAGTCCGCTTGATTCGATAGACAAACAGATAAAAGACAGACTCAGATAGATACTGTAGATAACAATAGACAGACATACTATTGATAGATAGATAGATAGATAGATAGATAGATAGATAGATAGATAGATAGATAGATAGATAGATAGATAGATAGATAGATAGATAGATAGATAGATAGATAGACAAACACAAACATGTATTTATGTATGTTGGCAAACAAGTTGATTTATTTCAGAGTAATTGAATATGGTCACCGCCCACAGTAACTGGGGTTGACAGAGTGTTGGCCTAAAAACCAAGAAGGGTCCCTCGTGCATTATAACTAGATTCATTTTAAGCTGCTTAGCTTGCGGGTTTCTCTCGCTTAGGTCATGGTCAAAATATTGTGGTAAAACCACAGTGCCTCCTAATCTAAGCTGCTGAAAAATTATAGTCCAAAAAGTTTTTAGAAAGTGTAACGTCATGGGATGCCATAAGCCTGGTTGTGGGTGTGTGTGGTCGTGTGTGAGGAGGATTTTTATCTCTTAGTGTCCTTGTTATGTAATGATTCCTAAGCTTTTAAATGGCTATTACACTTCTGCTGGTTTATGCTTTGCAGTATTAAAAAAGTAGCCCATCCACACAGTTCCTTATAAGTATTTTGACATTTAAAGCTTGAGATTTGCCAGAGAATGGATGTTCACAGATTGTTATGACAACTTATCACTTCAAGCATTCAGGTATCAAAGAAATGTTTCTTGCACTGTGAAGCACACAGCTTTTCAATTCATGATTCTCTCTTAAATTGTGTGCATATCCAGTTAAAGCAGAATTATTAAACCCCCTGAATTATTAGCCCCCTGAGAGAAGATTTTTTCAACACATTTCTAAACATAATAGTTTTAATAACTCATTTCTAATAACTGATTTATTTTATCTTTGCCATGATGACAGTAAATAATATTTTACTAGATATTTTTCAAGACACTTCTATACAGCTTAAAGTGACATTTAAAGGCTTAACTAGGTTAATTAGGTTAACTAGGCAGGTTAGGGTAATTAGGCAAGTTATTGTATAACGATGGTTTGTTCTGTAGACTATCGGAAAAAAATAAAGCTTAAAGGGGCTAATAACTCTGACCTTTAATTGTTTTTTTTAATTTTTATTAAAAACTGCTTTTATTTTAGCCAAAATAAAACATATAAGGCTTATATTGTTCTGTTAAACATCATTTGGGAAATATTTCAAAAAGAAAAGAAAAGGGGGGCTAATAATTCTGACTTCAACTGCATTTGAAGTTTATAGATAAAGGTTACTTTATAAAATACTATATTTACAAATAAAAGTAATAAGAATGAATGTGATTTGGGTGTTTCTCAGTGCTGGGTTGCGACTGTAGGGGCATTCGCCACATAAACTATATGCCAAAGTAAAGGGAATAAGCCAAAGGATAGTGAGTGAGTGAGTAATAAGACATTTCCAGAAATCTGATAGTCACATGATTTTATTTTACGTAAATAAGTTTGTTTCTTCTATTGGTATTTGGTATGGGTTTTATTTTAGCTATATTTTATGTTATTTAGCTTTATTGCAATATATTGTTTCGTCTTACCCATTGGAAATGGTTTAAATTTTAAAGTATATTTTGATATTTAATTAAGAAAATGAAATACAGACACACTGATATACCATCCTGTAATATCAGAAATTTCGTCGCTGTATTTTTTTCAGTAAATTTCTGTGAATTTTGTGTTTTTTAAAGTGCAGATTGTGCAAAAAAGTCATTGTTATGGCTTTCGGCTGTCACTGTAAATTGTTGCTAGGGTGTTTGAGTTGTCAATAAGGTGTTGCTAGATAGTTTCAAACTGATCCAAAGCAAAAGTGCCCCTCCTAAATTCTCTAAGATGTCTTGATAGGGCTGGGCGATTTGGCCTAAAATCAAAATCTCGATTAATTGAACATTTTAACTCAATTACGATTACTGAACATTTATTTTATTTATTTATTAAATTTTTTTGCCCTCATAGTTCACTGACAAGTGAGAGATTTTTGAATGAAGGGTGCATTACTTGATTTTAAAAGATTTGAAGGAAACACACACTATCTACTATCTATGATTATTTATTGAACATCAACATTGAACAACTGAAATTAAAACACACATTGCTTAAAACCAAGTCACTTTTGTTTTTTTATAAAAAAAGGGGAAAATAAATAACGCCTATGCTCGTCACCGCTACCAAACCGACCAATCACAGAGCTTGCACTATGTGGCGTCACGTACATTTTTTGAGAGGTGCGATCCAAGGACTATAAAATAACGGTTAATATGGCGAATAAAGCCCTGCCTACTAGTACAGGAGCCAATCATCGATCGCTATAGACTGAGGATTCTCCAGGGAAAAGCTCGGACCAGACGTGTGCCTTTACGACAGTTTGGTGGGCAAAAAACACACTGGAATCTCAGCCAATACTTGCTTCACATACATAAGAAATATATCCCCATAAAGCTTGAAATCTGTACTTTTAAATTAACTAACTACACTTGAAAACAAAAGTTTTTTGGTTTCGTAATCTATATGAGACGAATGCGAGGTACAGTCCGTCCTGTCAAACGCACATCACATGACAGCAACTACTCAAACGCCCACAAACTTGTAAACAAAGTTTATCATTTCTGGAGGAAATTCGCCATCAAGACCAAGTTGTTAATTACTTCAGAAGAGCAGTGCGAGGCATTATAAAGAGGAGGATAATGTGTAGAACGGCCATAAATGAGGTTGGTGTTATGATCTGTTTCCTTTCGAGTGCGCATTAGCTTGGGCAACCTGAAAATATGATGATTTTGTTTGAGTCAGACATTTAGAAACTAAACTTATAAGATAGTTGTTGTTTCATTTTATTCCAAATATGTAATGTAATCGTAAGCTTGGCAAACAGTTTTGGAGAATTTGATGTTTCCCCATTGAGATAGAATGCCAGAGGATACTGCCCGAGAGGCGTTTTAAAGATGGCCGGCGAGTGAAATGACTTGCCTTAAAGGGACTTTGACCATACGTAACATATGTTCGATGCAGAAGTATAAATCAGCCTTAACAAAGCGGGGTCACGTGACTCCACACGCGGTAGGGAAAGTAATCGAAAAAATTGACCTGGAAAAATTTGATCACCTTTAAGTTGTGAATGTCAATTTCAGTTACTTTCCGATTAATTGCACAGGCCTATGTATTAACATGATGTAAGTTTCTCCTTCAATTTGAATGAGTGCTTATTTCATCGGCTTACTGAAAAATATACATCTAATCTAGCCGTCTAATCACAGCATGCTTTATAGTTACACGAGTGACCTTAGTGCGTGAGTAATAAAAAAAAAAAAGTTATATTATTTGGTTTAAAAGCCAAGATGTTTTGTTTGTAATGTGTATTATAGAGACACACTGTTGAGGTTGTGAGCAGTCAGCTATAAAAAAAAGCTTGGGAAATTGTTATGCAGCTTCCTCTGCGTGTGTCATCGCACATTGAACAAGTGAACATTGAAGTGTGTCTCCATTTCCGAGGGTGTAATAGTACACAAGTATGAAAATTAGTGGAGATAAGGTTTCGTCCTCGGGAAATCTGTTGGAACTTGATAATGATGTGACCTTAGGGGTCATATCACATTGTTTTGATGTGAAGTTCATCTCTCAAATAGAATTTTTTTTTAAAGACTTTGAAGGAAAATGAACAGCTAGGATTGTCTACTCTGACTCCAGACTTCATTTGCTTTCCATCAAAACAGGGTCGCAAATGTGAATACAAGATTGCTGTTGTAAATACACACTAAATTACACACAAAGCTCCCTTTTATTAACAGAAAACACTGTTATTGTGTTTGCCCAAATCAAATTTAGAGATGACATTACCTTGAAAATGATGAGTGAGTGTTGTTTGTTTCCTAGTTGTTAATTTTAGCGAGTTGCTATTTTTAAAAAGAGAAGTCAGAAGTAGTGTTGTCAAAAATATTGAGATATCCATAAATATCAATACTGAATATTAATAAAATGATACCATCTCACTTTTGGTTATATCAATACTGGCTTTACTCTCTCATACTCTCTCTACTTACCAGCAGGGAGATTTAATAATAATATTAAGATTTTAACACTTGTTTTAATCAGAAAATCACAAACACAAATTATTATTATTTTTTGGTAATTTGACTTTTGTACGTAAGGACTGCTGATGTACCTGGTATAAGCATTATATGGGTTAGTAATTTTTTTTTCTCATTTGACTTCATTTGCATATTTTTTATGTTGCGGAAATTGTTCTCCACTGTATCGAAAATGGTATCGAATATCGATATTTTTCAAGGTATTGCATCAAAATCGGAAATTCCAGTATCGTGACAACACTAGTCAGAAGAACTTGAATATAGAATATCTCTTTGGTTTAAGACTTTAGTATTTGAGATTCTTAACTATATATCTAATCTTGAGAATTATATCTATAAGCAAACAACTTGCAACACTTAAAAGAGAGAAAGGAAAACATAAAATCGCATTATTTGTCCCCTTTAAATTCCACTTTATATAGATAACTCTGTTTTTATCACCGTATTCCACTACTACATTTGTCATATGGGGCACTGTGAATGAATGTTACACAATACAATACAATTTTGTGCACAAATTCTTGCTGATATGGGGCACTCAACTGCCTCAGGATTTTGTAAATAAGTGACTGATTTTTAACAGCAACAGAATCAACCATATAAAGAGTCCCCATAGCAAACAAAAATCATTCATTCATAATGAAAGATTTAAAACGTACACAACTTAAAAAGCACATCCCATCACATAATTTAAATATCTAAGAATATGAGAATAATAAACTTTTACTAAAAATGTGATCAAACCTTTTAATTCCAAGGTGGCGAATAAGACTATTCCTGTGATAGAGTCAAGGAATTAAGTTTCATTTGGAATCAACTCCTATCATTTGGGCTGGGCCGATAAATTATATTATACCGAATCGTGATAAAATTTCCATCAGTAACAGTGATAAGATCTGGACGTTTTACTCTATAATGATCTAAGAGTGGTGGCACGTCTATTCAATGTTGCCTCACAGCAAGAAGGTCACTGGTTCGAGCCTCGGTTGGGTCAGTTGGCATTTCTGTGTGGAGTTTGCATGTTCTCCCAGTGTTCGCGTGGGTTTCCTCCGGGTGCTCCGGTTTCCCCCACAAGTCCAAAGACATGCAGTACAGGTGAATTGGGTAGGCTAAATTGTCCGTAGTGTATGTGTGTGAATGAGAGGGTATGGGTGTTTCCCAGTGATGGGTTGCAGCTGGAAGGGCATTCGCTGCGCAAAACATGCTGGATAAGTTGGTGGTTCATTCTGCTGTGACGACCCCTGATTAATAAAGGGACTAAGCCAAAAAAAAAATGAATTAATGATCTAAGCCAATCACACAGCAGAAATGTGCAACAATGGGAATCTAAAAGTGTGTTGATATTAGAGATGTACCAAATTTTCGGAAAATATATCGGCCAAAAATATGTTATGCCATTTAATAATTTTCTAACTTTTGTGGCGTCAGTCATTGTTGAGGTACTCTTTTAAATCTGGAAGCATTAACAACTTATATCGAAATATATATCACTATCGTTCAATATCGTTTATAATTATCGAGATTGCATTTTTTGCCATATCGCCCAGCCCTAATATCAATTATTTTCTTCCCGATCTAATTCCAAATATTTCAAGACGTCCATATGTATATCGGTACTTCAATGAAACATTCTATAAGGATTTTATAATGCTAACATTTATTAAAATTACAGAACAATATTAATTAACCAAATTGTCTATATAACAAAAAATAACACATTGTACAAACATTGTTTAATAAAAAAAATCTACATTTCGTCTTTTTAAAGTTTTTTTTTATTTTATTTTCTAACAAATGAAAGTTGACACTCCTTTTGAGCCTGTTTTTCCAACCTGAACTCACGAGGAAACGTAAGTATTTAACATTTTGTCAGTTTAGTGGCTAATTCAACGACTAGTGGAGTTCAGTCGTACGAATCTCTTCGATTTTAAAAAGAAGGAGTGGCACCAAACCCCACCTAAACCCAACCATCATTGGGAATGAAATCGTACGAATTTGCATGAATTAGCCACTAAATCAAAAAGTTATGAAATGCCGGGAGATAGCGTTAGTTTTTCTTTGACTGATCAGTGGCGTGTAACAAGTGTCACACAAAACCTCGTCATTATTAACTGGAGTAAAGTAATTCCAGTCAAGAAATTATGCTTCTTTTTCATTCAGTCATGATGACTGCAGCCCTACCCTCGAGTTTTAAAACCTGCGCTGTGTATGTGCTTTGAAAGTGTGAGGCTGTGAGAAAACACTAAAAATATATAGTTCCCATTTCTGTTCCTATTTAAGTAAATATTTATACATTATGCGGCGTCATCATTATTACTATTATTAAGATAATAAAATCAGTGATCACTCATTAAGAAAAAAACATTGATACTTCTATTTAAGGATTGATCCTTTTGATACATTGCCAGTATCCAAAATATCGACGCTTTAGGATTGATTCGCTCACCCCTACCCATCACTATAAACAGCTCACTAAAGTGTTACTAGTTAAAACGCCAATATATGCCAACAGAAATTAGCTGCTCGCTGAACATATTTCACTGAGCAGTGTTTTTGAGAAAGTGTTATCTTCAGCAACTACACCACAAAGCAAAACCACAACCTGTATTGGGTTATTATGATGTACGTTATTCCCTGAACATATGGATTTTACAAGATGCAAGAGTAGCTCTCCACAGCCTGCTCCACACACACACACACACACACACACACACACACACACACACACACACACACACACACACACACACACACACACACACACACACACACACACACACACACACACACACACACACACACACACACAAAGATGACTGTGCTTAAAATGTGAAACATGGTCTTCAGAGAGGCAAACCTACACCACACACTCCATCCTCAGCAGGCCATCTCTCCTGAATGAGGGCCAGAGGGGTTGCTGTAGCAACTGTTGCCAAGATTCCTGCTCAGGACTGGAGTTCTGTGAGCAGAATAGGTACATTCAGTGATTATGTTGGCCAGGAGACAGTGAAATCAATTTCAGAAGCATTTTGGATTGCATCCATCAGAGCAACTCACAGGCACTTTTTCCATCACAGTACTTTAACTTTTCCTGTCATTTGTCAGATGTGCACAGATTGAAATGTTATGTTTAGAAAATCTTTATGGGACTTGGCTTAAGTAGATTTAATATTGAAGGATTAGTTCACTCAAAAATGAATACAATGGCATCAATTACTCACCCTCATGTCAATGCAGATGCAGAAGACACAAGTTAGCCTTCAAAACCCAAATGCAAACACAAGAAAGCTAATTTTTTAATGTAACTTGAGAGGCAATATAAGTGTATTGTAAATAGTTATGATCACTTAATGAACTGATTTAAAGATTAATTTGCATATTAAAGTTGCAATGAAATCAACATTTTCTCTTCATAGTTTTATATAAGTGAAGTCAGAATTATTAGCCTCCCTTTGAATTTTTTTTTTTCTTTATTAAATATTTCACAAATAATGTTTAACAAACCAAAGAAATTTTCACAGTATGTCTGATAATATTTTTTCTTCTGGAGAAAGTCTTATTTGTTTTATTTCAGCTAGAATAAAAGCAGTTTTTAATTTTTTCAACACCATTTTAAGGTCAAAATTATTAGCCCCTTTAAGCTATATTTTTACTCAATAGTCTACAGAACAAACCATCGTTATACAATAACTTGCCTAATTACCCTAACCTGCTTAGTTAACCTAATTACCCTAGTTAAGCCTTTAAATGTCACTTTAAGCTTTATAGAAATGTGTTGAAAAATATCTAGTAAAATATTATTTACTGTCATCATGGCAAAGATAAAATAAATCAGTTATTAGAAATGAGTTATTAAAACTATTATGTTTAGAAATGTGTTGAAAAAAATCTTCTCTCCATTAAACAGAAATTGGGGAAAAAATAAACAGGTGGGCTAATAATTCAGGGGGGCTAATAATTCTGACTTCAACTGTATATAGTAATGCTTGTTATAAACAATGTATTTGTGCACTTTGTTATTTTGTAAAAATTTATTTGCCCTCATAATCATAATGTGGGGGTGGGGGGATGTGAGATGTCTCCTTGATTCAGATTAGTAAACATTTACATTTTTCCAAGTTTGTGCTTAAACCTGATGGTGTTCTCTCTTGCACCATGGATGCGAGCAGTGGACATTTAGGCCCAATCCCAATTCTACCCCTTAGCCCTTCCCCTTACCCTTACCCCTCGTTTTGCGCGTTCCCGTGAAGGGATAGGCGTGGCCCAATTCTCTTTATCTTGAAGGCGTAGGGCTAAGGTGAAGGGGTAGATAGCCCCTCTAATGAAGACTTTTCAGGACCATACCCGAAACCAAAGGGTAAGAAAATTTCCCAGAATACAACAGCCACAACGGCAGGATAGTTGCACCCGAAAGTAAGGAAATTCACAAATTAGTATTTTTTGTCATTATTACGAATTTTTACAACAAACAAGCATATGTTTTAATATATGCATAACCGCGTTTGTGTTTTACCGTCATGCTTTAAAAAAATGCTAAAATAAAAATCGCAAAATTTCGCTATCTATAATCCATAATAATACCTCCTGTATAGCAGTCCCACAACATTCAGACACTCGATAACACACTGTCAGAAAAGTCTAGTGGCTGGGAATGACCTTTTTACAGTGTCTGCTATACTGTTAATGTTGTTTTTGATAAAATGTGTAAATGTGCAGTATAGTTAAGATCTTATTGCCACAATAGATCATTATGATAACATAATACATGCCTTCAGTGATTTCCTGAAGATCAATACCAAGAAATAAAGCAACTGGAATAACTACAGGAGTCGCGATCGTCTGATCTCATATGAAGCAAGAGATCGCGATGACATATGATGACGTGTGCAGGTGCTGTCCCATTTCTTAGGGGTAAATTTTGAAGTCCTTCCCCTTCACACTCGGTTTTAGGGCCAAGGGGAAGGGGTAGGGGTACAAAAAAAGAATTCGGATTGGGTCTTACAGATACACAATATCTTTAAAAGTGAGAATCCAATGATGGTAATTAAGAGAATGTGGAGGCTTCCATCTTGTCGCAACAATTTTTTTGGCAGCTGTCAAGCCAGCTAAAAACACTCACAATTGAATTTTGTTTAAATGGATATCAGAAAAATCTTTTAAAATAAAAATAGAAGGGGAGAGAGGGACTGAAATATTTAATATTGAAAATTTTCCATACTCCAAAAATAAACAAGCCCAGGACAGTCCCAAGTCATGTGAAAGAACGTACCAAGCCCTCATAATCTTTTATCAAATACCATAACCTTCCCTGCTCCCTTGAAACAACCTTTCTAAACTTACGGTCACATGGAAGGCCTTTAGGGCGAGGCTATCAGGGCGTGTCTCGTTTCTGCCCTGCTTTTGTCCATTCGCCAATCTTCCTTTATTTTGTTACCAACACTCATCTTCCAACGATCTAATTGGTTCTCAAAGGATGAAATCATGCACTGCCTTTCATTTTTTTCATATTTTAGAACCGTTTCAATACAGAATGTCATGACAAGTTATAGGGCTAATTAAAAATAGACCTAACAAAAGGGTAGACAGAGAGGTGTTTAGAATTGTATTTTGTTGGTTTAACATATATGAAAACATAGGCATGAATTAATATCAACCTTTGCATGAACAGATGTTTTTTTTTTTTTTTAAGTTTATTGCCGCCCTTTCACTCCAGAAAAATCACACTTGCTATGTTTCCATCCAAAAATGTGAATTAACTTTCTGCGCAAAACTAGATTATCACATAAAAGATGTGAGAGTAAAGCAGCGTTTCCATCCAACGAGTCAAAGAGAACAAAATCGTCACTTCTTGATTAACTGCCGCCAAATATCAACAGCACAAACGGAATTTGCTGCGGTAGGAGAAGCTGCGTGAATCTTTTCTTCATTTAATAAATGACTTGCACCTCAGAAGGCAATCCTGACACGCAGTGAATGCGTGGTGGCATTTGAAGGCTTGAGACGCGGAGCACAGACGCTCTTGATTCTGGAGGTCATTAATAATGTAATAACACTAATACTGAAACGCTTATGGTGTTTTAGAATGACCAAAACAACATTTCAGATGTCCATTTGCACATATTTTCATCATCACTTGATCTCTTATAACAAAATCAAATGACCATTTTTTAATGCGCAAACTGGAATTTGTTCGGTAAAAGTGTTTCCATCGCAGTTTATGTGCATCTTTTCTTATCGAAGAAAACGTTTATCCTACTCAGATATGCGCATATGTTTTTTATGTGTATTTTCAAAATTTATGCGCATCAAACTGATGACATTTCAATGGAGTCTCTAGCCAAAACATAACCCGCAATCTACTATTGCAACTATAAGCAAGTGTGACAACTTAGCAAAAAGTTAGGAAACACGAAAGGGATGAAATACGCACGCATGAACTTTGACCGATCCCTGCCTCTCCGCAAAGATAAAACACTAAAATCCCATATTACCATTTTCCTTGGGTTGTTTTCTTCAAAACGAGCCTATTTTCACTTTTCTCTTGCATGACCAACCAGGCCCCTAACATGTCCTACTATATCAAATAAAAGCATGCGCTTATTTTAGATATAACTGTTTTAAAGATAAGGTTTCGTGGGTAAAGTCTAGATCAGCCGGCCGGCCGGAAGTGCGATATGCACATTAATATAGCAGCATTTTTTAATGACACTGTATAACAATAATTAATATTTTTACAGTACTGTGACAGTTGGGTTTAGGGTTGGGTTGGGAGTAGGCATTAAAATACAATTTATGGGGTAATTTAATAGATAGCATAAATAATACTCGATACAACTACTGTTTTTACAGTGCTGTGACGGTTGGGTTTAGGGTTGGGGTGGGGGTAGACATGAATAAAATACAATAAATGGGAATTATATTATTTAATAAATAATATAAATAATTATATTAACCGATGACGTCATCACAGATGACGTGGCATGCTTTGAAAGCTGACGATTTCACTAGTCCAGAGACATGTCGATCAAGCCTGTCAGCCAATCACAGACTGAGATCTCCTACGTCCAAGTTAAGACATTAACCTCGAATACGCATGCACGTCTGGAAAATCAAATCCATACAACAGAAAAAACACCGATCAGACTGGGCTCTGAACACTTGCTCAAGTAAAATGATATGTCAATGTTTTTCATGTCTTGTTTTCTTTGAAATGAGCCTATTTTCAATCGTCTGTGTGCATGCATGACCAAACAAGATCTAAGAATCAGAATCAGAATATCAAAATAACAGTATCTCACCCATTTAATTTTTTGAAGTTTGATAGAGTTTTGTTGCCATCTGCAGGTTGCCATTGCCTTATGCATGGTATCAAAGAAAAGGTGAGACTCTCACCTTTTATTCAAAACCAGTTTCAATATATTAAATAAATCGCTAAAAAATAAAAAGCAAATAAATTTTTTTTCTTATTGATTAAAACGTTTATTATACTCAGATATGCGTACATGTTTTTTATGCGCATTTTCAAAATGTATGCGCATTTTGGCAGTTCCGTTAGCCAGTTTTTTTATGCGCATATTCAAAATGTGCATTAAAATAGGTGGATGGAAATGTAGCTAGTGAGTAATATAAGCTGTGTGATATGACACGTGTGTCTGTTGCCTCGTTGCAAATGTACATGGCAAATTTCACAATATATATGTTAAACTAACAAAAGATACAGTTAAATAGACCTTACGCCTTTTCGGGGTAGTGCTGAATAAACTTAGAATCTGTCTTTTCTGAATTTAGCATCTGACAAGCTGCAAACAAATGCTACTTGGCTCAAGTATTACCACAGAGAGGTCTCATTTTCAAAATAAAAGTCCTGCATACATAACTGTAATAAACCTTGATAAATTTGGAAAAGTGAGTGAATGTGAGTCTAAATTTCTACCTAAATGCTTTCTTAGGCTATTAATTTAATGTGTTTTCTGTCACTGATTATGTAGCCTGCATTAATTCATTCAGTGTAAAGCTGCACATATAAACATTAAAAGATTGTGATCTCAGTTCAAAAATGCGCAACATGAACGATAAATGATAATGATTTGCATTTGTTTATTAATCCTTCAAAGCGCTGCTTTCAAATCTGCATCGAGAGAGATTGAGTTTTTACACTTTTTCAGTGAGTTACAAACAATTAAATAACACATAAGTGCTGGAGAACAGTTTATAGTTCAGATATAAACACTGATATTTATGGTAAAGATTAAAATCACCGTTTAATAAAACATGACCCTGGTGAATTTGATGCTGGTGAAAGCAATTACATTGTGTAACCAACAGATGGCGAGAAACAACCATCAAAATTATGTCACTGAATAGGTTTTCAAAAATAATACACCTACAGTATAATAAAACATGAAGTTTTATGTGTGAATTGTTGAATCATTAATTGAAGATGAATATGATCTGTTGTACAAGATGTTAGATTTCTATATTTAGCATTATCAGCAACAGTTGCAAAGATCATATTTCATATTGAATACTTTTCTTTTTTCAGCCGGTTCTTTCTTGGTTTTTATTTTTATTAAAATTACAGGTTCTAAGTTCTGTTCGTTAAAAGCAATGTTTTTTTGCAGTAATATTTTTATATAAATGGAAAGCAAATGTTGTCATTTGTCTCCTCACTTTTTTGCTGATCCGAAAAATGATCCGATCCATGACTTTAAAACCGTAGTGTGATCCGAACTGCAGATTTGTGACCTGTTACACCACTATTGTTAACAACCACTTAACTTTAACCACTTAAAAAAAAAAAAAAAAGTAAATCCATGGAATCATCTTTGAATAATTTTTTTCAGTGTGTGTGTTGAAGATTTTGGATGAACTAGAAATAAATATGCAAAAGCATGAAAAGTAAATCTTACACAGTTGGATGCTTGTTGATACAGTAATAAGTTAGTTCAAAAACACAATGTACTGTAAAAAAGGAAAAACATGGAAATGTGAACACGGATTCACACTGGACTAAAAACAGCCAAACCCTTGGGACTTTGTTTCAGAAGTCCACCACATGCCATCGCCGCATCTTTATGTAATATTTCAAAGCCATCTGCCTATTAAAAGATATTATCAGATGTTAGCAGACCGTCTGATCACATTACACACAACTGCTGTGGATCACAGGCTTTAGCGAGAAGTGTATTAGAGATTATTTTTAGAAATCTCTTGGAATGCTTGATTTATCTTGGAGTATTAAAGATGTTGTTTCATGTCTTCTGCTCACCAATGTTTTTTTTAAACCGCTTTTCATTTATTTTATATTTGGATGAGTTGTGTATGTTGAAATATGGCTTTTTGTGTGTGTTATGCATGGTATATCCAAGCACAAGCAACTCTTCTTTAAATAGTCTGCATGCCACATACAACCATGCATTCCCTTAATACCCGGACACCTATAAAATGAGGTAATGTGAGATGACGGGCCAGTGTTATTGGACTGGGACCAGTTCATGATCTAACAGCTTACACCAACACAATAGTTCATACTAACACCAATCTCAGCCAGCCATTGTTTTCTGACTTCCCAGCACTATAAGGGCCGTAAACATAGCAGTCTATGGCAGGATTCAATCCTGGGGGGCCATTTGGCAACTTCTTTTGGTAGGATTGGTTTCATTTAGTAATTGCAGAAAGCAGGCTGTTTCCTGGTACTTGCATGAGCTTTGTGTTACTGTTTGTGATACACCCTGATCCTGTAACATGGGAAATTCAGATAGCTTTATATCCCAACCCTCTCGTCAGGTTGCATTATGGGTGACATTTCCTGATGTGAGGCTTTAAATGTGATTCTGTTTAGTGAACGTGCAAACAGAGATAGTCTGTATGCTCACACGAAGCATGCTTGATTAAGATCTCATAAAACATGCAGAAAACAATGCATGGCTTCCTTATGAAATATGAATACGCCACTTTGTATGCAGTGGATAATCTCATGACATGCCATGTCCTTTCATCTGGCATCTGAGCGGCTACAAAGCTATCTGCAGTATCCACAAAGCTAGCAACGCTCTCTGGTTCTGCTAGCTAAAGCGCTAATCTAGTATTTGTGTTCTGAGTATCTTTTATTAACACTTTGGTCTTTGTAAAGATCTGATCTCAAATTCTGTAGGAATATTGCATGCGACTTGCATGTGTTTTGGTGCATCACTGTTATGTATGGCAGAAATGTTTAGCAATTAGCTGTTGCAAACTGCATATTATGAGCTTTTAGATCACAGTCTCCACACCAGAAAAATAAGATCCAGCCCCGGACGCCAGATCTTGTCAGGAAATGTCAGTTTTTCCAGGTATTTGGACAACAAGTCTGCAGAGTTTCCAAAACCTAAACCTGTTAACAATATTCAACTGAATTAGCAGTCTACTATCAATATAGGTGCTGACTGTGGAAGAAAGCCAGAGAAGAGCAGAAGCAGGAGACGAAATGATGATAATAAAAGAGCAGGGTTTATTGAATAATCTTAGTTGCATGTGTTTCGCTGCGCTCTCATACTTGAGCAGCAAAAACATAACAAATGTTATTATACATCAGGCTACTAGACCTTGAATTAGAGACCAACCCTCATATCTCATATCAGTGGAGAGGAACATTTCATAAAACACCATCAAAATAAGACTAAACAATGGAAAAGCACTAAAAGCAGAACAAGTATATAAAACAAAGAAATAAAATGAATTCATGATTAATATAATAAATGATAAACATAAATGAATTCAAAATATGAATCAAATAAATGGATGACTAAATGGATAACTAAGATTTATAAATGATTACATAACTGTAACTGAAATTATCAATGCAAAACAAATAATAGAAAAAACAAAACATAATAGAATATGAAATTGATTTCATTTAAAGCAGGGATTCACGGACTTTTTCACTTCGGGGCCCACTTCTTTCTTCAATCAATTTTTGAACCCCCACCTGTCTGACATTCTCCCTAAAATGTTTGTATGAAATGCTCATTAAAACCTTTAACCTTAGCACAAATTATGTAGCCAGAGGTACGTCTGGCTGCATTTTGGCCCAATCCCAATTCTCCCCCTTAGCCCTTCCCCTTACTCCTACCCCTTGTTTTGCGCATTCCCGTGAAGGGGTAGGGGTGTCCCAATTCTCTTTAGCTTGAAGGCGTAGGGCTAAGGGGAAGAGGTATACACCCCTTTGAAAGGAGATTTTTCAGGACCACACTCGAAACTAAGGGGTAAGAAAATTCCCCAGAATACACCAGCCACAATGGCAGGATAGCTCCACCTGGAAGTAAGGAGATTCACAAATTAGTATTTTTTGTCATTATTCAGTATTTTTACAACAAACTAGCACATGTTTTAATATATTCATAATGGCGTTCAAAAAATGTAAAAAATGTCATGCAAAAAAAAAAAGCGCAAAAAAACCCAATAATTTTTGCTATCTATAATCCATAATAACTCCTGTATAGCAGTCCCACAACATTCTGACACTCGATGACACTCGAATCCCCTGTCAGAAAAGTCTAGTGGCTGGGAATGAGCTTTTTACAGTGTCTGCTATAATGTTAATGTTGTTTTTGGTGTGTTTACATAGATGAATATGGCCATGGTGTAAATACACAGTATAGTTACGATCTTATTGCCACATTAGATTGTTATGATAACATAATATATGTCTTCAGTGATTTCCTGAAGATCAATACCAAAAAATAACACAACTGGAATAACTACGGCAGTCTGATCTCATATAAAGCAAGAGATATCGATGACGTCTGATGACGTGTGCAGGTGTTATAGTAGTGTCCCAATTTTTAGGAGTAAATTTTGAAGCCCTTCCCCTTCACACTCTGTTTTAAGGGCGAAGGGGAAGGGATAGGGGTACAAAAATAGAATTGGGATTGGGCTCTTTATAATGAATGCTACTGGGCAGTATGACTGTTCCTTTTAGTGCTACCAGCTAAAAATTGACCTCTGTATGTATGGCTTTTCCGGTGTTACCAGTTTGCCCAGTAGCTCCTTGCGTACTCTGATGAACTTAGGACAGGGAGCAGAGTTGACGGCAACAATGGGGTTTGAGTCCGGCAAAGAACGTTTCCAGAAAGCAGGTAAAAAATAAAATAATAATAAATAAATAAACAACAGGCTGAAAACGTGGTGAAATCACGAGGCCGCAACTGCTTTTCTTTTCTAGATTGCTTTTGAAAACACAATCGGTTGGGTTTAGGGACAGGGTGGGTGGGTCAGTCATTCAGTCAGTCGACAGCAAACTGGCCTGGTTGGCTGAAGTGTATCCGCCCTATGGATTTATGCAAGAATAGGACGTGCAAGAGAAATTTGAGATCATCAAAAAGCATACACAGCGGCCTCTGGTGGATTCGCAACCCAAAAAACTGTGAGCAGACACCTCCAGTTACGTATTTCGCTGTTCCCAGAAATATAGACCTGGGTACGTATTCGCAATTAGCCCGGGCTGCAACCAAAACTGCATTTCTCATGATGCTGTAAGGAAAATTTGACCAATCAGAGAGTCATTGCGAGTAAAGCATACCAAAATATCTCTTTAACTCTGGCCACTTTAAAAAAGCTTTGCTAATAATGTAATAGGGCTAGGGTTGGGCGATGTTGACCAATTTGGCATCGTACGATGTCGAATGTGAACATCGGCGATGGACGATGGTATCGTCGTCGTAGGCAGGGTGGGGGTGGTTGTTGTTAAATATCAATTAATTCATAACGAATTTAATAATTGTAGCCTATCGTTTTAACTACCTGACCCACGTGGTCTTTGCTTTACCCATAACCAAACCATAAATCAATAAAGTTATACACAAATTACCACCTGTCAATCACTTTTTTTTCCGCGGGACTCTGGCATGATCAGGCGGAGTGATCTGTGTCATAATGGCTTTTCCCCACAGCTGGTGGCGGACACGAGACGAGAGTTCGTTTGGAATTCACTGTAATTTGTATTGTGATTAATGATAACTTCCTTATTTTATTATTATTATGAGGACATAATAACAAGTAAAGATGCTAGAGCTCGACCGTTTTGGTCACACTTGCGCCCGATATTTTATGCAACCTAAAATATGTATTTAAAAGCATTTATGCTAGTGCATACATTTTTACCGTGCGACCTGTTTTCACTGCAGAATCCTCACCGCGAGCGCGGATTTAGGAGACATTTATGCAGGATGCATCTTTGCACCTAAAGACACCAAACGCAGCGCTCAGGAACAGATTAAACCAGTTGTCATGTGAACTTGCTGAAGTAAAAAAGCCCGCAAAGCTTGCCCCGCCTTTGTGCTTTTCCTATTGGCCCAATGCGCTAGAACTGAACGCGAATGGATTGGTTAATATCAGCTGTCAATCACTCAGTCAACGCCTTTTGCGTTCACATGACAGGAGCATAGACTGTAAAAGATATGGACGTAGTATCCGTGACGTCACCCATAGGTTTCTGAACACTGCAAAAGAAGCCACAAGTAGGCGCGGCCAACCGTCGCCATTTTGTTAGCGCGTCATCGCACCGAACGCGGCATACCAAATAAGGGCAAAGAGGCGGAGAGTGAGCGGAGTTACAGACGCATGCTTGATTCTAAGCCTTTTGCTTAGACCAGGATTAAAACAGATTTATTACTTTGGGAGAACGCTTAATACTTCATTACCTGTGACTCGTTTGTGTTCTGACCACATGTGCTTGGTTGTACACTATATCAATAAAGTGTTTAGACTTTTAAAAACACTGTTGTAACACATTGAGCCACTTAACATTGTTCTTATGACGTTTTTCGACAGGAGGAAAACGCGAATTACTATCAAACACTTCAGATATAGTCTGTGTTAGTAAATGCAAGGCTGTTTATAAAAATCCAGCACTAACACTGTATGACAACGCTTCAGATGACTGTTTTATAGCCTACAGCTAATCAATCTGTCAGATTCTGGAGTGCAATACAGCTCTGAAGAACATTATAAATGATAAATGATCTTAAATAAAACAAATACATTTATAGAGATGGTATAGAAGTATATCATTTCACTCACCTGTGAAATGAAGGCAACTTGAACGGTTTGTAAGCACAATTAAATCCACACATGATGCCATATCATCTGATAATTGCAGGAAATAATTCCAAAAGGCAAATGAAGGTGTAAAGAAACATTAAACAAAACAAATACACGATTTATTTGCCGAGCTCAGCGGCTAATTAGCCAGAATCAGCTGAGGTGACGAGACAGCGAGCAGCGAGGGCTAGCTGTCACTCAAGTGGCCACGCCCTTAATTATGCAAACTTAATATAACCTAATAAAAACGAAACGGATGAGTTATAAAAAAATTCACCCCCCTCAGAGTTGTCATGAAGGGTAATCATAGCTATATGCACCAAAGCCATCGTTTGTACCAGGCTGTAAACATGTTTTTATCAGCTGTAAAAATGGCCAATTTACCAATGCAGAAAGAAAGCCCTTGGACTTTATGGAGCCAGCCCCCCAAGGCGAGTCGATGAATTGCAGTTTTAGTTACTTCCGTATTGGCTTCCCGAGGGAGAGCGGGAGGTTGCCGCTTGGACAGGAGCTGCAACCGCGGAAATGTGACGCGCTGAAGATGAGAGAATGAAAATAACACTGACAGATTTAGTTTTAGAAACCACCTAAAGTTAAATAATGGCACATCTTATTAGTGATCATGTGCTGAATGTTAATCCACCATTTACATTTTTCCAAGAGTGGATAAAAGACTTCCAGTGGCTTCAAGTCCGCTATGAAGATACCTAAAGCCATTCACTGTACAGTCTGTGGGACGGGGTTTACAGGTAACAGCGTTTGCCACTGAATCTACACATTTTAAGCGCGAGAGGTGCTGTATAATCCTCACGATGCTGTCAGCCGTGCAAACGGCAGCTATAAGTATAATATAACACAGCTCATGAAAAGACCATTATTGCTATTAAGATGACATGCAAATAATAAGTTATATATCAATATACATGTGGGGCGGGACGATGGATCGCGATGCCGACTCAGCATCGTGAAGTTTATCAGCCATAGGCGATGGACGATGACATCGTCTATCGGCCCAACCCTAAATAGGGCTATGAAAATACTTGTATATTTAAATATGTAATTCCCAGGTTCTTCTGGTTGAATGCATTTCCCAAATTTTCATTGCCAATCTTAAGTCAATTGTAATCGTTTGTTTTTGGTTCAATTTGGAATTTCCCCAACCATTGCAAAGCCCAGGCGATCAGAGAGAGACTCTAGCTTGGATATATGCACATTTTGCAATCAACTCGTTTGCAAATATTATAATATTTCTAAACATATACTTCAATATATCTTAATATATACTTATAGTTTTTAATTTAGAATGTGATTTGCAGTTTTTATTGGATTATAGTTTTTTTTAGTTTTTTCACCCAGTACACACATATACTGTATATATATCATCAATTTAACGTTTGTAATCTTGTGATTCAACTCATAGCTGGCTGCTTTGTTTGGCTTATAACACGTTAAACTGTTTAGACAAGTTTTTTAGAATCCTGATGGGAAAAAGGAATGAAAAAACAATGCTTCTGGAAGCAGCTCTGCACAAAAAAAAAAAAATGGGCAGGCACTAATGTACTATTGTGAGTTGAGTCTACTTTGTTATTTGTGTTGTGTATGACATTACCACCTATGCAGATCATTATAAATCAGTATAGGTTCCACCTCAGTTTGGATTCTGCTTCATAAAAGACCCTTACAGTAGGCAGTGAAGCAGTGAAACAGCTCAGTAGGTTTTGGAACAGAGCCTCTTTTGTTGTGGAAGATGCTTTAGGCAATACTAGGCCAAAAAAAACAATCACATGTAGATATTTGAAAAATCCAAAAATATCAAATAATCTGCAGGCACATTTGATGCCAATGGGTTAGGTCAACCTTAAATAAAAATTGGCATCATTTATTTGCAATCATGCCATTGGAAACACATGAGAAGTTATTTCATCTTGTGGTCAAATTTTTTTTTGCTGCTTGTTAAAATTACTTGTTTACAATGAGCCGAAACAACACAATTCTTGAGTTTATTGGGGGGACAACTAAAAACCTTCAAATTGCAAAAACCATTAAGTTAATTAATCAATTTGGGTTAGAATGACACAAAGCGGTTGTCTAGAACCCAGCATTTTTTACAGTGTGAGAACACGAATTAAGATATTTCTAATCAGATCTGAAAGATTTCTCTCCCTCTATTGAAAATCCATTCATCCAAAACTCTTGACACTGTAGAAAATTCATAAAACTATATTTATGTATATCATGTGGTTTAATCCATGTCTTCTTAGAGATATTTTTCCTTTATAAGATGAAAAAATGCATTTATCCCCATATCAATGTTAATCAGAAAACATAAACAGAGTGAATTATACTTGCTTGACACACAAAACCAAACTTATTGGTTCTTGCAGAATTATTTCTTGGTTCTTGTTTACTGTTTATATGTGAATAAAAACCTAAAATGCTTATTTTGTATGAATTTTGGACTTTTATTAGCCCGATGTTAAGGATGTAGACCCAAAAAAACTGTCGCTTGGAGTAGAATGTTATCAAAACAACACTCAAAAAATGTTTTTTTGGGACAAATTAACTGTTTTATTTTCAGTCTACTTACATTTGTAAAAATGAATAAGTTAACTTAATCATTTCTTGTTGCCCTGATACAAATCGTTTGTGTGGAACCCAGCATTTTTACAGTGAATCATTTGTACATTATTTGCACCTAAAGGGAGAATATTAGTAACAAAATGGTAAATATTAGTATATTACTTATCTATTCTTCATTTGGTATACAATTAAAAAAAAAGATGTCACTACTGTGACAGGTTTTGTACTTTTTTTCCTGAGAGTGTGCAGTAATATGTCATTTGCATCAGGATGCAGCTTTACATGTTTATTAACTTAGCACATAAATTAGCAGGGTTGGCAAAGTGTTATTCACAACATGAGCCTGCAAATAAATACTGTGAGATTTTTTTTAAGATCTTGACAAAGAAATCTTTGCAGACACCTACATATAGATTTTAGTAAAAATAGGAAATATGTTTGCTCTGTATTACATTATACAGTAATTCTAATGCTTTGTGTCATTCACAGCATAAATGTAAAAATTTTTACCGAATTAATACTTTTTTTGAACTCAGTATTTCTGAATGGTTTCAGTTTTGAAATTCTGTTGTTTTGTTTGTTGTTTATATTAGGGCTGCACAATATATTGTTTCAGCATCGATATTGCAATGTGATCGTTCGCAATAGTCACATCGCAAGTACTCGCAATGTTGAGTCTGGATTATTATTGATAATTTCGGTGGTTTGGAAAAGTCAAGTTTTTAAAACTGCCAGCATTTTCTGCTTAATTAACGTTTTTTAGGACAACAGTATCTCCTGCGGAAAAGACATCCAAAGATGCCGTTTTAAATTGTAAATAAATCAGTGTTTTTGAAACTAATAAAGACAGCAGAAATGTTTAGCCTGACATGTTTACTGTTCTAAGATATTTTAAAAGTTTCTCAAAATAAAATATATTGTGTTCAAAGGTGAAATAAGTTTTTGTTTTTTACCCAGACATTTAAAAAGAATATATTTTAGAGCAACATTCACAACATCGTGAAACCGTGATATTTTTATCCAAGGTTGTCATACCGTCAGAATCTTATACAGGCCCATGTCTAATTCATATCGCAATATATATTGCAGGATAAAAAAATATTGCAATATTAGATTTTTCCAATATCGTGCAGCCCTAGTTTATATTCTCTTCATGAAAGAATATTTTTTTTGTAAACGATAAGCATCACAGTTTGAACTTTTAATAAATAAGGAATATTTTTAGAGAACTGAATCATCATATCATTCATTCATTCATTCATTCATTCATTTTGAAAAATAAGTCCCTTATTTATCAGGGGTCACCACAGCGGAATGAACCCCTAACTGTTCCAGCACATGTTTTACACAGCGGATGCCCTTCCCAGTATTGGGAAACACTCATACACACTCATTCACACAAACTCACACACTACAGCCAATTTAGTTTGTTCAATTCACCTATAGCACATGTCTTTGGACTGCGGGGGAAACCGGAGCACCCGGAGGAAACCCACGCCAACACAGGGAGAACATGCAAACTCCACACAGAAATGCCAACTGGCCCAGGTGTGACTTGAACCAGTGACCTTCTTGCTGCGAGTCGACAGTGCTAACCAGTGAGCCACCGTTCCTATAAATAATTATTATTTTTTTTAAAAAAGAGTTTAAAACTTTACTAATTCATTCATTCATTGTTAGAAAAAGTGATCACTTTATCAGATTGAAAACTGGAAATGGAATGTTCTGTAAATGTGAAGCGATTACCATTAAGGAAGGGATCTCGCACCCAGGCTCATCGCCGCCCGGTAGCTTTAGTATGACACAGACTAGTGAACAATACTAATTTAAGCTGATACTGTATATTAAAAAAATCTCAGAAATCACCAAATTATGCCAAACCTTCTTCTGTCAGCAGGTGGCGCTATGACTGTGACTCAATATTGGCATGTAGATGTCTTCAGGGGAGGAATCTTATCGAACATGTGAATTTTCAGGCAGGTCAGACATTGTGTGGCTGAGTTATAAGCCAAACTTCCTTCTGTCAGCAAGTGGCGCTATAACTGTAATTGGATATTTGCATGTAAACATGTTCAGGTCAGGACTGTTATCAAACGAGTGAATTTTGAGGCAGATCGGAGAATGTATGCCTGAGTTATAACAACGTCCTGTTTCCAATTTTCCTCTGGCGAATCGTCAAAGTTTGCGAGGCCGCCACGGACACACCCTTCGACAAAAACTCTAGATCTTCGCAATTTAACATCGCCAAGGCCTTTAGATGACAGAGGCCAATGTTGATCCGATTATATCTCTAGGAGGAGTTTGTTAAAATACCTGGAAATGCGCCTGGAAGTGGCAAAAATGGCACTTTTTCGGTGGAGGAAGTTAAAAATATCCGACTTCCTGTTGCAGGGCTCGAAATTGCGACCATTTTGGTCGCATATGCGCCCAAAATTTTATCTATGCGACCTCAAAATATATTTGGGAGCATTTGTGCGAGTGTTCACCGCACCACGGATTTAGGACACACTCATGAAGAATGCATCTTTGCACTTGAAACACAGCACTCAGGAACAGTTTACAACTGTTGCCATGTCAACTTACTGCAGTAAACAAAGCCCGCAATGCTTGCCCCGCCTTCGCGTTTTTTTTATTGACTCACTGCGCTAGAACTGATCGCGATTGCGTTAGTTAAAATCAGCTGTCAATCACTCAGTCAATGCCTTCTGCCTTCAGATGACAGTAGAGCTACAACCGCGAAAATGTAAAGCGCTGAAGATGAGAATGACAACAACACGGTCAGATTTTGTTTTAGAAACCACCTAAAGCAACAAATAATGGCACATCTGATTACTGATCGTGGTGAATGTTAATCCACAATCTACATTTGTCGAAGAGTGGATAAAAGACTTCCATTAGCTTCAAGTCTGCTATGAAAATAACTAAAGCATTCATTGTAAAGTCTGAGGGATGGAATTTTCAGGTAACTGTTTGCCACATCTACACATTTTAAGCACAAGATGTTCTGTTTTAATTCATTTAATCGCCAGATGCTGTCAGCCGTGCAGCTATAAGTAAAAGTCAACACCATGTACACCATCGCAAAAGGGCTTGCATTGACTAAGATTAAACTAATATTGCAGCTCATGAAAAGACCGGTATTACTATTAAAATGACGTATAAAAATAATAAGGTATATGTGAAAAGCATCTGTGCAATTTCAGACATCACCCGTGAGAACACAGCACGTTAACAGATTCATTCATGTCAAGTAGTGCGTGCAGGGACAGTGAGCAGTCCATCTGTGTATCTTTTGGTCACTCAATTATGTTATTAAAATGTATTTTCTTGTGATTTCGTTGAGTCATATTTTCCTCACACAAGCATATATTTTTTTTGCCTGTTAGTTTTTGTTAGTGTTGATTTCAAATGCAATAAATCTGTTTATTTAAAACTTAGCAACAGTGCTCATAATTGGTGGGTGCGACTAAATTTTGACTGGTGTGCCTAAATTTTTAAAGTTAGGAGCACCAGTGCTACCAAGCAAAAAGGTTCATTTCGAGCCCTGTGTTGGGTTTGAGATTTCGCTCCAAGAGACTTTTTTGTAGGTATTGGCATGTTTGACATGTGTGCCAATTTTCGTACTTGTGCGTGAATCGTAGCTCGATGGCTAGTCCGTCAAAAGTGCATAGGTGGCGCTGTCGAGTCATTTTGCCACACCCACTTCCGAAACCTATAACAAACGTAAATTTTAGCCACTTCTGGGGCGTGTGCAAAGTTTCGTGAGTTTTCGGGCATTTTAAGACCCCCAAAATCGCCATTCATTCCGAAGAAGAAGAAACGGAGCAATTCCAATAGGGCCTACGCACGTTCCGGTGCTCGGTCCCTAATTAGCTTTTATTTTAAATTTATAATTTTCAGTATTTAGAGTCATATATTCGGCTTTGTAGTCACAAAAAAAATTGCATACAGGGAGTGCAGAACTATTAGGCAAGTTGTATTTTTGAGGATTAATTTTATTATTGAACAACAACCATGTTCTCAATGAACCCAAAAAACTCATTAATATCAAAGCTGAATATTTTTGGAAGTAGTTTTTAGTTTGTTTTTAGTTTTAGCTTTTTTAGGAGGATATCTGTGTGTGCAGGTGACTATTACTGTGCAGAATTATTAGGCAACTTAATGAAAAACAAATATATACCCATTTCAATTATTTATTTTCACCAGTGAAACCAATATAACATCTCAACATTCACAAATATACATTTCTGACATTCAAAAACAAAACAAAAACAAATCAGTGACCAATATAGCCACCTTTCTTTGCAAGAAGACTCAAAAGCCTGCCATCCATGGATTGTCAGTGTCTTGATCTGTTCACCATCAACATTGCGTGCAGCAGCAACCACAGCCTCCCAGACACTGTTCAGAGAGGTGTACTGTTTTCCCTCCTTGTAAATCTCACATTTGATGATGGACCACAGGTTCTCTATGGGGTTCATATCAGGTGAACAAGGAGGCCATGTCAATTGTTTTTCTTCATTTAGACCCTTTCTTGCCAGCCACGCTGTGGAGTACTTGGACGCGTGTGATGGAGCATTGTCCAATGGAGCATTGTCCGTGTGATGGAGCACTCCATCCTCAACCCGAAAAGGCCCCACAAGCTCATCTTTGATGATACCAGCCCAAACCAGTACTCCACCTCCACCTTGCTGGCGTCTGAGTCGGACTGGAGCTCTCCGCCCTTTACCGATCCAGCCACGGGCCCATCAAGACTCACTCTCATTTCATCAGTCCATAAAACCTTAGAAAAATCAGTCTTGAGATATTTCTTGGCCCAGTCTTGACGTTTCAGCTTGTGTGTCTTGTTCAGTGGTGGTCGTTTTTCAGCCTTTCTTACCTTGGCCATGTCTCTGAGTATTGCACACCTTGTGCTTTTGGGCACTCCAGTGATGTTGCAGCTCTGAAATATGGCAAAACTGGTGGCAAGTGGCATCTTGGCAGCTGCACGCTTAACTTTTCTCAGTTCATGGGCAGTTATTTTGCGCCTTGGTTTTTCCACACGCTTCTTGCGACCCTGTTGACTATTTTGAATGAAACGATTGATTGTTCGATGATCACGCTTCAGAAGCTTGGCAATTTTAAGAGTGCTGCATCCCTCTGCAAGATATCTCACTATTTTTGACTTTTCGGAGCCTGTCAACCCTCCCCGCTCGACCTACTATGGCCTACTACTCTATTTTCCGTGCAGTCAGTATTATGCTTAATGCTGCTGTCTGTTTTTCCACACGCTTCTTGCGACCCTGTTGACTATTTTGAATGAAACGATTGATTGTTCGATGATCACGCTTCAGAAGCTTGGCAATTTTAAGAGTGCTGCATCCCTCTGCAAGATATCTCACTATTTTTGACTTTTCGGAGCCTGTCAAGTCCTTCTTTTGACCCATTTTTCCAAAGGAAAGGAAGTTGCCTAATAATTATGCACACCTGATATAGGGTGTTGATGTCATTAGACCACACCCCTTCTCATTACAGAGATGCACATCACCTAATATGCTTAATTGGCAGTAGGCTTTCGAGCCTACACAGCTTGGAGTAAGACAACATGCATAAAGAGAATGATGTGGTCAAAATACTCATTTGCCTAATAATTCTGCACTCCCTGTATATTCAATTAATATAAAACTAGAAAACATATTTTTACATAAATATTCAAAATAATCTTTCTGTTTTATGGCATATTTGATCAAATAAATGGAGGCTTGGTGTAACAGACTCTTCCGAAAATATAAAATAAATGCACAAGTCTATAGTATCACCACACAATAGCCCGAATCAGACAGTTATAAATGATAAAGGACTGTGTCAAGAGTGTTTAAGCAGCCTTGTCCTCATATATATGTGTGTGTGTATATGTGTGAACTAACGTCTGCCCTCTAGCACAGGCAGAGCAAAGTCAGTTCTCACAGTAAATTTAACATGCCATGTTCAGCATCAAACTCTTCCACTCAGGTTTAATAGTTTATGTAGTCCACAGACGAGAGTGAGCGAGAGAGATGAAATGCAGACATAAGCAGACCGTTTTAGTCCTCAACAGATGCATGTGTGTGTGTGTGTTTGTGTGTGTGAGCAGCCGCATCTGTGAGCATGCAGCTTGTGCGTAATATACGTGTATCCGCTGTCTATGTGTGCTTAAGTGTGATTGAACTTTTCCCCACCGGCCCGCACTGGTGCCCAGCTGTCGGCTATGGGATTACAGTGTGGGCAGATTACACCACTAATGAATCTAAACAGACGGAGACGTGCCAACAGCTGGGCATCCCTGTACACCCCCCCCCCCCCCCATCAACCCTCCCCGCTCGACCTACTATGGCCTACTACTCTATTTTCCGTGCAGTCAGTATTATGCTTAATGCTGCTGTCTGTCATTCAGTGTTTACAAAATGCATGTGGCCCCAGTGATCTTTATACAAGAGATTGGTGGCAACAATGCTGGTAGGACGCCTACACTGTGTTTGGATTACTGTATACTGTATATTTACCAGTGCGATGCTATTGTTATGCACTGTTGGTGTATTTATGTTATATTTGCACTAATTACAGGACCGTGTTGTGTGTGTGTGCATGTTTGAATTCAAAGATGCTGATGTGGATGGTGCTTTTAAAGTGAAATGTGCAATATGAGTGTGCATAATGGAAACATACATTGCATCCGGCTTCACTTTTTACACATTTTTTTATGTTACAGCCTTATTCCAAAATAGATTAAATTCATTTATTTCCTCAAAATTCTACACACAATACCTCATAATGACAATGTGAAAAAGATTTGCACATGTACATGAGTATTCACAGCCTCTGCTCAATACTTTGTTGATGCACCTTTGGCAGCAATTACAGGCTCAAGTCTTTTTGAATATGATGCCACAAGCTTGGCACACCTGTCTTTGGGAATTTTTGCCCATTCTTCTTTGGAGTACCTCTCAAGGTTGGATGGGAAGCGACGGTGTACAGCCATTTTCAGATCTCTTCAGAGATGTTTAATAGGATTTAAGTCTTTAAAGTGATTTAATTCTTGGCTAAAATCTGTGATCTTTGATCGTTGGTTTGACATCTTCAAAGACAGCCGCTTAGTAAAGTTGTGACAAGATCTCTTACGACAACATCTCGCGAGATTAAATCGCGGCGCGATTTCTTGTCGAGGTGAAAATATGTCTCGTGAGTTGTGATGTTATGATGGAGCAGAAGGGTGAAATTAGCATTGACGATTGGAGGCAGGATTGGATTTGATCTGCAAATAAAGTGCTTTGCACACCTGGCAACCCAGGCTGGCCTCAGAGTTGCGCTTGTCACTCGGTTGGGTGTGACGTAACCGCTTTTTTCACTGGAGTTCAGCAGGTGCCGCATCCAACATAGGCTACAACTACAGCCTCACACATTATGGTTCGTATCCATGCAATGGAATAGCACTTCAGATATGCTGAAAGGCATAATTGTCGTAAACACAAATGGAATTACGACTTAGAGTACTCCTATTTTAGTCGCATTATTGAAGTGCAGATATTAGGGGTGTAACGATACACCAAAGGCACGATTCGGTTCGGTTCACGGTTTTGGAGCCACGGTTCGGTTCGGTTTCTGTTTGCTGTGGGGTTAGGGTTGATGTCATCTTAACAGCAATGCTAAGGAACAATAGATTCACTTAATAACAAGAACAACTAAACATTTTCTTTATTAACTTTGCCATCACATTTTAGTACAGTCAGGATACCAGAGTAAGCAACAAAAATGAAATAAATACCTCCAATATAGACTAGTCAGAAAAAACAATTCTCTTTAGTGCAGCCATCTTAAGAAAGTAAACTCAAATTAAATAAATAACTGCAGTGTAGACTATAGTGAAAGATAAACAGGCTTGTCCTCTCTAAGAACATATGTAATATTTCAGTTAATTTCAGTTAAGATGAACACAGTTTCCATAATTATACTTAATTGATAAATGTCTATGGCTCTGCATACAATGACTTTATCTTGCTGGAGTCTATAGCCGCCTCACTCCACCCCAGGACGCGTTAATGTCGCAAAACGCACAAAAACGCACTAAATCGCACTTCAGCAGCGGTTATTTGAAAGCCCACATAAAGATCTGCACTTGAGCGTGTATATTTGAGGGCGTGCAAAAAGTTTTGCGCATGAACAGAGGAAATCGGCGCGCAAGCAAAGAGAATACACTGCAGTTTTGTCTGAAACTAATGTTACGGTTCTAGCTGGTTGTATTTTAGCCTCCCGTTCGCTCTCGCTCTCTCTCTCTCTCTCTCTCTATCTCTCACTCTCTCTCTCTCCGTGCCTGTCATTTCTGTATGTCCACCTTCACGACAGCTGATTGGTCAGGAGACCGATCTATCATCACTGGGCGTCGTGGCGCGGGGATATAAAAAGCCCGTCAGGAAAAGCGGAGGAGAGCGCATCTTCTTTTGATCTCGTTTTTCGTGTATTTTGTCAACATGATTATGATTTTCATTGTTTTTGCTTAACTTTCGTTTGGGCAAAATTATTTAGCATTACTTTTGCCCACTCTGAGATATTTTTGTGATTTTTGTACATTTTTATTTTGATTGATTTGTTTGTTAGTTTTTGGCTCAGCTATTGTTGGCTATTTCCCGTTACATTGAGCTATACCTCCTCAAGTTCACTCTTTTCTCAGAGTAAGGTGGATAGGGAAGATGTCTTATGACTTCCATTTTGCAAACACATAGAAAATGTATTGTTAAAGACATCAGGTAAGAGGTGAACGTCATATTTGTATTTATTTTATTCTACAGTTCAGTATAGGGAAGAATGCGGTGCACGGCGCTGAAAACTGCAATGTCAATATATTGCCTGCGCGCCTATTCTCTCCGTCCATGCACAAAACTCCTGCGTGCCCCAATATATACTCCGCTCAAGTGCTCCTTAGTGTGTTTATGTAACATGTATGTCTCCAACCTTCATTAGATTTGCTAGAAATATTTATGAATGTCTCCAATAGACCCGAGCGGCATAAATGCTCCCTGAAGTAAAGTGAAACGGCTATAAAGTCCAGCAAGATAACCTCATCTATACATTTTAAAGTATTATAAAGCATTATCTATTATCTATAAAGTATAATTATGGAAACTGTGTTCATCTTAACTGAAAGCGGTCGTATTTGCCAGCCTCACATGCTGCATGCACCTGTCAGTCAGTTACTGATGCGTGATGCGAAATCGCAATTCAGCTGCGTGTTTTTGAAAGCGCACTTGAGCAGAGTATACACGAGGGCACGCAAGAATCCCGTGCACCAACAGAGAAAATCGGCGCGCAAGCATCAGTCAGTGGCGGGGTGAATTTTGGTGTGGCGCCCTGCCATGGAAGAATGAATGTAGCGGAAACCATGCAGTAATCGAGTGATCGCGCACTCACATGACATGACATGCACTTGGAAAATACTAACTTTAGAATATAATATTTAGAACAAAACCTCATTACTAATACAATTTAATCAAATGTGATCAAATAAATATGTGCTTAAATTTGGTTTAATTAGTTAGAGACAAGTGACGTCAACCTCAACAATGGGCAGCAGGGGGCGTGAGAGTATCGCGGTACGCCACGAGAGTTTCGCGATGCGTATCGTGGTTGGTGTATCGCGATATTTCGGTTCGGTTCGAAGTATCGTTACACCCCTAGCAGATATGTAAACGCCGTAATCAAACTATTAACATCGTGAAGGACTTTTAGCCGCATTTTGCGACAGGACCTACTCACCTAGCGAGTCAGTAAAGCACCACAGACGCACACATCTCTAAACGCACGCAAACAAACACACACACTTACTGAATGAACTCCTGGAGACTCCTCGTCACATCATCATCACGGAACACACGTTTATACTGTCCGGGAAAAGCTGAATTTTTTTTTCATTCTGCGTGCGGTATCAAACTCCATTAAAACAACTCTCCTATTAGTCCTTCATATTCGCATGATCTCATCTGGTAGCTCAGAGTGAGTCACGGGGCCTGAATGAAATCTTGCTAAATGAAAGTGAAACTCATTTATTAACTTAAAAATGAAATACAAAAAATTACATATATTTGTTTCAGTGTGTGGAAATAAGTTCGATATATCATGTGAAATTGTACAGGGGAGAAGCCAGTCGGTAGAGTTTATAGCTAAAAATTTAGCAGTGTTTGCATGTCCTTTATGACAGAATTCATTTAAATAGAAATAAAATACCATTAATTAAAATGTTTTTAAAAAGCACCTAAATTGTTTTGTATTTTGTGATTTTTTTTATTTTTATTTTTCTAGTTGAATAAAAATCTATTTTCCATACATATATTAGCAAATATTTTGCTAATATTTAAAATTATATATAAAAAGATTTTTCCATTCACATAGGCTAATAGCAAAATATTTATCAGTGTTTGCATGTCCAGTACTGCGTATAATTCATTAAAATAGAAGTAAAATAACATTCATTACAAGTTGATTAAAAGAAAGCACCTAAGTAGTTTTGCGATTTGTTTTTTTTTTCCAGTTGAATAAAATACTATTTTCCATTCATATATTTCATCATTGAGGATTTCTTAAAAATAGTGTAAAAATCTCGTCTCGTCTCGTTCTCGTGAACCCAATCTCGTATCTCGTCTCGTCTCGTGGAGTAGGCATCTCGTCACACCCCTACCGCTTAGTGCCCATTGCGATCAGATTTTTGGCAGTGTCAGAAGATTTCAGACACTTTCCTGCAGTGTGACAACAGCTGTGGTGAGTGACAACAGCTGCGATGGTCAATCCAAGAACCAATAGGAGCTCTGAATCATGTGACACAATCCATGCGAACGGCCACGGGAAAATGTCAAAACAGTTTTTTTTTCTTCCTGGTTTTATTATTAAGACACGCCGTGTGCATAATTGCCACGACAGATTGTTTACATTTGCTGTGAGGAGTCATTTCAGAACGCAGGATAGAGAAAGTGTCACCGGTGGATGACGTCAGACTCCGGGGGCGCTTTCTTTTATGTTTGGCGCATCTTCATTGTCTTTCAGTCTGACTTTGACAGCTGAGATCTTACAGTGTGACATGGGAGGCCATGTTTGTGCAGTATGACATGCTACAATCGTTCAATATTATAAAAAATCGCACAGTGTGAGCAGGCCTTTAGATGGCCGGCCAGGTCCTGGTGGTTTCAAGCATCTTCCAGTTACGGATGATGGAAGCCACTGTGCTCATTGGAACTTTCAGAGCAGCAGAAATTTTTATGTAACCTTCCCAAGCCTTGTGCCTTAAACACAATCCTGTCTCTGAGGTCGGCAGACAGTTCCTTTGTCTTCATGCTTGGTTTGTACTTCGACATGCACTGTCAACCCTGGGACCTTTTATAGACAGGTGTATGCCTTTTCAAATCATGTCCAATCAACTATATTTATCACAGGTGAAGTCCAATTAAGCTGCTGAAACATGTCAAGAATGATCAGTGGAAACAGAACGTACCTGAGCTCAATTTAGAGCTTCACGGCAAAGGCTGTGAATACTGATGTACATGTGATTTTTGAGGTTTTTATTTTGAATAAATTTGCAACATTTTTTTTTACATTGTCATTATGGGATATTGTGTGTAGAATTTTGAGGAAATAAATGAATTTAACCCATTTTGCAATAAGGCTGTAACATAAACATAAAAAAATGTGGAAAAAGTGAAGCGCTATGAAAACTTTCCGGATGCACTGTAATTGTTTTTTGGGATATTTTGCACCCTTTTTTGCATAAGTTCATCTAGCATAATTGATTCACATTTAGCAGAATGTTAATTTCCCCCCTTTTCATGGAATGGCGAAAGTGTTACTCTATGAAGTTAGGATAGATTTATGAGTGAAAAAAGGTCTGAAGTCTTAGTTTACTTTTGTATATAAGTTTAATTTTACAATAAAATTAACAATGTTTAACATCAAGAATGATAAATGTGAATATTGTGTGATCTAACATTTTGGAAACATCATATGATAACTGTGATGGAGGGCAATATTTCCAATAAATGGTCCCGTTTTAAGCTAATATTTGGTTTTAGGCATTTTGGAACACAGTATATGAGGTTTTCAGTGCTTTACTGTTGCTTTTTTGTAATTTTTGTAGCTTGACAGGTCATGTTCTCCATTCATTTTCATTGTATGGTACAGTATGAAGTATGAACACTATGTCTAATATCTCTGTAAACAGAAGAAATAATGGTCACACTGTACAATAATGTCCCATTAGTTAATGTCAGCTATTTAATAATATGACCTTTTACAGCGCTTATTAATCACACTAATGCATTATTAAAATCTACTGTTAAATGGATGAACTCTGAACTATAATTGAACTACTCCAAATCATTTGAAGTAGTCTTCTCAGTTGATAACCCTTTTTAAAATTGAAGCAGGCATGTTTCCTACTTAGTCTACGGTGGTTACTATATTTAACTTTTATATCCCTTTCTTCCTCTCTTCTATCTTTCCTCTCTCTCAGTTCCGTCGTTCTCATCAGGATCTCTAAGGAATGATGGAATAAAGGCGGCTGATGTTCTAACAGTTTTAAGAGAGAAGGTTGCCTTTGTCTCAGGTGGGAAATATTTGATTGCATTGTAAACACACACACACAGCTTTGTCTCATCACCCTCTTAAGCATGCACCCACACAGACGCATGGGTATTATCACAATTAGGGCCATTGAAGTGCTCTGAATAGTAAAATTAGTAATGAAACACTCCTTTTTTTCAGGAGGAAGAGATAAGAGAGGGGGACCCATCCTCACTTTCCCTGCACGAAGTAATCATGACAGAATAAAGCAAGAAGACTTACGCAAACTGGTGACCTACCTCTCTACTGTGCCCAGGTTACAACATCCCAACATTTATTTGGCGTACTACACTTAAAGAGACCATATGATGCTACTTGCAGTTTTTAACATCCTTTAAAAGGGTCACGAACTGCCCCTTAAATTTTGTACTGTTCACTGGGGTCCATTTATTATGTTATTTTATACATAAAAAACATCATAATTTAGAAATAATAGGCTATTTTCGGTCCAGTTTTCTGTCCTTAAGAATGCACTGTTTGAATAGACATAACAACAACAACAACAACAGCAAGAACAATAATAATAATAATAATAATAATAATATTAACAACTATTATTATTATTGGGCGACACAGTGGCGTAGTAAGTAGTGCTGTTGCCTCACAGCAAGAAGGTCGCTGGTTCGAGCCTCGGCTGGGTCAGTTGGCGTTTCTTTGTGGAGTTTGCATGTTCTCCTGGGTTCGCGTGGGTTTCCTCCAGGTGCTCCGGTTTCCCCCACTGTCCAAAGACATGCAGTACAGGTGAATTGGGTAAGCTAAATTGTCCGTTGTGTATGAGTGTGAATGAGTGTGTATGGATGTTTTCCAGAGATGGGTTGCGGCTGGAAGGGCATCCGCTGCGTAAAACATGTGCTGGATAAGTTAATAAAGGGACTAAGCCGAAAAGAAAATGAATGAATAAATAAATTATTATTATTAATTATTATTATTTATTATAAATATTATTTTATTATTAATACTATATATTTATAAAGTACATTTATAATTAGATATTTATATATATTATAATGCTATATATTTATAAACTATAAATTAATACAATTATTATTATTATTATTACCAATTATCATTAATAACAGTTCTAAACATTACTAATAATTAATATTATTACATAATAATAACAATAACAATAATAATAATAATTAATAATAATAATTTTGTAAATATTATTATTATTATTATAAAAGCTGTATTTTTGCAGTTAAAAATAAATACAAATAATAATTATTATTTTTTATTAATAATATTTATATTATTAGTACTATACATTTATAAACTATATTTATAATTAGATATTTATATATATTATAATACTATATTTATAAACTATAAATTCATATTTTATATTATTTATATATTATAATATACGTATAATAATGATACGTATAATAATAATTCTAATTCTAATTATAAATAATAATTGTAATAATGATACTTATTATTATTTTTATTACCATTTATTATTTATAAATAACAATTCTAAATAATACTAATAATTAATATTATTACATAATAATAACAACAATAATAATTATTAATAATACAATTTATTATTATTATTGTTATAAAAAAGATGTATTTTAGCAGTTAAAAAATACAAATAATAATTATTATGTATTATTAATAATATTTTTATTATAAATACTAGATATTTATAAATTATATTTATAATTAGATATTTATATATATTATAAAACAGTGTATTTATAAACTAAAAAATTATATTATATATTATCAATACAGTATAATAATACTTATTATTATTATTATAATTATTTATTATTATTATTATTGTTATTATAATTATTATATAATAATTCTAGTAATAATAATTATTATTACCATTTATTATTAATAAATAACTATAAATAATACTAATAAATAATATTATTACAAAACAATAACAACAATAAATAACAATAATAATAATAATAATAATAATATTAATAATAATTTAATCTTATTATAAAACAAAACAATGTATTTTAGCAGTTAAAAATAAATACAAATAAACATTTATTATTATTATTATTTATTGTTTTACATTTTTTCAACTATTTTTATTATTTTAAAATTATAATATAATGTATTATATGTATAATGTATAATTGAATTAAATTATGGTGTAAATGTATTTTTGGACATTTTAGAAATGTGTCGCTACAACATGATGACCTGCATTACAATTCACTGATACTTTGGCTTCTTTCTTTGTGTATGCCTTCAAATTGTGAAATAATATCTGAAATAATATCTGAATCTCTAATATCTGAACTGTATTTATGCATTTCTGGCAGGTCTGGATCAGTCTTCTCTGTTAGATACAACACATCCCTTTTATCGGAGACTGTATGCGCTTTGTGCGTTTGCAGATCTTTTACATGCACAAACTGTTATATTACACTGAAGGAAAAGGAAACCATTACAAAGTACCACATGGCCTCTTTAAAATGTGCATTCAAAGCCATTCATGCAGAAAAGTGTCACTTTGACAGCCCTAGACTCTGTAAACAATTCCTTAAAAGCCATATCAAAACAGCTGAAACTGCTTGCAGCACCATTACACTTTATCAAAACGTAATTGTTCAATTTTATGACATAAAGGATACGGATGCATTTAAAGCCGGTGGTTGCATGTATTTGATCTTTAAGGTATTCTGATGCAATGCAATGCAATTCTACACATTTATATGACTTTATTAAATTCATAACTTTTCAAGCTTTATCAACTGTATTACAGATAGATTAGATCATGTTTTTCTAGATAAAGTATTTGGGCTTTGTCTGACATTCTCGACCTCTGTTTCCTGTGCAGTGAGGATGTAAGTAAACGAGGGTTTACAGTGATTGTAGACATGCGTGGATCAAAGTGGGATCTAATCAAGCCGCTGCTGAAGACGCTACAGGAGTCATTTCCTGCTGAGATCTGCGTCGCTCTCATTATCAAACCAGACAACTTCTGGCAGAAGCAGAAGACCAACTTCGGCAGTGCCAAGTTCACCTTTGAGGTATAAACAATACATCCTGTCTTATAAGAAATCCACAGAATAAATATACATATTATCATTTGTCATATACACTATCTGACAAAAGTCTTGTCATCAATCCTAGTTGTAAGAGCAACAAATAATAACTTGACTTCTAGTTTCTAGATTTTTTGGATGAATCATCTGTTGAACTGCATCCCAATCTTCAAAAATACTGCAGAAGATCAATTAGAACCTGCATGGACCCAAGATTCTCACAAAAATCAGTCAAGTTTGGTAAAGTTGGTGAATCATGGTTGGGGTTACATTGAGGGGCATGCGAGAGATCTTCAGAGTGGATGGCAACATCAACAGCCTGATGTATCAATACATTTGTGATGCCCATTACATTACAAACCTCCGGAGAGGGCAAATTCTTCAGCAGCATAGCACTCCTTCTTATACTTCAGACTCCACATCAAAGTTCCTGAAAGCAAAGAAGGTCAAGGTGCTCCAGGATTGGCCAGCTCAGTCACCAGACATGAACATTATTGGGCATGTCTGGGGTAAGATGGAGGAGGAGGCATTGAAGATGAACCCAAAGAATCTTGATGAACTCTGGGAGTCCTGCAAGAATGCTTTCTTTGCCATTCCAGATGACTTTATTATATACGTTTATTATATACGATATACGTTATTTGAGTCATTGCAGAGATGTTTGAATGCAGTCTTCCAAGCTCATGGGAGTAATAATAATAATAATAATACATTTTATTTATAGTGCACTTTTCTCAGACCCAAAGCGCTACAAGGCAAACAAAGCAGAACAATAAAAAATAAAAGTCATACACAATATTAATTATTTTTCCACTGCACCATGACTTTATATTCTATACTGTACAATATTTTTGTTAAGTAATAAGACTTTTGTCTAAGCAAAGTCAGACCTTACTTAAGTAAATAAAAATCAAGGCATGATCATAATATATTTTGGTAAAATAAGTGTAATCTAGAGGCCTTTGCCTTTCATATAAACCACTTCTGATACCAAATGATCAACTAGAAGTCAAGATATTATTTGTTGTTCTTAAAATTGGATAGGCGACAAGACTTTTGTCAGGTAGTGTATATACATTTGAAGTCAAAATTATTTGCTTCTGTGAAATTGTTATTCTTTTAAAAATATTTTCCAAGTGATGTTTGAAGGTGCAAGGAAATTTTTACAGAATTTCTTATATTTTTTTCTTCTGGAGAAAGCCTTGTTTGTTTAGTTTGGCTTAAAATCAATTTTAAGATCAATATTATTAGCCCCTTTGAGATTTGAACAAACCAATATTGTTTAATAACTTGCCTTCTTAACCTAATTATGACTTTAAATAGCACTTTAAGCTGAATACTTGTATCTAGTAACGAGTCAAATATTATGTACTGTCACCATGGCATAGACAACAGAAATTAGTTATTAAAACTATTCAAAACTATTTAAAATATATTGGAAAAGATCTGCTCTCTTTAAACAACACTTGGGAAATATTTTAGAAATAATTAATTTCATAGGAGGGTTAATAATTTTTACTTCAACTGTTTATGTCATATCATATACAGTATATATATATGAAGTCAGAATTATTAGCCCCCCTGAATTATTAGCACCCCTGATTTATTAGCACCCCTGTATATTTTTTCCCAATTTCTGTTTAACAGAGAGAAGATTTTCTCAACACATTTCTAAGCATAATAGTTTTAATAACTCATCTCCAATCACTGATTTATTTTATCTTTGCCATAATGACAGTACATAATATTTGACTAGATATTTTTCAAGATACTTCTATACAGCTTAAAGTGACATTTAAAGGCTTAATTATGTTAATTAGGTTAACTAGGCAGGTTAGGGTAATTAGGCAAGTTATTGTATAATGATGGTTTGTTCTGTAGACTATCGAAAAAAAATTAGCTTAAATGGGCTAATAATTTTGTCCTTAAAATGGCTTTTAAAAAATTAAAAAATGCTTCTATTCCAGCCGAAATAAAACAAATAAGACTTTATTCAGAAGAAAAAATATTATCAGACATACTGTGAAAATTCCCTTGCTTTGTTAAGCATAATTTGGGAAATGTTTAAAAAAGAAAAAAAATTCAAAAGGGGGCTAATAATTCTGACTGTGTATTATATATATTTTATACATCTGTCTTCCCTAAAACTTGTACCTATTTCAATTCTGAAATTTGGTCTCTTGATTTTTTCCAAATCCGTATATACAGTACTTATTACTACTGTGTGAAGATTAGGGGTCAATATAAATAAATGTATATTTTATATTCATGATTATATTTGTCATGTCAGATCATACTGTCAGTTTGAATGTTAAATAAATCATTAATAACTTGCCATTAGAACTTTTAGCAGGAAACCTATGCCTGATATATTATCCTTTTTTTAAATGCTTTTAATTGTACAACTTTGCTTCTGCTGCACGAAACCAGAACACATTTTGTACAGTTGTTTAGACCAAGGAAAAGTCCAAGTTTGTGATATTTTTTTCTTTACTTACCACAAAGGAGTAAAAGGTTCACCCAAAAATAAAAAATGTACTCACTAATTACTCACCCTCAAGGGTTCCAAACCTTTATGAGTTTCTTAATTCTGTAGAAAAGATAGTTTGAAAAAAGCTAAAATAAAAACTGTAACCATCCATAGTAGGAAAAACAAATACTATGGAAGTCAATAATTAAATGTTTCCAGCTTTCTTCAAACTATCCTTTTTTCTGCTCAACAGAAGAAAGAAAATCAAGCAGGTTTTAAAGAAGTAAAAAGTGAGTAAATGATGACCGAATTCTCAGTTTTGGGTGAACTGTGCCTTTAAATTATTGACTAAATCAAATTTAGGCAGAACTCTAAAAATAAAGATTGTCCAATGACAAATGGGACATCTGGTCATCCTACGTTTACGACCTAACTCCATTAAAGGAAAACGAGTTAACGCATTTACATGATCGCGTGCATCATTGGTTTATTAAAGGGGACCTATTATGTGAAAATCACTTTTATAAGGGGTTTAAACACAGTTGTGTGGGGACAGTCTGTGAATATAACCAGCTTCTAATAGTGAAAATGTATTAACTTTATTTTGTATATTATATACAAACACTTTGATTGACATTCTCCCTTTGTACATGTCATCAGAGGGGGAAAGCCCCTCCCATTAATGACAATCTTTCCCTCATTAGCATAGGAGGTTAGTCTTGTTTTTGAATCTGCCACTGCGCTGACACACAGGCATTTGTAGCTCCGCCCACTTTTGAAAAGAGCGTGATCTCATTTGAATTTAAAGTGACAGTCTCCAAAATTGCACAATTATATAATCAAAGCTTAAAAGGGGCAGTTATAAAACATTATTTGTGTGGTATTTTGTGCTGAAACTTCACTAGGGACATCAGAGACTTATTTTACATCTTGTAAAAAGGGGCATAATAGGTCCCCTTTAAGCATGATTAGGTTAAGAATGTACATGTATACACTCTTAATCTTTCTGAATTAATTTTGCACAAATATCAGTCGGATAATTGAATATTATTCCTCATGTATTATTTACATTTTCGTACATTTTATTGTTTTTTCTTCTCTTAGACCAGTATGGTTTCAGTGGAAGGTCTGACTAAGCTGGTGGACCCGTCCCAGCTGACCGGGGATCTGGAGGGAACACTTGAGTATGATCATGTGGAATGGACTGAGCTCCGTGTTTCTCTTGAGGAGTTTACTGGAGGTGCTCTGCATCTTCTGTCCCGGCTGGAGGAGCTGCAGGAGGTGCTGTCCCGACAAGAGCTGGCCAGCAGCGCAGAAGAGGCCCGCAAACTGCTGGAGGATCACGCTCGGCTGAGGAAAACCATGGCGAAGGCACCTGTGGATGAGTTGGACCAGGAAGGACAGCGTCTGCTTCAGAAGATCAGGGACGGGGGAGATGGAAGGCTCTCTGGCGGGGCAGATTTCCAGAGTTTGGTACCGAAGATTTCTGCTCTTCTGGATAAACTTCAAGTTACGCGGCAGCACCTTCTACAAGGCTGGCACAACCGCAAGCAACAGCTGGACCAGTGCTTTCAGCTACGACTGTATGAGCAGGATGCAGAAAAGGTTAGAGGGCAGGAGGAGAGAGGCGTGATATATTGTAGACTGTGGAGAAGGGAAAATCATACCAGAACAGTCTTGAGAAAATACTACAACAAAAACAAAAATAATTCTTATACTTGTACAGTAAAATACAACTACAGTTATGTATTACAATATTATGAGTTAATACATCATACAGTCATACAGATGAGTTTAAATGAGTTCATAATAAATATATTATTTAATAAAAAATATTATTATTATTATTATTTCATGTCGGTTCATTCCGCTGTGGCGACCCCTGATAAATCAGGAAAATGATTGAATAAATAATTATTGTTATTTAATTATTAATTTAATATTAAACAATAATAATTTATTCACTATTAAATAAATAAATAAATAATAATAATAATATTTAATTAATAATATAATATTAAAATAGTAATAATAATATTAATAATAATAATAATAATAATAATAAATAGTAGAAGTATTGTTATTTCTATTTTAATATTACATTATTAGTTAATAATAATATAATAATTGTTATTTAATTAATAGTGTAATATTAAAATGGTATTGATAACAATAAAATTATGATAATAATATTAATATTATTAATAATAATAATAATATTCTAAATAATATAATAATATTATAAATATTGTAAATATAATTATTTTTATTATACATCATCAAATATATATTTTAATATAGTACTATTTTTAGCACTTGTACCTAAAAATAAAATTATTATTTTAATTATTTTTGTAAATAATTAAAAAAATGTAATCATTAAAGTAATCATTAAATTGAAAAACAATCAATTGTTAATAAAGAGCCCCTATTATGCATTAAAAAAGGTCATATTTTGGTTTGGGGGCTCTCCAACAACAGTCTGATCTGCATGCATGGTCAAAAAACACTTTCATTGTCTTATAAAATGCATTTATTTTAACCTAATTATCCCAACGGCTCCCATATGATTTAATCAACGATTCATTTGTTCCCAAACTCTCCTTAGCATGAGGCTAATCTGCGCGGATTGGTCCGATGACCCAGTCTGTTGTGATTGGTCGACTGCGTTCAGCGTAAGAGAGAGAAATGCCCACCACGCCTTATCAACCTTGTTGAAGTAGTCAGAGTGCGGAGTGTATGTGTGAACCCAATGCAGGAATGCATTAAAGCAATGCAGTTAAACAAGTAAAAACAGTGACACACATTCAGTATCAATCCACACAGCAGCAAAAGCAGAACTATTTTGAAAATTGATTGCCGCAGGTGTGTAGGAACAGCTGACATTGGCCATAGCAACGACAAACGGCAGTGGATCGCGAGCTCACATACGAATTTAAATCCGTAAACGAATCGTTTTCAATGTGGTTTTAGACACGATATGTGAATATAAAGAGTTAACCAGATACAGTACAAGTAACAAAACACAATTAAATACATAATTTGCAACCTCTTTTCCTTTCTATGATGTTTGTAGGCTGAGCTGGGGGGTTTCAATTTTCCCTGGTCTGCGCACGCAACAAATAGGCGGGGCTCAAGTTCCGTATCAACATCACGCTGACACGGCTAAAGACTCATTACCGCAGCGATTCATTCGAACCATTCATTCGATCAATAGTTTTAAACACGGTGCACTTTCAGATTTCAGCCTTAGCTGGATATTTCACTTCACTTAGACCCCGTTTACACTGCCAGTTTAATGTGACACAATTCAGATTTTGTCCTCATATGTGACACAGATCGGATCTGTTCTATGATTTTGTAAACACGAAAAAAACGCATGCATTTGGATATTGAGAGATCGGATTCCGTTTTGTAGTCATTAAACTTGGGACAACGTGGTGCTTCTCTGCGGTTTAATGACGTAGAAGGAAGAGCGTGTGTGTGCTCATCCTAAAATTTCAGACCCATTAAAGCCCACCACAATTTACTCCCACCAGACCTGTGATCTCTCTCGTACCCACAAATTCCTCTGAATGGTGGAGGACACCATATATTAACCATAGGCGCAAGCTGCGATGACGGCCCTTTCCCTCCTCCTCCGCCTCAAAATCATTTTAAAGTTGGGCGAACTTTGCATATTTTGCAGAGCTAAAGGCAAAACAATTTCTACCATCGTGGATAGTGTGACGCAGATGCTAGAACCCGCCTTTATGCATGCGCGACATCGTAAATTGTATGGCAAGTGTAAACACATGAATCAGATATGAGTCACAATTAAAAGAACGTGTAATTGGACAGGCAAAAAAATCAGATATAGGCAACAAATCGGAATTGGGCATCAAGACCTGACAGTGTAAACATGGCTATAGAGCTGTGTTGCACACTGCATGGAAGGTCATTTAAAAAAAAAAAACATAATAGGGGCTCTTTAATATTACAGTTATTATTAATAATAATAAAAATATTATTAAATAATTATTATAATGAAATTACAGTACTGTTTATTTGTAGATTCCTAAAGTCTTTGCTTTCAGAAAATAAATCATAGAGATTTTATGTAGGTGTAAAACCAGAGAATGACAGATTTATAGAAATAAGTCTCAATTGGTTTAATGGAACTCAATTGTTCCTTTATTCATTTGCAGTTACATATTGACCTATACCTCACTGTATATACTGTATATCGCTCAAGTAAACATCACTCACATTTTTTTTTTAATCTAGCTTCAGCATCTTTCCATCATCACTCTATCCAGCAATAGAGTACCATGGCTGAAGGTCATATGAAAGTGTAAATAATGAATGATCTGAACGATAATAGCATGTTCACTCTACTCCCTTCTGTGGCCTGCTGTCAGCGGGAGGCCGTGTGCTGCGTTTAAGCCCAAACGGAGAGCAGTCTCACACTCCCCGGTCCTGCTGACTGAGCCCATCTGTGCTCCACCAGAGCCAGAACACTAAGGGCTATTGCCTGTACACCAGCCAAAGAGAAAAGCTGTGTATATAAAGGTTCACGTGTAGATCACTTGAACACTAACAGGGAGTTTAATCACCCAGAGCCCTACAACGACTGTTAAGCAAATTTGCCTGGTCCTTTTTAAATATTTATGTGACATGACTGGTTCGGTATGGTCATCTGTATCCTGTGGTCATCATATTTTTTTGTTGTTGACTAAACTGAGTGTTTTCTTCTCTCTCTCACTTTCTATAGATGTTTGAATGGATCGGACACAACAAAGAGCTGTTTCTTCAGACACACACAGATATTGGCGTAAGCTACCAGCATGCAGCGGATCTACAGACCCAGCATGACCACTTCGCTATGAACTCAATGGTAGGATAAACTGCAAAAAAATGGTTTTCTTATTTAGAGTTTTTGTCTTGTTTCTAGTCCAAATATCTAAAAAAAGCTTAAGCCAAGAAACATTTTCTAAACATTAAAAATATTGTTTTGTGTTCAGAAAGAATAATTCCAAATTAAGTGGGTTGTTCCTTAAACAAGCTAAATAATTTGCCAATGGGGTAAATGAAGTACCCCATAAATTTTGGTTTGAAATAATATTATTTTACTTACGCCATTGACAGATTATTTTGTCTGTTTTACGAAAAAACGTACTTAATTTCGACTGATCATTTCTGAAAACAAAACAGTATTTTTAACTTGTGTAGATAAGAAAATGCTTCTTGATTTAAGAATTTTTCAACCCAGACTGTGAATATGAACCTAGGGTTACATTTTTGGGAAACCAAAAATACGTGCCTTGGTATACGTTTGCCTGCATATTCTGCCAAAACTGAATGCTACAGAGTGAAATGATGCCGCCCACCTTTGCTTCTTTTCACTCTACAGTTGTGAAGCATATACAGCTACACGTTATCGACGGATAAAGGATTGTTTTTGCATGGTGCTTTACGCAACACTAAATAAATTCCTCAAAAACACGTCTGTGATCTCTAATCGAATGCATTTGTGTCGCCTGCTTATCTCCATATGGACTGCTTTTCTGGAATGGTCAGTTTGCTCGGTAGCTCACCTCGTAGGACGTCGTAATTGGGATGCAGAGCAGACCGGGTTTGAGTCCGATGCAGGACAATTCCAGAAAACAGGTAAAAACAAAAAAAGCAATGTGAAATCAAGGTAAAAGTACACAGCTTTTCTCTTCTCATTTGCTTGTAAGACACCATTAGTTGGGTTTAGGGAAGGGGGTGTATGGGACAGTCGTTTGTAAGATCATATACTGATCATATGTCCTGTTCACACGGGGCGTCAATGTCAATGCTTGATGGTGAGCATGTCTGAAGCTCAAATTGACGCGATCGTCATAGTGACGACAGCTAATCACATCCAGCTTGCAGTAGTAGTAATGTACTACTACACAAAAAGTAGTAGTGTGGAAATATGTATATAATGAATGATCAGGATAGTTAGCACTGTTGCCTTACAGCAAGAAGGTCGCTGGTTTGAGTCCCGGCTGGGTCAGTTGGCATTTCTGTGTGGAGTTTGCATGTTCTCCCCGTGTACGTGTGGGTTTCCTCCGGGTGCTCCAGTTTCCCCCACAGTCCAGAGACATGTGGTGTAGGTGAATTGGGTAAAGACAAATTGGCCATAGTGTATGAGTGTATGCCTAAATGCGAGAGTGTATAGGTGTTTCCCAGTACTGGGTTGCGGCTGAAAGGGCATTCGCTAAGTGTAAAACATATGCTGGAATAGTTGGTAGTTCATTCCACTGTGGTGACCCATGATAAATAAGGGACTAAGCCGAAGTAAATTGAGTGAATGAATGATTTATCATAAAGCTCTGGGTGATTACCAACCATGATAGTAAGCTTTTCCTCCATTCAGACAGACAGCTATTCTTTAGTGTTGAACTCATGTGGTTGTCTAGCGTCTGCACTAGTATTTGCATAAAAATATCTGATTGGCTGACGTCTGCGTTGACACTTAAAAAGTATAGCATTGTTTAGCGAGCAACGGATCCAACATGATTTGACAGATTCACGATTCAGTTCGGTAATGCTTTACGTCATTCCATTCAAAGTCAAAATAAAGTGTCAACACCAGCACCCTGTGTGAACAGGGCATTATGCATGACATGAGAAGGAGACCATATATAAGGCATGTATGAGAAAATGTAGCACAGTCACATAATTAAAATTTGCAGAAATGTACGCAGCAGCCTCTGGTGGGTTTGGCAACACAAGCTGCAATTAAATGTTGCAAGAGCAACGTAATTTGCAGTTAACAAATTGTAGCCCTGCACACGTATTTCCAATGTGCCTGGGTTGGAATTTTTTTATATCTGGACTAGAAACATGACAAAACCTGTCTCTAAGTAAGAAAATAATTTTTGCAGTGGTGTTTTATAGTCAGTCACTGGAAAACATACATTTTTGTCTTCTTGTTACTAATTCACAGGTCTCTGGTTTTTTTCAGAATGCATATGTGAATATTTCTCGCATCGTCTCAGTGGCGACGCGGCTCTGTGAGGCCGGTCATTACGCTGCCACCCAGATACAGCAGATCTCGGGTCAGTTGGATCATGACTGGAAGAGCTTTGCCTCGGGGCTGGAGGAGCGCAGTGCCATCTTGGCCATGTCCTCAGTGTTCCACCAGAATTCTGAACAGGTAAATAACTAAGCGGTTTGCTCACTGATTGCATACATCTATCACAACTGATTGGTCTAGGAGTGGTATCGCCTTTTTTGTATGTTCCCAGTACAGCAAAACCAAACCTAAAATTGCTTATTATTTTCATTAAAGCAGGCATGAACTGCCTTTTCATTTCGCAGTGTTCTCTGAGGTCCACTTGCAATGTTATCAAGACTTGTACATAGAAAACACAGTGTAGAAGTAATAGGCTATTTTTGGTTTTGTTTTGACCCCCCTTATCAGAACACAGTGAGTTTAAATATTTTAGACACAGAAGTAAATGCCCACTGCTGTGATTGGCTAACAGCTTTGAATCTTTTGAACTCTAAAGTTGGAAAGGACAGTTGATGTAATCTTCTGCATGTTTGTTTGACAGCCTACATCCTTAAAGGGATAGTTCACCCAAAAATGAAAATGTACTCACTATTTGCTGCCCATCAGGCATACCTGTCAACCCTCCCGTTTTTCCAGGGATTCTCCCGTATTTTAAAGTTCTATCCCGCTATCATCCAGTAAAGGTATTTTCCCGTATTTCTCCCGTATTTTGTATCTTTCTGAGAAGAGCCAATCCTCCCTATATGCAACCCATACCGCCAAACCACCAGGGGCCGCCCTTACTCTTAAATGTGAATCGGTTCTGTGCTTTCATTTTATTTAGGCATGGAAACACTATGAAATAAACATAAAAACGGCGCAATTCATTTCCTTTTCATTACAGGCGCCATTGCCCCTATGCAATCCTCAAAACAGTCAGTTCATATAAAGATGCATAACTGTCAGCTGATGCGCTCCATAGTGATAAATAGACGCTGTTTGCCAAGCGGATTCTGTACGTACGCGATTTGATGCTGAGCTCAAGTGGACACTGGGTTTTGGGTGCGTCTTTAAACAGACATATACTGTACACATCATCATAATAATAATAATGATTAGTAATAATAATAATAATAATAATGGCGGTTCATTTCCGCTGTGGCGACCCCAGATTAATAAAGGGACAGTCAGTTCATATAAAGATGCATAACTGTCAGCTGATGCGCTCCATAGTGATAAATAGACGCTGTTTGCCAAGCGGATTCTGTACGTACGCGATTTGATGCTGAGCTCAAGTGGACACTGGGTTTTGGGTGCGTCTTTAAACAGACATATACTGTACACATCATCATAATAATAATAATGATAGTAATAATAATAATAATAATAATGGCGGTTCATTCCGCTGTGGCGACCCCAGATTAATAAAGGGACTAAGCCTAAAAGAAAATAAATGAATGAATGAATGAATAATAATAATAATAATAATAATAATAATAATAATAATAACAACAACAACAACATCTAGACATGTCGATCTTGTTGGGTTTTCTTGGGGGGGGGGGGGGGGGGGGGGGGGGGGGGGGGGTTGAGTATCTCTTATTTTCACATGCCAATGTTGACAGGTATGCATCAGGTGGTTCCAAACCTTTATGAGTTTCTTCATTCTATTGAGCACTAAAGATGATATTTGGAAGAAAGCTGGAAACCTGTAACTATTGACTTCCAAAAAACAAATACGAAGGAAGTCAGTTGTTGCAGGTTTCCAGCTTTCTTCCAAATATCTTCTTTTGTGTTCAACAGAATAAAGGAAGTCTAATAGGTTTGGAACAAATAAAGGGAGTGTAAATGATGACAGAATTTTTCAGTTTTAAGTGAACTGTCCATTTAATTTCCCATTCAAGATGTACAGTAGGTGACATTTTTGTTAAATAGAACAGTAAAAAAGATTTTTAGCTGAAACCGTGGTGCTCTCGTATCCATATAATGGAAGTCAGTGGGTGCTATCACAAAAAAACATATTTAAAACAAATCATAATTACTACCCGTGGATCCTGATGATGCACTGAGGACTTGTGAATCGAAATGATCGCTTGGTGCAACAGACTGAAAATTATTTACTTCTTTATTACCTGTTATTCACAGTCTGAGTTTTTTTACTGGTGCATCCTTTTCTCTGTGGTAAACAAACCAAAGTGTGTCGGCTCGTGATTTCGCATGAATATGTCATAATGCGATGAAAGGCTCATAGTGCATACTTCAGTTTATGTACTTAGATGGCAAATACTTCTGTTATGTGGATACCAGAGAACAACGGGTCCAGCTAAAAATCATCTTTACTGTTCTACTGAAGAAAAAAAAGTCATGTACCATCTTGGATGGCCTGAGGGTGAGTAAATTAACAGGACATGTTTATTTGTGGGTCAACAATCCCTTTAATAGATGGACGCTGCTGTGATGAATGTTAAAAATGCATAAAAACTTCATATCAAACATTCTGTTCAGTCAAAGCAATAGTGACCATGTAATAAAATGTTACTTAGACACGTGAGGTGTGACATATATCCAGATCCAATATAGTCAGCACAGCATCTCCTTTTAGTTGCAGTCTTTATGAAAATGTAATCATTGTAAAACTATTTAGAATAATACATAAGTAACAATAAGCAAGATTCTTATGACAGGTGGCAGGTGATCATTATAATATATAATATATACTGTATATGTGTGTGTGTGTGTGTGTGTGTGTATATACACACACACACACACACACACACACACACACACACACACACACACACACACACACACACACACATATATATATATATATATATATATATATATATATATATATATATATATATATATATATATATATATACAGTCGAAACCAGAAGTTTACATACACTGTATAAAAAGGCACATAACCAATTAAAAAAAAGTCAGATGTTAATGTGACTAAACTTTTTCTCTTTTGGGTAAGTTAGGATTATCGCATTTGTTTCTGTTATGCTTAAAATTGAGAGAGATATTTTTTGTGAAAATTATATAACTTTTCTTGAAAGTCAAGTTTACATACAATACGTTTATTATGCCACTGAAAAAAGCTCAGATCATATTGTCAAGGTTTTGGAAGTTTCTGATTGGCTAATTGACAACATTTGAGTTAATTGGAGGCACAACTGTAGAGTAATATTTAGGGAAAACCTCAAATGCACTACTTCCTTGTGTGACAACATGGAAAAATCAACAAGCCAGAATCAACAAAAAAGCCAGATTACAATTTGCTAAATTACACTGGAAATAAAAGACAAATTTTTGGAGACATGTCCTGTGATCTGATGGAACTAAGATTGAACAGCAACATCTCAAGACATCAGCCAGGAAATTAAAACTTGGCCACAAATGGGTCTTTCAAACAAACCATGACCCTAAACATACTGCCAAATTAGTTAAAATGTGCTTTAAGGACAACAGAGTGAATGTTTTGGATTGGCCATCACAAAGCCCCGATTCTCAATCCTATAGAAAATTTGTGGGCAGAGTTGAAAAAGCTTGTGCGAGTAAGACAGCCAACAAATCTGACTCCGTTACAACAATTCTGTCAGGAGGAATGGGCCAAAATTCCTACAAACTATTGTGAGAAGCTTGTGGAAGGATACCCAAAACATTTGACCAAAGTTATACAGTTTAAAAGCAAAGCTAAAAAAATACTAAGGAAATGTATGTAAACTTTTGACTGTCTAAAAATTCATAAAAAAATTCTCCAAATTAGTAAACGTTTAGTATGATTTACTTATATATATATATATATATATATATATATATATATATATATATATATATATATATATATAAATGAGCAATATCACACGAGTAGCAGTGCGATGTGGCTGTATATTGGCACTGGTAAGAGGCGTGCCTTAGCGTTCCACCAGTGGCGATATACAGCCACATCACACTGCTACTCGTGTGATAATGCGTTTATACAACAGTTCGACGGCACAATCGTGTATATAAAAAAGAAAATCAAACACCAAGAGTCTCAAAACCCTTTTGGATTAGGAACTACATTCTTCCACCATTTATTCACATCTGCAGCTGACATCAGAAAAACAGAAGCCATTACTAATTCACTAACATCACTTTATAGCTAGTATTTGAATGATTCTCTAGCATAATGTCTAAAGTAATGAAAAAACAGGTGATTTTGCTGACATATTAAGACTATAAGGCTGAACTGCATGGAATGCCATAAATCTACAGAGATATCTCCCTACAGTATTACAGTCTATTACAGTCTACAGTATTTCTCTGTTGCAATCGGGACATCACAATAATTAACCTCAAAAAAAAGCAGCGCAATCACTATCAGATTGCTGTTGTGTTTGTGATAAGGAAAAACGCTAAACACATGCGGGCATTTCTTCTTTCTTTTTGCCAACACAACACACATTCCTGATATGCGAGTCGCATCTCACACTCAATACACTACAAGTATATGGTATAAATACCACACTACAACATACAAAAGAGAAAGATCGACATAGAATGTCACTTACGTGTTTAATAATGATTTGATCAGCTGTAGTTAGAAATTACACTGTATTTTTTCTTATTATGAGGTCTCTGTTGCCATCTTGTGGATGGACAACATCAAACGTCTTTGCTCAGTATGACAGGTTAATGACCGCCGACGCGCCATCTTTCAGAAATTATAAATATTTTAAAATAGGCACTATCCTTATAAATAAACGACAAGGTGCAATCTAAACAACTACATTCTCGATTAAAAAAACCTTAAAAGTACATTATGTTGTCCAACAGCAGCAATAGTTGTCAAACTGTAGAGTGTCCTCTGCTTGTTGCTGTATGTAGGCGGAGTAATACACAGGGGTAAGTGGTGGAGAAATATTTACCAAATGATGTTTAACAGAGCAAGGGAATTTTCACAGTATGTCTGATAATATTTTTTCTTCTGGAGAAAGTCTTATTTGTTTTATTTATTTTGTAAAAAGCAGTTTTAAATTTTTTTAAGGTCAAAATTATTATCCCCTTTAAGCTATATTTTTTTCGATAGTCTACAGAACAAACCATCGTTATACAATGACTTGCCTAATTACCCTATCCTGCCTAGTTAACCTAATTAACCTAGTTAAGCCTTTAAATGTCACTTTAAGCTGTATTGAAAAATATCTAGTAAAATATTATTTACTGTCATCATGGCAAAGATAAAAGAAATGAGTTATTAAAACTATTATGTTTAGAAATTAGTTGAAAAAATCTTCTCTCCGTTAAACAGAAATTGGGGAAAAAAATAAACAGGGGGGCTAGTAATTCAGGGGGGCTAATAATTCTGACTTCAACTGTATACAAGGTATCTCGTCAACGGTTCTTATAAATCAGTGTGTAGGGTTGTGAATGAATACATTAAAGTTTTACTGTCGATTTACATTTTGCACCCCAGTACTGTATATTAATTTACTGTTTGTATTTACAGTATGGTGTACGCTGTAAAACAGTTTTTAAAGGTCTCGTGAAGTGCTTTAAATGTGCATTTTTATTCGATGTTTGACATAATCTTAACCAAAATATGAAGAGTGCGGGACATATTGTAGCCCCACCCCTAAAAAAAAAAACAGCCAATAGCGTTTTGTTTATATCACCGCTCTGCCAGTGAGAGTGGTTGAGCTCAAGCTCATCAAATGTGAAGCATCTTGAAGGGGCGGGGCATGTCAGATACTAGAGAGCATTTGATTGGTCAAGATTTGATGAGAAACTGAAGGTATAAGGTGACGTGAAAAAAACAGATCTATTTAGGTGGAAGTGACAAACGGCAAGCTTTACATATTTAGATTGGTTTTATATCTTGCAACCGCAAATTTTGTCACTGTTTTGGTGCGCACTAGCTTATAGATATCCTAAAAACGAACAATACTAATGGTAATAGCTAAAAATAATGTAAAGTTACTTTAATGAAAACCTAAAGATGTTTTTCTTTTGGTAATTTCTAAATGAACTCTTATATGTTAAGAATCTGATTTAATATCACTAACACTGTTATCACTTACAGTTGAAATCAGAATTATTAGCCCCCCTTTGAATTTGTTTTGTTTAACAGAGCAAGGGAATTTTCACAGTATGTCTGATAATATTTTTTCTTCTGGAGAAAGTCTTATTTGTTTTATTTCGGCTAGAATAAAAGTAGTTTTCAATTTTTTAAGAACCATTTTAAGGTCAAAATTATTAGCCCCTTTAAGGTATTTTTTTTTTCGATTGTTTACAGAACAAATCATCATTATACAATAACTTGCCTAATTACCCTAACCTGCTTAATTAACCTAGTTAAGCCTTTAAATGTCACTTTAAGCTGTATAGAAGTGTCTTGAAAAATATCTAGACAAATATTATTTACTGCCATCATGGCAAAGATAAAATAAATCAGTTATTAGAAATGAGTTATTAATGGGGAAAAAATAAACAGGGGGGCTGGTAATTCTGACTTCAACTGTATATTCCAACAACTGCCTACTGATGTTATATTTCCTGACTGAATTCGCTTCCATGATTCATTTAAGACATTTAAAATTTAATTCTTTTTTTTTTCTAATTTCCTCTTTGTGCGACTGCGCTTCAGACTCCCCCGTCAGCCTCAGTCTGTTTCTAATTTCTAAATGTGCACACATAGCTTCTTCATGCCTTTGATTTATGACCCCAATTTGTCTGATCCTCAGCAACTGTTTAATTGTGTCTGAGCTTGTTTTTAATGAGTGTGTACAACCGTGCACCTTTCTGTCCTCTTTGCTTTATTACGTGGACTACGTTTATGCTGTAATGTTGATTTTTTTTTTTCTCTCTCTTAGTTTCTGTCCAGTATGGAGGGATGGGTGAAGTCGTGTGGTGAAGTTGGATTGCCGACTGTGACACAAGAACTTGAGATGGCCATTCATAACCACCAGAATCTGTATGAGCAGGTCACCACAGCATATACAGAGGTGAGCTGCTCTTTTTAGTGGACTTTTAAATGGCCTGTTTGTGGGCAATGCTTCCCGGTGATGGATGGTTGTGGGCTGTGGTGGTTTTATATCTTTTAAAACGGTTAGTGCAGATGCTCTAAGGCCCATTCAGACCAAGAACAATAACTATAACAATAAAGATGTAGGTTTAGAAATCATTCTGGATTTGTAAGAATGCCAGTACAACAGCTGTAATGATAATGGGGGGGGGGGGGGGGGGGATTAATTTTAATTAATTACTTTTAATTGGACTTTTTAATTGATTTTAAAATGACTTAATTTTTACATAATTTTTTTCATAATTTACATTATGTATTATGTAACAAATAATATATAACAGTTATGTGACAAATTTTGTTAAAGCCTGTATACTTTTAATTAAAATTTCTTTTAATTATTATTTAAAAATTTTATTAAATTTTTTTTATTATTTTACATAATTTTTCGTATTTTACATTTTTACAGTTTCATTATTCATTTTCTTTTTGGCTTAGTCCCTTTGTTTATCTGGGGTCACCACTGCGGAATGAACCGGCAACTTATCCAGCATATGTTTTAGGCAGCAAATGCCCTTCCAGCTGCGACCCATCACTGGGAAACATTCTTACACACTTAGGCCCCGTTTACACTAATGCGTTTTCGTCTTAAAACGCATAAGTTTTGCTATGGTTACGCCATCCGTCCACACTACGCCGGAGTTTTCGAGCCCTGAAAACGGATCGTTTTGAAAACGCTGGAGGGGTCATTTTCATTCTAAAACGCTGCTGCTCCGTCTCTGTGTGGATGGGGAAAAACGGAGACATCTGAAAACGGAGGCGTGGCTGCTGAGATTCGCTACCTGATTGGGGCTTTTGGGTCATTGCGTATCCTTCCCTTATTTGTCAAGCCCCTATCGCATGACTATAATGCTACCGGAAGATGGCAGACCAGCCTTCACTGTAAACAACAACATTGACACAGAAATTGGGGCGTTGTTTGCCATTGTGCAGTTAAACTCTGCCTTTTTTACTACATCAGCTGCATATATTCGCAAAAGGCAAGCTATTTTTCGAGCACTCGCTCATCGCTCGCGTTCATCGTTCAACCAGCGTTTGTTGACTAACAATAATAAAAGACACATGCTTCCTGTTTATACTTGAACGCGCATGCCCAGAGTGCGCGAATGGTCACGTGATATACATTTTTGGTGGAGTGGTGTGGACGGAGATATGTTTAGAAACGCTAGATGAAACGCTAGTATGGACGCGGATCGTTTTAGATTTAAAACGCCGTTTCAAAACGAAAACGCATTAGTGTAAACGAGGCTTAAGTCACACACATACACTACGGACAATTTAGCTTACCCACCTCACCTATAGCGAATGTCTTTGGACTTGCTGTGAGGCGATCGTGTTACCCACTGCGCCACCATGACGTCCCTACAGTTTCATTATGAAACAAATTAAGTTAATAACTATAATAAATTAATAACTATGTACTTTTAATTAAAATAATGTTTAATTTTGATTATTTAGATTCAAGGTGAACGAAGTAAAACTAAAAATATTAGTTAGAAATATTTATTAAAATATATTACCTTTTTTTTAGGTAAACATTAATTTTGAGAACCCCAAAAAATATTTTAATTAACAAAAAATAATTCTGGTAGAAATTTGCGCAGTTTAAAGGGCACCTATTTTACCCCTTTTTCAAGATTTAATATAAGACTTTTGTGTCTCCAGATGTGTCTGTAAAGTTTCAGCTCAAAATACCCATCAGATTATTTATTATACCTTTTTAAATCTGTGAAATTTCAGCTGTTAAGACATTGTAACTGCTTTTGTTGCCTCTGCCTTTAATGCAAATGAGCTAGTTCTCCTCGCCTACCGTTCCCATGTGCATGTCAGAGCCGTAGCCTTCACGTAGATAAACAGCACAGTGACAGACAAGAATGAAGCAGATCTCCCTTACTACAATAAGAAATTTCTCAACTGTTAGTTGATATATTTGTTGTGGAGTTAATTCAAGCCTTTCTGCAACGATGTCATTATAAAGTTCAGACACACAAACGTTTAGTTTTGCACTGTTTTTGCAAGGTACATGTGACAGGATACACATTAATATACACTACTGTATGGACATCCGTTATGTTAATGTACAAAATAAACCTGATTTAAGTCTACGAACCAGGATTAAATCGTCTTCTTTGATAATTGTACTGACACTATGTGGCTGAGGTGATGAATTACAGCGATTTTACTGTATTTATTGCAAGCATACACTGATTTAAAAACATTTAAGCTTGTAAAACTCATTCTTGATCACATTTGATAATGATTGATGATCACAGCGAGCTCAACAGATCTTTTAATCCCAGTTGCTTTGCGCACGTCCTGTCTTGTGGATATGATTATACGCGTTAATTCATTCGGTGGGCGGGGCACTCCTATGTCACGTTGCGGTGGGCCTCAAAATCACTGGGATTTGGATCTTATTTTAACGTCAGGAAATTTATTTTTCTATCACTCCAATATGACTGAGGACACACTATACCAACACACAGTTCTGTCCAAACAGCTTACAAAAGTAGATTTTTATCATAGGTGCACTTTAATTTGTATGTAATCTACCTATATGAATACTTAAATTGACATTGAAGTCATAAGCATAATTTGCTTTGTATTAAAGTGTCTGCTAAGTGTTTCTCAACCACGTTCCTGGAGGACCATCAACACTGCATGTTTTGGATGTCTCCTGGATGTCTTTCAGTCTCTGCTAATGAGCGGATGATCTGAATCAGGTGTGTTTGGTTAAAGAGACATGGAAAATGCGCAGAGCTGGTGGTCCTCCAGGAACGTGGTTGAGAAACACTGTGCTAGATGACTGAATGTAAATGTTTTATAATGTTGGAAATTAGTAGCCATTCATAAATAAATACTATGAAATGTCAGTGCTTCCTGGTTTCTAACATTTTTCAGAATATTTTATTGCTCAACAGAAGAAATGAACTCAAACTGGTTGAGGGTGAGTAGATGATGTAAAATACTATCCATCACAACCTAAAGGATGTGTTACATTTGTAATTACAGGTTAGTCAGAAAGGAAAGACCCTGCTGGATGTGTTGCAAAGGCCTCCGCCCCCGGCTGACTCGGGCTCTCTGACGGCGGGGGCCGACTACAGTCAGGCGGTAAGGGGGGTTTTGGAGGTCGTCCATGAGGTGGTTCATCAGTATCGCAGACTTGAGGGTCTTCTACAACACCACAAGCTCCGGCTGCACCAGAGACTTCAGCTTTGTGTGTTTCAACAAGATGTTCAGCAGGTATAGCATAAATATGCACATGCACACACTAGGGATGCCCCTAAACTCAATATAATATTGAACCATTCAGTATGACCTCCAAAGTTCAATACACATATGCAAATTATGTTTGTTTTTCTGTTTTGCATTTACATTTTTTTTTCATTATTCTCTAAACTGGCTTTGTGCACGTTTGTATGTACAGTGCTGTGCAAAAGTTTTAGGCCAACATTAAATATGTTGTTTTACTGATGGTATAATGGACAGGGGCGATTTTAGGATTTTTATTTTAGAGGGGCTCAGCTCCTTATAAGGTAAAATTTTTTTTTATACATATAAACCCTAATATTACATTTATAAGTAGCAATTTAATAGTAATACACTTAAAAATGTTTGTTTAATATGGGTTGTATACTAGTTTTCCACTGTATTACATAGACAGGCATAGCCACAGCCATATCACCCTGCAGCTCAAGAGCGGTTACTCACTGAAGCTAAGCAGGGCTGAGCCTGGTCAGTACCTGGATGGGAGACCACATGGGAAACTAGGTTGCTGTTGAAAGTGGTGTTAGAGAGGCCAGCAGGGGGCGCTCAACCTGTGTTCTGTGTGAGTCCTAATGCCCCAATAAAAGTGAAGGGGACACTACACTGTCAGTGGGCGCCGTCTTTCGGATGAGACGTTAAACCGAGGTCCTGACTCTCTGTGGTCATTAAAAATCCCCTGGCACTTCTCGTAAAGAGTAGGGGCCCAAAGTCCCTCAATCGGCACTTACCCATCATGGCCTCCTAATCATCCCCATCCACTGAATCGGCTCTATCACTGTCTCTTCACTCCACCAATAGCTGGTGTGTGGTGAGTGCACTGGCGCCGTTGTCCTGTGGCTGCCGTCGCATCATCCAAGTGGATGCTGCACACTGGTGGTAGTGTGGAGAGACCCCCCCCCCCCCCCCCCCTCATGATTGTGAAGCGCTTTGGGTGTATGGCCATACACAATAAATGCGCTAGATAAATACACATTACATTACATAGCCATTTGAGTTCTGAATAAGCCAAATAGGCTCAACCCACCTGTTTACTGTAGTAAAAACCACTTTTCTATTCCAGTGCATTTTTTGTTTCCATGTATTACATAAATAAACTGCCACTTTTCTAATTAAATGACATTACATATAAATAAATATTTTTAAACTTACAGGCTAATTCACATATTTCACGATCTGAATGATGATAATAATAAACAAAAAGTATTTTTTCAATACTAGACAACACTTGATGTTTCTATCTCTGTCAGTGACTCAGTGACAGTTAAAACGAGTACATTCGTGTGGTTCAAGAACAAGTGGTTCTGTCACTGTTTAATTTTTTCTGTGCAAGACTGTATGGTATAGTTAATGCCACATGCACTGTAAAGTGTTTCATATTGGTAGCTTAGTTCATTTTGAAATAAAAATAGTGAAATGTGCGTTAAGAGTTACATTTTTCGCTGGAGGAAACAGCTGGGCTGATGAGGTAAACACTGAGAAAATCAGACTGCTCTTCCGTGACATTGGGATACAGGTAATACAAGGTTATCTATATCAAAGAACTGCAAGTATGCAGATATTATAACAATTTATCAATAAACACACACCTCGTTCTCGCGCTGTCCACGGCTGTGGTTTACTGATCAAATGAAAAACAAAAGACGGGGAGGAGCCGAAATCTGTCGTCGTTTTCTTATCAAATTTAAAGGGGACTGAGGCGATAATTTAGTGTACAGTTTGTGAGCTAATCACAAAAGTTTTAGGGGGGCTGAGTAGAAATATAGGGGGGCTACAACCCCCCTAAAATAGGCCTAACAACGCCCATGATAATGGATATATGTGACTCTTTACCACAAAACCAATCGTAAGTGTACTTTTTTTAAAATTGAGATTTATACAGGGTGAATAAATGATCTTTCAGTTGATATATGATTTGTTAGGATAGGAGTTAGGTTAGGTCAGAGTTTGAATTATTTTGATTTATTAATTGCTAAAGACATGTGAAGGACAATGTTGTAGAGAGGATGTTTGTGCTGGTTTGAGCTGCATTTCTACCAGTGTTGTTAGCAATATTGTCAGAATGGATGGAATTGTGAATGTTAAAAAGTACAGATAAGTTTTAATCGATTATGCTATTCCTTCTGCAAAAGACTTCAGTGGTAATAGTTTTCATTTTTAGCATGATAATGATCCGCTAACTGCAGTGAATTTGGAGAAAGAAAACAGCTGATGAAACACAGACAGTCATGAAATGGCCTCCGCAGGGTCCAGATCTGAATATTATAGTGGCTGTATGAGAACAACTGGACAGAAAAAAGAAAGATAAGACACTCAACGCATTAAAACAAAGCAGTTCAGGGGAAAAAAGTGAAAGTGAAATGCAAAAAAGTAGAATCTAAATGTATTTTAATACTAAAATAAAATAATAAAAAAGCTATATAATGGGAAATGCATTGATAGCATGAAATTAGATTAAGCATGCATGACCTAAAATGATGCATTATGTAAATCATGTACAGAATCACTTATATATGCATGCACACATATGCGCATACAGACACGTGCATGTGCTGTACTGTATATATTCCTGCATGTACAAGCATTTGCTTTATGTACTGATGCAACATTTGACATGTGACCCTAGACTCACAAGCTGTTGTTTTTAGATCTTTGCATGCAACGATGTTTCTCCTACGGCAGAACAAATATCAAGTACGGAGAGTATTAGAGGAAGTGACACGGACTCTGACTCATAGAGTAGACTGAGATTGCCTCAGCGTCCTCGAGGGACGGCAGTATTGTGCTTGGCCTTCAGTCAATACTTCCAACAATACACTCCACTTCCTGTGGCCATCGCCTTCAGGGGCTTTTTGTTGTACCTTCACCGGTTCTCTGTCAGGACTGTGTTTTTTCTTTGATGTGACTGGATCCCTTCCAGCGCCTCTTTAGACAGAATTGAGGCCCGCTCCAGCATTCAGTTTGTGCAGTGAACTAAAGAACTTTGACTTCTGGCTAAGAAAGTTTGTTGAACCTTCTCAAAAATCCCCTTGAGCCTTTTTAAAAGACTTTTTTAGGCTCTGACTTGTTGTTAGGATGTGTAAAATGCTTGTTTTAGAAAGAAACATCACAAATTAGGTAACTTATTTTAAATAAATAGCTTTTAGCAACTTGTAAAAATACATCTTTTACAGGGCTTGACATTAACTTTTTTGATCACCAGCCACTCTGACTAGTAATTTTCCAACGTTACTAGCCACTTGCCATTTTCACTAGCCACTAGCCATATTTTATATGCATAAATTTGACTTTGGCATTCTAAAATTACTTGATTGAAATTTTGTGTCATGTCCACGTTTAACTTTTTTTGTGTGTTGTGTATGACCTTGCTCAATGAGCATGAGCAAATAAGCTGAGGTTTCATAGTGTCGCATTGCAATTAGTTTTGTTTCACATGACTTTTCAGGGCTCAATACTAAGGATTTAACTTTTTTTTCTGGCCACACCAAACTAATTATTTCCTTGCCACTAATTTTAAATAATGTGTCAAAACAAGCTAAATATAGCTGTATACATTCACTTTTTATTCAACAAAAATGTTTTTTTTTAAAAACAATTGACATTTAAAGAAATTATTCTCATGTATCTAAAAGTATGCACGGTAGTCTGTCCTGGCCATAGACTGTAAAAGATATGGACGTTGTATTCGTGACGTCACCCATAGGTAAGAACCTAAAAGAAGCTACCAGGCGTAGCCAACCATTGCCATTTTGTTCGCACGTCATTGCATCAACCGGGGGATACCAAACAAGGGCAAATATGTGGAGCGTGAGCGGAGCTACAGACGCTACAGACTTATATACTGTAATACATTGAGCCACTAAACATTGTTCTTATTATGTTTTTCTGCAGGAGGAAAACATGAATTACATCCAAATACTTCAAATATAGTCTGTGTTAGTAAATGCAAGGCTATTTATGAAATCAAGCATAACACTGTATGACAACGCTTTAGATGACTGTTCTAGAGCCTACAGTCTAGCCTACAGCTAATCAATCTGTCAGATTCTGGAGTGCATTACAGGTGTAAAGAAAAATATAAATGATAAATGATCTTAAATAAAACAAATACGTTTATAGAGATGGTAAATAAGTATATAATTTCACTCATCTGGAAAAACGGAGGCCACGTGAATGGTTTGTGAGCACAATTAAGTGCACACAGCATGCTATAAAATCTGATAATTGTAAGAAATAATCCCAAAAGGCAACTGACTGTGTAAAGCCACATAAAACAAAACAAAAATACGATGTATATGCCGAGTTCAGCGGCTAATCAGCCAGAATCAGCTGAGGTGAAGTGACTGCGACCAGCGAGACCTAGCTGGCCATGCCCTTAATTATGCAGACTTAATATAATCTAATATAAAATAAACATTTATAAATGAGTTATAAAAAAATTCACTCCCCTCAAAGTTGTCATGAAAGGTAATATTAGGTATATGAACCAAAATCATTCTTTGTACCAGGCTGTAAACACCTTATTTTCTGCTGTAAAGTTGGCCATTTTAACAGTGGGGTCAATAGAAATTTGCTCTATATGGAGCCAGGACTAGCAGAATTTCGATGAATTGCTGAGTTTCAGTTACATCTGTATTTGCTTCACGAGGGAGAGCGGGAGGTTGCCGCTTGGTCCTGGCTAAAGGTCCCAGATCACCAGTTAACTACACATAAATGGAGTTAATCTCATATTAAAGCAATGTTATTGTAACATTCTGTGTGCGTTAGTGAAAGGATGATCTCGTGCATACAGTTAACCTGAGGCCCATTAATAATATGTTCAAAGAATAGTTAAAGCGAAAGCGGCAACCACAAAGAATCTCGAACTCTTGAAAGTAGCAGGACTGTGGGTGCATTTCCAGGCACGGTTGTTTTGTCCAAGGAACGAGAGCGTGCAAGCTTTTTTTTTTTAAACACTCGCACACACCGCACATCACATCAGCTGTGCGCGCGACACTAAGCCCTCGTCAGTAAGTGAGGATCGGCTTTCTCACCGTGCACGTGATCCTCTCATTCATTATTCACCTGCTTTCTTAAGTAACGAGCCAGCACAGGCAATTTAAAATTTCAACCAGTCAAAGTCGCTAGTGAGAGCGGCTGCCTAACCCGCCACAGCTGAAATCTACCCACGTTTGGCGGGTTGGCGGGTGTTAATGTCAAGGCCTGGTCTTTTATAAATATTATATTATACATAAGTGTAAACTGAATCTTAAATGTTCACAATTTATTGCATGTTATTTTCGAATTATACATATTCAGATGTGTATTTAATGCACTTAGCTGAACTTATGAGTGCTTTTTGACATATTTAAATAGTACTTAAATACATATTTGTACACATTTGTACTTTTTTCTATGTTTTTAAAAGTTAAGACACACTACTACATGTACTTGAATACTTATTTTAATACATTGCCAAATTACTTTTAACAAAACTGACCTTTTTTAACCTCAGTATGATAATGAAGATAAGTGTAAGTCAGGAGTCTCAAACTCAAATTGGGGGGTGGGGGTGGGGGCATATCAGTGAATGACAATTGCCTCTTTAACATTCAAGCACAAGAAAAAAAGTGGAAACCTGATGTAATTGATGCACTCAGGCATTCTTCCCCAGAGTATCAAAACTCTTTCTTTTTGTTTCTTGTTGTACATATTGAAAGAGTAGTTTAAAACGCCATGAAAATCCTACAATTTAATAATAGGCAAATTAGTAATAATAATAATTATGTCCCAATCAATTGTTGCTTAACCAAAAGTTTAACAGATAGACAGCAGAAAAGAGTTTGGGTAACTCTGTTGACTTTGCTGGAAATTGTTCTTCTCATTATCATTCTTGTTTGTAAAACTACATACTTTACAAAGGGGAAAAGTATGTATATATTCACATTTAATTTAACATGTTCAATTTAGCCAGCAGTAACATTTTACTAATGCATATATTATACAAATCTTAATTTGCATATGAGGGAAATCTATTAATGAGACAAAATGATCATATTAACACCACCAGCATAACGTGTAAGCCATGGAGAAGTGTTTGTACGACAAAATACAGGCGATATAAAACTGATTATAATAAAATGACCCTTGAATATTTACAAAATACAGCTTTAGTAAAAATAGAGCACTTACGGACATATATTTTACCGTTTAAATCAGACCCAGAAATAATCTGCATGTGCGTTACTCTTGACCGCCCGCTGAAAGAAACCGAAAGTAACCCGAATATATAGTACAGTACTTTAAATGTCCAGTAGGTGGGGGTCAAAAACACACGTGGCTATATGCGACTGCAATGATAGTGATTCAAAAATATATGTTTTGTTGGGCCGAATCTTGTTATATTTTTGACGTCAGTTGCGGGCCGGAGGTAGGAGGAGGAGGGGCCGCAAATGGCCAGCGGGCCGGCAGTTGTAAGTAATGAAAAAAACACCAGACCCCTGGTGTAAGTAGTAAGTAATTTACAGTATGTCAACAATTCTTAAAACATAAACACTAACTGACTTAAGTCTTGTCGTCGATCCGAGTTGTAAGAGCAACAAATAATAACTTGACTTCTAGTTGATTGTTTGGAAAAGTGGCAGAAGGTAGATTTTTCCGATGAATCATCCGTTGAACTGCTTCCCAGTCATCACAAATACTGCAGAAGATCTATTGGAACCCGCATTGATCCAAAATTCTCACAGATATCAGTCAAGTTTGATGAAGAAAAAATCATGGTTTGGGGTTACATTCAGTATGGGGTTGTGCGAGAGATCTGCAGAGTGGATGGCAACATCAACAGCCTGAGGTATCAAGACATTTGTGCTGCGCATTACATTACAAACCACAGGAGAGAGCAAATTCTTCAGCAGGATAGCGCTCCTTCTCATACTTTAGCCTCCACATCAAAGTTCCTGAAAGCAAAGAAGGTCAAGGTGCTCCAGGATTGACCAGCCCAGTCACCAGACATGAATATTATTGAGCATGTCTGGGGTAAAATGGAGGAGGAGGCATTGAAGATTAATCCAAAGAATCTTGATGAACTCTAAAAGTCCTGTATTTAAATATACTCTTACAAAATCCCTTTGTTAACAGCGTCCACCAGCATACTTTTAAGTGTTTTTTATTTTACTTTTTAATTTAATGCAATATATTTATTTTTACAAGGATGGGAACATTCCTTTATATTTGAAACAGACAATACAAAGTAATATTGATAAAAAAAAAAAAACATTACACAAAACAAAAACATTGTGCATTTATGAAGTGTGCTTTAAACAGGTGAGTGGGCTTGACAAACCACCTGTAGAAACTTTCTCTCTCTCTCTCTTTCTCTCTCTTTCAAAAAAAAAACCTTCCCCCAATTACTCTAGTACAAAAGTACAAACAATTCCTATCTATAGTTAGCACTTGTGTGTATTGCCTCTTCTTGTTGACTCATTAAATGCCTTATCAATTGTAAGTCGCTTTGGACAAAATTGTCTGCTAAATGACTAAATGTAAATGTAATGTGTGTGTGTTCAGGTCTTGGACTGGATTGAAAATCACGGAGAAGCATTCCTCAGCAAACACACTGGAGTTGGGAAGTCTGTACACAGAGCGCGAGCGCTACAAAAACGGCACGATGACTTCCAGGAGGTGGCACAGGTTGGAAACTATTTATTTTTATTTTGTGTGTCTTGATGAGACAGGAGCAAACGAGCAGGAGCTGTGAAATCTTTCATCAAACTGTTGAGTTTTTCCTCTTAATATTCACAGGCGATGTTCTAAATGTACTCTTCTCTTTCTCGCTCTCTCCAGAACACTTATACTAATGCGGATAAGCTGTTGGAGGCGGCGGAGCAGCTGGCTCAAACGGGCGAGTGTGATCCTGAAGAGATTTACGCCGCTGCTCATCACCTGGAGGTCAGAGTTCAGGAGTTTGTGCGGAGGGTGGAGCAGAGGAAACTACTGCTGGATATCTCAGTGTCTTTTCACACCCACACCAAAGAGGTAGAGCACACCCACACACACACACACACACACACCCACACACAGACACTACACAGGACTTCTTAAATAGCTAGTTGTGACTGATCTCTGTTCATGCGTGAGAGATTTTGTTAGTAGCTCTCAAATCCACTTACTGACTGATGGCTCTAATTATAAACAATTTAAACAGAGGCTAATATTTCTGACTGTAAAAGAAGCAAACACTTTGCAGCTATTTATCAATGCCCTAACAACTACCCAAAATGCTAATAACCATGTAGCAACTTACCAATCCCCAAAGTAAATTAGGGTGCTTTTACACCTAGACGTTTGTTTTGGAACCTGGCACGTTTGCCCCGTTAGCTTGGTTTGTTTGGCATATGTAAACACCATAGTTGTGCTTGGATCCATGCCAAAACAGTCGGTCTGAGGGTGCTTTCACACCTGTGAATCGATTCATTTGTTCCGAAACAGGGATTAAAATTGTTACATGTTGCTCTTTGCTCTTGGTGCGCTTTCACACGGCAAAGTTTTTAAACGGACCAAAATAGCTAAAACAAGTCACGTGTGAGTAAACTCTCCTCACATTGGTCAGAGTTTCACGGTTTATTTTGCAGAGTCCTGCTCAGCTGTCGGGGTGGTTTTGTGGTGTTTGACGGTGCGCGCGACATGTCTGAAGAGCGAGGAGGGATGCGGTGGGAGGGGTGATGAGAAGGGTGCGCAACGTATTTGAGGACCAGGAGGGAGACGCTCGAGATTATCACTCGTTTGCGGGCATCCGGGAGTCTCTGTGCATTTGCGGGAGACTCCCAGAACTTCCGGGAGACTTGGTATGTCTGGAATGACCTCCCGCCCTACTCTCTCGTCATATAGCCGTATGCCTATTACATATCTATAAAACACTGTGATATAGCCGGGCTCGGATCGTATCGCTTTCTCACTACAATCGATCCGCTCCAGAGTTCGTTTCAATCGAGCCGAGACCACCTCATTCAGGCGGTCTCAGAGCGCTTGCTTTGGTGCGGATCCGAGCGCGGTTGCCCTGTTCACATATGTCAAACGAACTGCCCTAACTGGGCAAACGCCCCAGGTTCCGGAACAAAAGTCTAGGTGTGAAAGCACCCTTAGACCGCCTGAATGAGGTGGTCTCGGATGGTTGAAACGAACTCTGGAGTGGATCGATTGTAGTAAGAAAGCAATACAATCCAACAAACTAATAAACCAGCCCATATTACAGTGTATTATGGTTGTGCAATAGTCATATATGGCTATATGAAAAGAGAATTAGGAGTAGGGCGGGATGTCATCATTTATACTGTACTGGTAAATGTGTTTCATGTCGAATATTTAAGTGAAAGCATGCTGAACTATTACCGAGTACTTTTTGTCCCTTAGGAAAATTGACCACAATTACCATCTCGTATGTTTTCCATATTTTCATCTTATAATATTTTGTATTAGGCCTATTGTTTTGTTCATTTTTGCACTGACACCTCAAAAGAAAGATCAAAATTCAGCTGCTTCATGATCTGACTGCAGTCTAAGTTTATCTGTTTATTTTCTATAAAGTCTATAATGCATAATTCTAGCCAACGTTTTTAAGCTCATAATTAAAACAAAAGTTATTAAATGTCAATTGAAATGAGGCTATGTATGAGAAAGTCTTACCTCTGATTTATATTTGGTAACTGTCTGTGGGTGTCACCATTCAAAATAAAAGTGCAGCTTTCGCTTATAATGTCTTATTGCTCATCGTCATATATTCAAGAGTTCACACTTAGGCCCAATCCTAGCCCTTAGCCCTTACCCCTACTCCTCGTTTTGCACGTTCACGTGAAGGGGTAGAGGTGTCCCAATTCTCTTTAGCTTGAAGGCGTAGGGCTAAGGGGAAGGGCTAGATAGCCCTTTGAATGGAGATTTTTTTCAGGACCACACTCAAATCCAAGGGGTAAGAAAATTTCCCAGAATACACCAGCCACAATGGCAGGATAGCTGCACCCCCGAAGTAAGGAGATCCACAAATTAGTATTTTTTTGTCATTATTGCGAATTTTTACAACAAACTAGCACATGTTTTAATATATTCATAACCACGTTTGTGTTTTACCGTCAAAAAAAAGCTACAATAAATACCGCTAAATTTCGCTATCTATAATCCATAATCATAACTCCTGTATAGCAGTCCCACAACATTCTGACACTCGATGACACTCAAATATCCTGTCAGAAAAGTTTAGTGGCTGGGAATGAGCTTTTACAGTGTCTGCTATAATGTTAATGCTGTTTTTGGTGTGTTTACATAGTGGAATATGGCCACGGTGTAAATACACAGTACAGTTACGATCTTATTGCCGCATTAGATCGTTATGATAGCATAATACATGCCTTCAGTGATTTCCTGAAGATCAATACCAAAAAATAACACAACTGGAATAACTACAGCAGTCGCGATCGTCTGATCTCATATGAAGCAAGAGATAGCGATGACATATGATGACGTGTGCAGGTGCTGTTGTGGTGTTCCAATTCTTAGGGGTAAATTGTGAAGCCCTTCCCCTTCACACTCGGTTTTAAGGGCCAAAGGGTAGGGGTACAAAAATAGAATTGGGATTGGGCCTTAGATATTGCTTGACGCTATTAGCAGGTTTAGCATGCTGTTCTGGAAGAAAACCTTGAGCTCAGAGATAATTTAGCCTGCCTGGTCAATAAGCATGTAAGGGGGTCCGAGATCAGGTAGGTCTTGAGAGCTCCCCCTGGTAAAAGGAGGAAAAGAGGAGATGGGGTGGAAGGGGGGATTCTTCTAAAACAAAGATAAGGCAGTAGGGTGAAATCGGTCTATTTATTGTAGGCTTGGATCAATCTGATTGGATTATTGCTGATTATGGATGAGAGACCAGCTGCAATCAATAATATCACATGTTTCTCTCGAAATTAATTTGTAAAACTTCACTTAAGATAATGACGTAAGACAGCTGAGTGGAATCCGACTGTCAAAAATAAACCATAAATCTCTGACCAATGTGAGGAGAGTTTACTTGCACGTGAATTGATTGAATAATTTTGGTTCGTTTAGAAACTTTGTTGTGTTAAAGGGAATTGCACCAAGAAGAAAAAGCAACATTGTAACAATTTTAATCCCTGTTTTGGAATAAAACAACTGATTTACAGGTGTGAAAGCACCCTCAGCAAGCACCAAGTATACCCTTACTACCAGCCTACTACACACCTGAGCGACCACCTAGCAACATCTTAGCGATTACCTGACAGTTTGTATTTATTTATCTCTTATTCTTCCAGGAAGGCCCCATTGAGATTAACAGAAATCTCTTAATCCAGGGAGTCCTGGCCAAGATGACCGTACAGAAAAGATTCACAACAAATATTTGGAAAATATGACATACAACTCACAAAACGAATATTATATTATAAACAAAATGATCATACATTAAGCTCTTAATTAAAACAACAACAACAACAACAACGATCCAGCATTAGTCAGGTCTACTTATGATATGTATCTTTGGGCTTGTTTTTTTTTGGCTTGGCTTATAAATCGATCAAGTTTATATGGTTATTAAAGTAGTAACTATAGCAAGTTTATATAGAATATAGCAAGATTTATTTTGGTTTATAATGGACTTATACTTGTTTGCTGCAAGATCTGGCAACTCAGATGAGTCACAATTCACACCTCTTTTCCTGTTATTTCTTGCTTCATGCAGTTGATTATTGTGCACACGCAGAAGAGAGACTCATTTCTAATCTACAGTATGTTAAATTTGCCACTAAAAACCTTTTTTTTGAAGAGGGTTTTGTGAACGTGGTTTTCACTACTCCATTATTCCATGATTTCAAATTTAGACATAAACAAAATATCTAGAACTCTTTAGCAACTTTTAAGCAACACTATTGCAACCAATTAGCATTACTATAGCAAATACTGCTAAGTACAATCTTAATCACCAATTGCCTAAAGCAACCAACAACAACACCACAGTAGCTCCCTAGCAGCATCCTTGCAACCACACCACAATGCCATTGCAACTACCCAGAAGATCTTGGAAATAACCTCCTGGTTGCCAGGCAACACTCTTGACAATCACCTATCAATGTTTTAGGATGCCTGCAACAAAAACCCTGAATATACCACCCAGACCAAAGCAACTGCAAAGGAAATACTAATGGTCTTTTCAACCATATACAGTATCCGACTATGTATCTGTCTGATGTGTCTGTCTGTGTCTATCTGTACTACAGTACTAGGTATCCATAAAATGGTCATTTTCATAATCAATTAAAACAAACATTTAATCAACTATCAATAATTTTTTTCTCTGATTAATTAGTAGGCTTTAATTGATTATTTAAAATGTTTAGTCAGTTAAAATATTTATAATAATAATAATAATTCCTTACATTTCTATAGTGCTTTTCTGGACACTCAAAGCGCTATACACATTTTTGGGGGGAATCTGCTCATCTACCACCAGTGTGCAGCATCCACCTAGATGACGCAATGGCAGTCATATTGCACCAGACCGTACACCACACACCAGCTGATTGGAGAGGAGACAGAGTGATGAAGCCAATTATGGTATGGGGATGGTTAGGAGGCAAATTTGGCCAGGATGCCAGGGTTAAACTCCTACTTTTTTTTTCGAAGGACATCCTGGGATTTTTAATGACCACAGAGAGTTTAACGTCTCATCCGAAAGACGGCGCTCACTAAGCAGTGTAGAGTCCCCATCAATATACTGGGGTGTTAGAAAACACACAGACCGCAGGTTGAGCGCCCTCTGCTGGCCTCACTAACACCACTTCCGACAGCAACCTAGCTTTCCTATGTGGTTTCCCCATCCAGGTACTGACCGGCGCAGCCCTGCTTAGCTTCAGTGGGCGACCATGTGAGAGTTGCAGGAGAGCTAGCTGTCAGCATAATAGTTGTAATATGAAGAATTACACCTATTCTAACTAATAAATAAAACAATGAATTTGTTTCAGCTTTTTATAATGTCGCCAAGAACATCATAGTAACTCCCTAGAAACCTCCTTGAAACCACACCACAATGTCATTGCAGCAACCCAGAACAATTTGGAAACAGCAACCTAACAAGCACTCTATTAACCATCTGATTGCCAGGCAACAGACAATTACATATCAGTATATCTGACTGTGGATCTGTCTGTCTCTGTCTGCCTCAAGCTGTGGTCATGGATGGAGGACTTACAGAAGAGTCTTGTGGAGCCGGTGGTGAACTCTGAGTCTGTGGATGCCGTTCAGGAGCTGATCAGACAGTTTCAGCAGCAGCAGAGCAGCACGCTGGACGCCACGCTCAATGTCATCAAAGAAGGAGAGGAGCTCATTCAACATCTGCGGTGAGTTTGACAACATTCAGACCTGTGTTTATTACTATGTATGCATTGAATGGTCTTTTTGATAATCAAGTAATACTACCAATGTGCGATCAACTAGTCATCAGAAAAGTATTTTTTATATCTGTTTATTAATCTTTTACAAAAAAGAGGATATTTGTACAGGAAAATAAAACACAAATATTACACACGATAATTAAAAAAAATATTTAAATTTAATTTAATTAAATATTAAAAAGCATTACAATTGTATATAAAATACATGTTGGATCATTATGATTTAGAAATAACCCATGTACACATGTACATCAACAAATCATGAACATATAATCCAAAAATCTAAATACAATGCAGTTAGATGCATTCAATCAAAGGCTTAGATTGTCTGTAGAAGAAGTAGTACTGGTGGGCGACACTGTGGCTCAAGAAGTACTGGAATACTCAGAGAATTTGTTTTTCAAATGAGTCTCGTGTCTCAGAAAAAATACTAGAATGGGCATTTATTGTAAACCTATTTTTTTCCAAATGAATGAAGCACATTACATCGCACATCCAGTGGTCAAAAGTCAGAGGAAAACTTTGTTTCCATAGCAGAAGAATGCTGATAATGTCATTTTAATGAACTTCAAGCCCACTAAATAGACCAGTCTCCTTTAGGCTTTCTGCGCTCCATAGAAGCCATCAACAGTCTAAGTGCTCTAATTATTGCTTTCATTATGGCTGGTCATTGACACAGTTTTTAATGAGGAGTATACTGTATTATACCATATTTTACAGCATATTCAAATTTTAGTTTTGTCTTTTTGTGATCAATTCATGTCATCTTTAGACCTCCTTTGTAATTTTGCAGACGCCACCTTATGTTCTCAATATCTCTTCATGAAAACCTCTGCTGAGCAATTCCATGCAAATGTCAACCTTGCCATGAATTTTTTTTTCACCAAAATAGTGAAACTCTTAAGTTTTTTTGTGTAGGCTTGTGTAAAAATACTCAAAAATATCTCTTTCAATGTTTTCAAACAATTATATTTGATTAACCAAAGACACACAAGTGGCAATTTCACATCTGTATCTATAACGGCGAGATGCCACATCAGGGCTGCACGGTATTGAAAAAATCTGATATTGTAATATTTTATTTTTCTGCGATAAATATTGCAATATGGGATGTTTTCATAAGATAATTTGAATAGCTCTATTTCGTGGTTTTCTATGGAGTTCGACAGTATTCAGGTACAGAAATTGAATAATCACAATGCAAAAAAAACCTTTTCTTTCTTTGCTTTGTCTTGTTTCTAGTCCAAATAATATTGTTTTGCAACGTTTCCTCTTCAGGTTTTTTCCTAAAACAAACAAATCTGTCAGTGGTGCAAGTAAAATAATCTAGTTTTCACTTTGAAATATAGATATTTGGACTAGAAACAAGACAAAAATTCTAAGTAAGAGAAACATTTCTTTTTGCATAAATCATATAAATGCTACATAAATACCGTAATTAAATACAATACTGTAGCTCCTGGTCAAGTATAATTCAGACTCAACATTACATATCTTGTGATGTGACTATTGCGGATGCGAATCTTGTGATATCATTTAGCGTTGGGTTCATAGATGATGCCATCGTCCATCGCTGATGGCTGATAGACGTCACGATGCTGAGCCGGCATGGCGATCCCCGTTTACACTAATATGTCCTAGTTTTAAAATGGCATTTTACAACAAAAACAATCCACGTCCACACTAACGTTTTACCTAGCATTTCTGTAAAGATCTCCCTCTATACGGCTGAAAACGCACATCACGTGACCACACACACACACAGGCACGCGCTGCAGCATATGCGAACGTCTGAGCTCCAGGCAGTCAGCTAGTTACTGACCCCAGAGAGCAGTGCACATCGGACAGTTTATCAAGGATGTATCACTGGATTGCATCTTACTATAGTTGGAAAACAAGATATTTAATTCATCTTGTCTCTATCTAACGACTCTTCTGTCTTTATAATCTATCAGGTAACGTGTCACAGCGTCAGTACTAGGCATGGGCCGGTATAAGATTCTGACGGTGTGATAACCTTGGATAAAAATATCACGGTTTTACGGTTTCACGGTTTCACGGTATCACTGTATTGTGATTACTGCTCTAAAATATATTCTTTTTAAATGTCTGGGTAAAAAACTAAAGCTTTTTTCCCCTTTGAACACAATATATTTTATTTTTTGAAAGATTGAAAGTATTTTGGAGCAGTAAACATGTCAGGCTAAATAATTCAAATGAATCATTGACTTCTGCTCTCTTCATTAGTTTTAAAAACACTGATTTCTTTACAATTTAAAACGGCATCTTTGAATATTTCTTCTGCTGAAGATACTGTTGTCCTAAAAAAACAAACAAAAAAAAATAAATAAAAAATCTTACACATACCTTAGGAACAGTATTACAGAAAAGTTTGGCGGTTTTAAAACCTTGACTTTCCAAACCCCAGTATACCTTGAAAACGGTTAACGTCCCATGCCTAGTCAGTACACTGCTTCAATCTTTCGCGTTTACGCTTGTACTTAGTAATTTTAGCGAAAACCTCAGATACTGTTGGTCGGTTCCTGTTGGTTGTGCACCTTTTTTACCAACCAAGTTTGTCAACACCATTATAACGTGATTGGCAGGTGGGAATTTGTGTGCAACTTATCTTTATTTATTTATGATTTGGTTATGAATAAAACAAAGACCATGCGGGTCAGGTTGTTGAAACGGTAGACTACAAATAGTTAATTTGTTATGAATTTATTAATTATTAATAAATAATTCATTCACATCCGCCTACGACGACGATGTCATCGTCCATTGTGATGTTTCACATTAGACATCGTACGATGCCAAATTGGTCGACATCACCCAACACTAATATCAGTGCTAAAACGATATATTGTGCAGCCCCATATCACATCCATAACGAAGCTTTTTTCTCATAAATGCAAAAATGTTAAATAAAATCAATCATTTTAGTTCTATAGAGACAACTTTTGATTAGCATTGTTTCTTTTGGATTGTGCAGTTTAATTCACAGAATTTCTCCAAAGTATGTTGTATACTGTAAACTAGAAATGGATATCGATAAGGTTTTAACGGTATTATTACTTTTATCGATACCACTTATCGGTTCGGTACATTAACGGTTCTCTTATCGGTACTTTTTGTAGTGTTTTTATGAAAAAAACAAATTGAATTAAAAACACTTTATTTTATTATTAAGTTTTTAATGTAAAATGAAACGAAACCAATAATTGTAAAACTATTTATTTTTTCCTGTAAAAAATAATGTACAATAGTTTCAAGGAAAATGACTCTCAGCTTTTAACCATTTTTCTGGAGAAAAGTCAACATGTCTGCCTTTTCTGGCAGAAGTCGGAATCTTTCTTGGTTTATTGTGCTCCCTGCAGTTGAAAATACCCTCTTTAAGTTGCAGTATGCAGTTAAATCAGATAATGTTTATGATTTTTTATTAACGCATTCACAGAAATAAGTTAACAGTGTTTTGGGAAACTGTGTTTTAATAAGTTTTGGAGCGTCTGGCAATGTAAAAATAAGCTGTTTTTTTTATAATTTCTTATAATAAGCATAGTTTATTATTAGGCTATTTATAGGCTGTATTTGTAAATAAAAAATACTGTTTGTAAAAAAATACTGTTTTCATTGTAACCGAATGTGTGTTTATTTAACTATTAATATTATACTAATTTAGGTGATTGACAGATGCCATAACGATGTGGAGGATGTAATGTTAACGTTAGTGCTGTAGCTAGGCTATCAAAAACTTTTCATTACTTTTTATTGCAGTTAATGCCCTTTTGAAAGATACTTTCACTTTGCCAGATTGCTTGCGTTTCTGCTTATACAAGAAAACAACTTGTTGCGTTTATTGCAACAGTCATTGTCACTGTCCACTCGGGAAAAACAACTTGTTTGGTTCACTCCGCAAGCTTACGAGCTGTGTGTGCAAGAGTCTGTGTCGCGAGCTATGTGTGTGCGATTAGTGCGAGCCTCCGCTGAGTGCGCACGCACAGCCGAGAACTGTGAAGGCTTTTATACTTGACGCGCTCGCCGGAAACACAAGCATTTCTCATGTGAGATTGCCAACTGTGCAGACGAATATCAAATATCGCAAATTAGAAAAGGTTGGTCAGTTAAATTGTAAGCTACTGTAAGTAATGTTTATTCAGCAATAATTCTCCAGTTCCGGTAGCAGAACTGTTAACGTCAGAGCTTATCGATACTTCTGTCTTTTATAACGTAGCACCGATACCAATAAAGTACCGAGTTTCGGTACCCATCCCTACTGTAAACTCGCAAACTTTTTTTGGTCACATCCGTAACGCATGTTTCCTCATTTAATAAATAAAAATTGTTTACAGATTGATATTTTTCTGCTCCCACAACTCTGTGGTTAGTTGTTTTTAGAAAATATAAACAGATGTTTCAATATGATGTTAACATATACTTTCTAGCTGTGATTTTATGTTTTGAGATTTTACTTCAAATGTCACATCTATACCGCTGGAATTGCCCTGCTCTGAATTTACAATTCCAGATGTTTCCAAATTTATTAGCTAAATAACACTAGCGACAGCTATGAAAAAGAATGAATTTTGCAACCGAGCTAACCTGATCCATTTTCAGTTTTGCAGATCGATTCTAATTATATTCTTTTCATATTGCATGTGAACAGGTCTGCACGTGCGATGTCACGCTGATATACTGGTTGCGGATTAACGTGGCCTCTATTGATATTGATTTGCTCTTGGATGTGTTGGCGTGGGTTTGTGTGTGCTCAAACAGGGACTCAGCGTTGGCCTGTAATAAGCTGCCACATGCCAGCTCCGTGGCTCATATCGAGGGTGTTCTTCAGCAGTTGGATGAGGCTCAGGCTCATATGGAGGAGCTTTTCCACGAGCGAAGGATCAAACTGGACATCTTCCTGCAGCTCCGCATCTTTGAACAGTACGCCCTGGAGGTGTGTGTATGTGTGTGTGTGTTTGATGATGGGCTGAACTGAAGTCATTATCAGTCTACCTTTATTTGCACAGATATGCTTCTGCGATGCCTGCATTTGCAAGCATGTACAGTTGAAGAATTATTAGCCCTAGATTTGAAAGTATTACTACTTGTCTATGAATCACTAAATGGCCTAGGACCTCAATACATTACAGATTTGCTCACCGAATACAAACAGATCCCTCAGAGCATTAGGATCAAGTAAATTAGAAATTCCAAGAGTTCATTCAAAGCAGGGTGAATCTGCCTTCAGCTACTACGCCCCCTGCTGCTGGAATCAGCTTTCAGAAATGATCAAATGTGCTCCAACGTTAGGTACATTCCGATCAAGACTTAAAACACATCTGTCTAGCTGTGCCTTTACTGAATGAGCACTGTGCTACAACCCACAGATCGCACTATCATGCCTTTCTTTTCTTTTTCATTTGTTTAAAACCTGTTTGAACACATTTTAATCTGTTTCTATTCGGTTTTTAATTATTTTAACATTTTTAAATCATTTTTATTTTCTTGTTTATGTAAAGCACTTTGAAATACCACTGTGTATGAAATGTGCTATATAAATAAACTTGCATTGCCTTGCCTTGCCTAAATAAAAGCAAATGAAGGCTGGCACGTTTTAAAACCACATAAAAGTGGTCCACATAACTCCTGATAATCTTCGCCTCCGGTGTTTTATTATTCATTCATTCATTCATTTTGTTTTCGGCTTAGTCCCTTTATTCATATGCTCACCTGTCTGACACGTTCCCTGCTCGCATGCTGCAGTAAGTGCACAACATTTCTAGGAGGCTATAGTGAGCCATAACATAGCGCCCCCCTGCTGGATAGAGGAAAGGCTGAGAGAATTTATAGGTAAATTAAACCGAATCGATGGCATGATAATCGTAACCGAACCGTGAGACCAGTGTAGGTTCACGTCTCTAGAGTAAATATTCATTTTTGTATTTATTCAATATTCATTCAAATATTCACCTCTTTAGCATGAATCATATTACATCAAATCACTTTTAACACATTTTTTTTTCAGTTGTATTGATGATTATTTTATGAATATGAGTGTAGGCTGGTAATATACGTCCTCTGTTTCATAGGTGATGGGTGAGCTGGATGCCTGGAAACAGGATCTGATGCGACAGGCGACTGATTTTAACACAGAAGAGCTCACTCTGGCTGAACAGAGACTACACAGACACACTGAGCGCAAACTCGCCATGAACAACATGACCTATGAGGTCATACAGCAGGGACAGGATCTCCATCAGTACATCATGGAGGTCCAGGCTTCAGGTGAGGAGCTGCTCTTAAATAATACAGATGTAGAGACAGGAAGGAGGACACAGATAGGAGCTACAGTGTTCGTTGGATGTTCCTATGTGATGTCACTATTGGTTTAACGCTTTGCCGATGTTCGTTTTGCATTTGTTTGGTCATGGAATCTTTGAGCATTGTGGTGTAATTTCCCTCCAACAAACCGTGGCATAATCTGACTTGCTCACGAATAGTTTCTTTGACAAGCAGGTACATTTTAATTAATTAGAGTTACACATGTGGATTAATTACTTAATATTCATGGATCTTGATGATGTCCATATAAAATGAACAGACATAGTAGCAGATTGTGGAAAATCACCAACTTCTCAAGGCATTATTTTGGGATTGTCTATGCAGTGTATTGTTTGTTTTGTTTCCATGTAATTAAGCATAAGCCTATCACAAGCGTACAGTCCACAGCAATCCATATCTGTCTGCTGTAGACAAAAGGCCCTTCACACAAAACACGTTCTTGTATTCTGTCTTAACATCCATGCTTTGTGTTCCATTTTGTGCCTCTGATCTCTGAAGGTGCGGTTTTTGTTGTGGCGCGTTGCCTGTGGAATTGCAAAACATGAATTTGGTGCTTTAAGCTATTATTAATGCTGTGATGTTGGTTAAAACAGAATCTGTATGTGGGTTAGGGTGCAATGTTGTTGTACAGTTATAATATTTATTAATATTTTGGAATTAGCTTCAATTTTTGGTTTTTGACTACCCTTTCGTTATGTTCGGGCTGTTTTTGCCCCATTGACTTTCATTATAATGACATTTTTTGATTGCAAAACAATGACACCATACAGCAGGGCTATTCAATTAGTTTGTCATGGGGGCCAGTTCATGAAAAGCATCCCAAATGAGGGGCCGGAGAGATATGACTTGCAATATAAGTGATGACACAACAGCAATATAATAAGCTGTATTTTTGCTCCTTAAGACATCCACGTTGGCTTTTTCTACATTCAAATGGTAATATGCTGTATTTTTGCTCCTTAAGACATCCACGTTGACTTTTTCTACATTCAAATGGTAATATGCTGTATTTTGAAACTAAATAACATCACGTCATTGTACAATGTGGTTTTTTTACAAACATATTCAAATGTTGTATTTCGAAGCACAACAGAATCAGTGTATTGCTCAAGTAGGCTTCTTCTACATTCAGACACATTCATATATTATGTTTTAAACTGCATAACAATTAGGGACGCAACGATTATAGATTTTGGTTGTACGATTATAGTCTGAAGAATAATCAATGGTTATCACCATTATTATGCATTTATTAAATTCAAAACACTACTAGTTTAGAAAATAACCAGAAAACTGCTTATATTTTAAAGTGTTGTTTATTGCTGCTCAGTAACCAAATACAGCACAAAGTATTAATAAAAAACAAACAATAGTCCATTTCTCTCTTTGGACTTAAAAATAAATGAAAAAGATTTTTGAGTGATAATTTTACAATGAAAATAAATGACAGAACAATGAATAAATAAATAAAAAATAGTATTTGTCTAATGTTAATTTAAGCTATAAATTAGCTAAGAATTTAAATGAACTGTTGTTATTATCTGCGTTCATACATACATAATCATTTTAATAATTTGTAATAATTCGTCTAACATATCTTTTGTTTACATAGTGTGATATAATTTCTACTGTGTGCGCCTAGAGGTCCCAATATGCGCATGTCTCCATTGGAAATAATGAACTTGCGTGCAAAAAAGACGTGATATGTGAATGGCCCGCTGCTAAGTTAATCCAATGTGCATGCGTATTAGTCTCAGTATGAGCTCGGAACTTTAAACTAACACACAGTTGGCGTAACTTTGTTTAGTTGCAGCTGTTTTGTTCCGTGCAACAAAAACGCGGCGTTGAGAAGCCTTTACGATTAATTAACCGTAATGAATTAAAGCGCGTTAAAGCGGGTTATAGTGAAATCGGCTAATCATTGCTTTTCTATTAACGATATCAGTGCATTGTACAATGGAGTTCTATGGAGTAAAACAGTGTGTGTGCATCAATACACATGCTATGTTTTAGGGGTTGCACCGACTAGTCGACTAATTGTCTAGTCAACTTTAATACTTTGCCATCAAGCTTTTTGATTGACGTCGACTAGTTGCGCTGCGCAGATCACATGGTTTGACCTGAACTACATGACAGCTTTACACACGAAGGTGGTAGGTTCACTGAACAAAACTGCCCTCGAAGTAATTTTTTTAATTTATTTTTCTTATGTCAGCGTCAAAGATTTACGTAAACTTTAAATCGTAAAACAGATGGCAGTTAGGTTGCTCTATGCAAATACCCTAGAGCAGATGCTAGCCAATTATGTTACGCATCTCAGGTGAAAACGGTGAAGATGTGCAGCGAGGAGACTTCTGATGAGCAGTAACAGTGAAAAAAGCCCAACTTGAGCAGGATTTTGAGCAGCGTTCTTGCGCGCACTATCATAGCGGTAAGATATGTGCCTGAGCGAGTCTCTGACAGTGTAATAAGGCTTAACATTATATATTTCGTTCGTTATTTTGTTATGAAATAACTTCACATGGATCTGTGTACTGACGACATATGCGTTACTTCTGCACTAAATTATGTTATTGTTACATTCTTACCAGAACATGCAGTGATCACTGTGTTGACTACGTTTATTTAGTAGTAAAATTAGCCAGCGTTAATGTTGCATTATTAACAAAATGAAAGTCTTGACAATACATTTGTTTGGCACTAAAATTAGTCATAATAATAATTTTGCCTTGTTTTTTGCAACGTGATATGAGCTGTAAAATACCATGTGTATATATTTCCTGCAAATAAGTCGAAAATTGTGGCATGTTGCAAAACATTTACATTTTGTGTTTTATGGCCCGTTTCCACTGACTGGTACCGTATAGTACGGTACAGGTCGGTACGAGTCACCTTTATCAGCCTTGCATTTTCACTGCCTAAAGGGTACCAAGGGTACTCTTTTGATGGGTGTGGTGTACGACAGAAAGTTTCAGTCGATGTCTTTTTCGCTTGAGGAAATGTCACAGTAAAGCTGTACGGGTCATTCACATATCATACGAAAAGAACTTCTCACAAAACAGATGCTTTATACACATAAATACTTGTGTATAAATGTTCATTACTAACCTTACTATGAACATGATTTGATTATTACTGCAGATCAATGACAGTGCGAAAAGCCTACTGTAACGTGTGCAATTATTTAAAATAAATAAATGCAGCATATATAAACATATTGATTAGGGGTGTGAACCTACACTGGTCTCACGGTTCGGTTCGGTTCGGTTACGATTATCATGCCATCGATTCGGTTCAATTCGATATCGGTGCATCACGGTGCATTGACGATGCTTTCCATACATAATTAGATTTTTTTCTTTACAACACAAGAATTTTTTTTTATTAAAATCTAAAAATATGTTTATATTTATGTATTACTTGTAATACAATTTTGTCCTTAAATAGACGCAGTAAGATACATGAACTGTACCTTTAATTTTACCTGCTCAAAAAAAAAAAAACTCTTTGTGAATGTTTTAGACAAAACTCCAATACATGCACAGAAGACAGCTCGAGCATTCATAACAAATAATGTAAATATTATCCCGCTTGCTTTTTGAGCGCTGGCAAGTTCTTACACCCCTATGACTGGTCATAGGTTCACCCGCTCAACAGAAAGGTCTGCGTTTGGCTTTAGAAACGAAAGCGCTGTTCACCCATGAGTAACACGGGAAAAACAGCCGCGGGTCAGTTTATATGTGCATAATACGCGGTTATCAGGTAATCCGTAATAGAATAAATACAATACAATAAACTCGCACCACAGGCACGCTTGTTACTGGATCCACAAGTATCGCTTTAACAGAAACTTTACCTCACGGACATGCCAACGGGTCAAATGCCCTAGGTGTGTGTGTGTGGGAGAGAGAGAGAGAGAGAGAGAGAGAGATGGAGTTTTACAGCATTTCTCCCTAGTAGTGAAATAGCGGCTCGTGCTTTACCATTCCTTAGTGTCAGTGAAAGATCTGCTTTTTAAGTAGTAGGAGTGTTTTATTTACTCACCCTCGCCTCCATCGCCATAGTATTCTACCGCAACATCGTGCATAGGGGATAAATGACGTCAGTGCGTAATAACCGGTTATGATCTATTACTGAACCGATATCGAATTGTCCCCATCTGCATCGCGGTGCACCGAAGAAACGATAAATTTTGACACCCCTAATATTGATATTTTACCAATTACAGAAAAACTACACACCGCATACATTTATTCCTTATTTGGGTTCAAAAACAACCCGCAACATAGAGCTCAGTCAGTGCAAACCTCTCATCTGTGTCTTTAATCTTCACCAGCACATGTAACCTCTGTTAAAAAGTAATTCCGTCATTCCGAGTTCATAATAGTCCAGAAGGCGAGGATAAACATTGCAGTTTGTTGATGATTCGGGTTGCTGAAACAATTTGCGCCTCAGTTTTGTAGGGCTTTTCCTTTGTGTTTTTGTGCTTCACTCTCGCGTTTGTCCTTTTCTGAAAGGATTGGATGTTGGAAGCACTTCAATAATCATGCGCACGTTTTTATCATTAGCTCAAGAAGTTCCTTATTTCAAATATAGACGCGCACACTCTAGAGAAAGCAAAACCACTTGCTTTTAGATGGCCTCGTAAAACAAATACAGAACACGGCAGATTTTGTTCTTCTTGGCTTTGTGGCTGTACATCAAGACAACGACAAGGTTTGTTTGAGCTCAGGTCAAGCATGGCTTGTTATTATATGCATATAGTGTTATGATGTAATGTCTCGGCTGTGTATTTAAAACATGGCGGCTTCTTTGTTTTCATTCTGGCTAGCTCAACAAACGACACTTCTCTGTAAACCAATAGCGTTCAGCTGCGCGTCTAGCTCCGCCTTTTTGGTACTCCTTAGTCCTGCTAGGTACCCTTTGCAAAGGGTAACCAAAAAGTGGTATGGTACGGTTCGGTTTTAGGTACCTTTTGACAGTGGAAATGGCCATAAAAGTGTACAGAACCGAACCGTACCACTCAGTGGAAATGGGCCATTATTGATGACGTCACCAGCAACTAGTCAACATCGACTTGACTTTGATAACATAACAGTCGACTTCCAAAAATGTAAAGTCGTTCAATCTCTACTATGTTTACTATGTTCTGAGAGCTGAGCTGCTTATTTACATTTTTTCAGACATATCAAGTGCGCAAAGGTCTCTCTCTCACACACTGATGATCAGCAGCAAAAATGACACATTTGACCTCTTCCCAACAGGGAAAACAAGCAGCAATCAAGAATGCATAATTATATGATGTCATGGCTTTGCAATCAAAAAATGTTGTTAGAATGGAAGTCAATGGGGCCAAAACAGCCACGGACATAACGAAAGGGTAGTAAATTTGCATATTGAGTGTATTGTTACATTTTAGAAAAATTTAAAAGCATTTTTCCAAAATGTTTAAAAATAAGGTTTGTCACCAAAAGTCATTCTATTTGCTGAAACACAGAAAAAATTGTGGCCAAATTAACACTCAAAATCACCTCAGAGTGGATGAAAACCATCCCCAACAGCACACAAGGGTTAATTGTCATTTTAGTGTGTTTACAGTTCGATTAAAACAAACATGTGCAGTTGCTATGTTAATGAGGCTAATTTGAATGCTGCCATCTCTGATGCAGTTTGACTGAAATATGAATGCAACATAGACTTTGGGATATGGCACCACAAGGCGCAATTATGAAATGACTGATCAAGCATATCTGTTTTTTTTTTTTTGTCGTAGTCGTGTAAATTAAATTTGGGAAAGTAAATTTAATGTCTTGTCTCTATTGCTGTGATTCTGCCTGTTACAGTTCAATAGAAGTGTGTCTCCTAGCAGCAGACTTTCATTTGTATGTGTGATGGAGGCACAGTTTTGACTTTACACATTTTCTAAGCCCTTCAAGTGTTCTCATCTGATAAAAATGCCATTGCGTATTTGCAGAAATCAAGAGAACAGAACTGAACAAACTCTTAGTAATTTTGTGTGCTTTTCTCATTCTGTCTTTCCCAGCACAGTAGGACCCACTAGTTCTTCGGAACTGGTCGGGTAGTTAATGTTAATAGTTCTACTAGAACTGGTTTCTACATCATAGGAACTAAGAATGATTTTAGTTATAAGAACATTTGGAGAAACCAAATTAGTTCCTACTTCAGAGAATGGTCTTTCCCAGCACAGTAGAAACCACTAGTTACAGTACATCAGGGAAATGTGGTTTTTCGAGACTGGTCTGGTGGTCAATTTTATAGTTCCTCTAGAACTGGTTTGTACATCACAGGAACTGAGAATGATTTTAGTTATAAGAACATTTGGTGAAAACAAATTAGTTCCTACTTCAAAGAACAGTCTTTCCCATCACAGTAGCAACCACTAGTGACATCAGGGAAATGTAGTTCTTCCAGACTGGTCGGTGGTTAATTTTTATAGTTCTACTAGAACTGGTTTATACACCACAGAAACTAAGAATGATTTTAGTTATAGGAACATTTGGAGGAACCAAATTAGTTCCTATTTCAGAGAATGGTCTTTCCCAGCACAGTAGGAACCACTAGATCTTCGAGACTGGTCGGTGGTTAATTTTTATAGTTCTACTAGAACTGGTTTATACACCACAGGAACTGAGGATAATTTTAGTTTTAGGAGCATTTGAAGGAACCAAATTAGTTCCTACGTCAGAGAATAGTCTGATAACCAACAATGAGACCTTTAAATATGAATCTTCTTGATATAGATACTTTTTCTGAGCTTAATTACATAAAAGGCTAATAAATGGAGTAGACAACAGATTTTATTTTGAAACCGTAAGAACTGACCCGCTTTCCTTCATTCCACATCCAAACAGCACAATTTTTATAACACGCTCTTTGTCTTTCAAAGCTTCTTGAGACAGCGCGAACAGTGTTTGAGATGTTGCTGTTTATTGGGTCAGCATGAATCAGCCTTTATGGCAGTACGAGAGTGCAGTAATGTCTGCTGTAGAGGCCGGTCAGAGCTGAAAAGAAAGCAGGAGTGATGATGAGTTAGTGTTCAGCAAAGAGATAAAAGAGTGTGAATCAGTCATCGCTTCACTCCTCCGTGCTCTGCTGCATTTTATTGACAGTTACCACGGACACAACGGCGGAAACCTGCTATCCACATTATGGGTTGACTTGGATGGTGTGATGAAAGAGGAAGGAAGATAAGAGGAGGATTGGGTGGGAAAGATAATGATTAAAATTATGTGTATTAGGCCTGGGTATTCATTTGTCCCAATTTGATTCTAAATCTAATTAATTGTCTCAATTAGATTTGATTCTTCATTTGATTCTTGATTCAATTCAGTGGATACATATTTAACACAACAGGCCATTGCAATTTCCCCCCAAAATTTGAAAGTGGGTAAATTAAAGCAAAAGCCACCTCTTTCAGATGCATCGAATGAGTAGTAATTCATTCATTCATTCATTCATTCATTTTCTTTTCGGCTTAGTCCCTTTATTAATCCGGGGTCGCCACAGCAGAATGAACCTCCAACCTATCCAGCACATATTTTACACAGCGAATACCCTTCCAGCTGCAACCCATCATTGGGAAACATCCATACACACTCATTCACACCCATACACTACGGACAATTTAGCCTACCCAATTCACCTGTACCGCATGTCTTTGGACTGTGGGGGAAACAGGAGCACCTGGAGGAAACCCACGCGAACACGGGGAAAACATGCAAACTCCACACAGAAACGCCAACTTACCCAGCCGAGACTCGAACCAGCGATCTTTTTGCTGTGAGGCGACAGCACTACCTACTGCGCCACTGCGTCGCCCGAGTAGTAATTCATGTAGTAGTTATATGAAATATAGGAAATAATGGTTTTTTTTCAAATTGAGTTTAACCCCTAATGAGGGTGTAACATCAATCCTCAACATAAATAAGTACACCTCTCACAGATTCATTCATTAATTTTCCTTCGGCTTAGGTCCTTATTTATTAGGGGTTGCCACAGCGGAATGAATCACCAACTATTCCAGGCTATGTTTTACGCAGCGGATGCCCTTCCAGCCGAAACCCAGTACTGGGAAACACCCAAACACTCTCTCATTCACACACACATTCATACACTATGTGTCAATTTTAGTTTATTCAATTCACCTATAGCACATGTCTTTGGACTGTGGGAGAAACTGGAGCTCCCTTAGGAAACCCACGCCAACACGGGGAGAACATGCAAACTCCATACAGAAATGCCAACTAGCCCAGCCGTGACTTGAAGAGTGCTAACCACTGAGCCACCGTGGCATACAGTTAGTATACATAGATTGTAAATAGATTAAAGAGCCCCTATTATACATTAAAAAGGGTCGTATTTTGGTTTTAAGGGTCTCCAACAACAGTCTGATATGCATACAAGGTCAAAAAACACTTTCATTTTCTTATAATATGTGTTTATTTTTTACCTAATTATCACAGTGACTTCCATATGAATCTTTCAGCGATTCATTTGTTCCCAAACCCCTCCTTAGTGTGAAGCTAATCTGCGTTGATAGGACTGATGACAGTCTGTTGCGATTGGTCGACAGCGTTTAGCGTGAGACAGAGTGAATCGCCCACCACGGCTTATCAACAATATTGAAGTAGACAGAGTGCAGAGTATGTGTGAGCATACCTGCCAAGTCTCCTGTTTTTCCCGCGAGTCTCCCGTTATGTTATTTATCCCGGAAAACTTCCACAATTTCAACCACCACCCTCCATCGCCACACACTTACTTAGACTTGTGAAATGGAGGAAGAAACTGGTCCACTGTAAAGTTCCTGTCAAGCTCTGACAAAGACCCATACATCAATAGTCTTTTCTGATCCTTCCTTTAACAAACGGCCGACGAATCACCCGTTGTAAGTAAAATGAGGGCTATAATGCTGAGGTATTTTTGCAAAAATAAACCTCAACCACTGACTCTTCACAGCTTCATCTTTGGGTAGAGAAAATAACACTAACTTTCCCTCACACTTCCAATAATATCCAGCTGAGCACAGCGTGTTCAGGACTTAATTCAACTGGGATCTGCTACAGTGCTTGTCTTCCTCTTTTTTTTTTTGCTACTGTTTGTGGGCGGGGCCACAGGTTTAAATTTTCCCGGGTTTGTGCGTGCAACAATTGGGCGGGGCTTAAGTTTTGCATCCACGTCAGACTCGTTATCAAGATGATTCATTTGAAGCACTATGAGTCGACTCTTTATAAATGAATCAATAGTTTTATACACTGTGCACTTTCAGATTTAAGCCTTAGCTGGATATTTCAGTTCACTTAGAGCTGTGTTACGAACTACATGGAATGTCATTTTCAAAAACCCATAATAGAGCCCTTTTTATATACATTCTACACATAATAAAAAATATTCATAATAAAAATATCCCACCATTTAATCAGTACTTTGACAAAAATTATCATCATTAATAGTGTATTATTAGTTGGCTGACACTTTAAAGCCTTTAGACTTGATTGACATAAATTCACAGCAAGATGGGCATTTTAGCACATATTCGACTGTTTAAGATTGGAATAAGCCAAAAGTAAATTCAGCTCTCACACACACATTCTCTTTCAACACAATGATATGGGTGTGTGCACCACAGAAAGGCACCTGTCAGTCTCTTTCACATTTCAAACACGTCCCACTCTTTCTTCACCTTCATATCTGTGTTTCTCGGCTGCTATGATGTGCTGCTCTACACAGATATGTTTACAGATTAACTATATAGAAAAATCGCATCTACTATATACAGTTGCAGTCAGAATTATTAGCCCTCCTGAATGATTGTATATTTTTTCCCCAATTTCTGTTTAACGGAGAGCAGATTTTTTCAACTCATTTCTAAACATAACAGTTTTAATAACTAATTTCTAATAACTGATTTCATTTATCTTTGTCATGATGACAGTAAATAATATTCATTCAGTCATTTTTTTATGAATGAAAATTATTTTACTTTATTATTTTACTAGATATTATTCTAGATACTTGTATATGCAAGTCATTGTATAAGAATGGTTTATTCTGTAGACAATCGAAAAACAATATAGCTTAACCCTCTAACTGCCTGCTTCACCAAATGATTGACCATATTTTGACTGTTTTAAATAATGACTGTTAAAGTCATTTAAAGAATGACTGTTTTAAAGAATGGTTTACACACACACCATTGTTGGTTTACAAAAAAACAAATCAAACAAATATAATCCTGTGGCACTACTACACTTGAGTTTTATTGTAATTAACAAACAAACAAGAAAACGTGTTAAATGAGAATCTGAAATATTTTATTGCATACTTCAAAAAATAAAGATGTTTAAGTATTCAGTTATGTTTTATTTTAATATTTTGGTAAATTGGTCTTACACTTCATATTTTCAGATTTTTCATAGTATATGTATTAATTATGGTACTTTTACCATAAACTGACATATCAACCATTTGGTAGAGTGTGATATTTTAGAAATTATGGGATGTGTTGGTAAAAAAAATGCATTGAGTGTGTTAACTAGCGACATTAGGAGTTAAGAAATGTAATCCACAATTTGTTTTCTTGGTGGGGCAGTTAAAAGGTTAAGGGGGCTAATAAGATTGACCTTAAAAAAAAACTGCTTTTATTCTAGCTGAAATAAAACAAATGAGACTTTCTCCAGAAGAAAAAATATTGTAGGAAATACTTTGAAAAATTCCTTGCTCTGTTAAACATCATTTGGGAAATATTTGATAAAGATAAAAGTTCACAGGAGGGCGAATTATTTTGACTTTACTGTTTTGACAACTGTTTATTCTGTCAACTAACTGATATTCTGTACTGAGTAGGCTTGGGTCGATAGACGATGGCCGATAGACATCACGATGTAGAGCCGGCATCGTGATCCTCCACTCCGCTCCTGTCCAAGCAGCAACCCGCTCACGAAAAATACACACTTAAGCCCCGTTTACTCTAATACGTCTTAGTTTTAAAATGGCATTTTAGACAAAAACAATCTAGCATTTCAAGTTTCATCTAGCATTTCTGAAAAGCCCTCCGTCCACACTATACAGCTGAAAACGCACATCACGTAACCACACAAACACACGCACGTCGGGCAGTTTATCAAAGATGTACCACTGGATCGCGTCTCACTGTAGCTAACGTGATATTTAATTCATCTTGTCTCTGTCTAGCGACTCTTCTGTCTTTTGAATCTATCTGGTAACTTGTCACAGCGTCAGTACACTACTTCAATGTTTCGGTAATTTGTGTGTAACTTATCTTTATTTGTTTATGATTTGGTTATGGGTAAAACAAAGACCGTGCGTGTCAGGTAGTTGAAACGGTAGACTACAAATAATTAATTAATTCATAAATAATTAATTCACCAAGCTATCGTCCATCGCGATGTTTCACATTAGACATCGTCATAGATATTTACATTAGATGTCGCCTACGCTATTGTTGTCTATTGGAAGGAATGCGTCCATAGAGCTGCCATTTTAGTACAGGGTAGCGCTCCTTTGAAATGAATGTGGGACTAAGGTGCAGTGGAGGACTGGCCATCCAGAGCCAGAGATATATACACATATATCAATGATTAGGAGTTTTCCCGGTGTCCATGTGCAAATATTTTTTTAAGTTAAGAAAATTATAATTTTACATCACTTTATTGATGAATAAGTGACCACACGGGTAACGCCGACAAAGAGCGCGTGTTTGTATACATGGAAATGTATTATCTTCCCTAATTGTTAAATTTGGTCTGATCCATGTTTTGAAACACACCCCCTTTCCTGCTTTCACTTCTAATGCTAACGGAGGGAGCGATTCGTTTGTGAATGAATCCCCGTTTTAAACGGCTCGTTCACTTAGCCGACAATAATACAAGTTTCTGGCACTGCAGCATCTTGTTGTCATATTTTATTTGCATTATTTGCTTCTTTTATTCAACAAAACTAGCATAAATCTAGAATTTAGAGCAAGTTGTTGCTACTTTGCCTTATGGTCAGGGCAGTAACAGACTGTATTATCATCAATACTAATTTAGCCCAAAAGTTTGTAACATACAAAAACGTAAAAAACAAAATCTTACCTATGAAATGTTCTGCATTTGTGCTTTGTTTCCTTTGTTTGCTTGTTATTACACCCATACACAGCGCTAAAGTCCAGCATCTTCAGATTGGCTTTAGTCTTGACTAGTGCGGTTGTATGACATATGTCCTGGGAGCACTGTACAAATATGGCGGCACTATTGATGCATGCTCAGGGCCCGTATGCGATATATAGTGTATATATCTATGAGACATCATACAATGCCAAATTGGTCGACATCGCCCAACAGTGCTTAAGGACTCGAACAGAACACACCTCTGAAAAACCCCTAGAATATAAAATACAGGGGAAAAAATGTAATTCACACCTTTTGAAAATCAACATCAAATCGACAAACTTAAAAGAAAAACGAATAATAAAAAAAATATGATGTTTTATATATATATATAAATATCATGTATTAGGTTATATATGACAGCAAGAGCATGTGAAATGGATTGGAGGGATGAAGGGAGACGGCACACCATACAGATCTGGGATCTCTCATACTATTAACTCTGTATGCAGGGGGGAGGTTGCTATGGAAACCGCCCCCCCCTCTACATCCCCTATACCAAGGTTTCTATGGCAACGGGGCGTTCGCTCGTCACTTTGGGGTGTCCTCGGACACACTCCACCGCTCACTATCGGGCTGCTGTGAGGAGGTTTCGGGATACTGCAGGGGCATGTATAGGATAGGGCAGCACATGTTTTACACAGCGGATGCCCTTCCAGCTGCAACCCATCACTGGGAAACAACCATACACTCTTATTTACACACATACGCTATGGACAATTTAGCTTACCCAGTTCACCTATAGCGCATGCCTTTGAACTTGTGAGGGAAACCGGAGCAACCGGAGGAAACCCACGCAAACACAGGGAGAACATGTAAACTTGACACAGAAATGCCAACTGACCCAGCCAAAGCTCGAACCAGCGACCTTCTTGCTGTGAGGTGACATCGCTACCCACTGCGCTGGCAGTATCTGAAACAAGGGTTTTTCGTTTAAAGTCCACATAAAGCGAAAGCTGCGATCTTTTTTCTTTTTTTTCGCATTGTGACACCGTGAAACTGAATATTAAATGAGAAAACAGTGGGCGGGGCTTGTTTTTTTCTACTGCGAGCTGAATGGATGTAGTAAAGTAGGCAGTTCATTCAGAAAGATCTGTTGGAGGGGCGTGGTTAAGTATGTTAGCCACACCCAATACCTAAGACATACATAATCTGACAATTTAACTGAAAAATAAACAGGAAGTGCATTTTCTGATTAGAAATAAACATTACAAGACCAAACTTTTTTTTTCTTAATGACACGCACAGATGAATAGGTTGTTTTCACATGACGTCATTGATGACGCGCGAAGTTCATATGGAGGGCAGGAAGTGATTCTTCGACATAGGAATCGCTATCACAACATCTAAATGTTAGTTTTATGCAAAATAAGATATGCCGAACAGCTTTTTTAGACTACCTGTGTGCAGGTGACTATTACTGTGCATAATTATTAGGCAACTTAACAAAAGACAAATATATAGCCATTTCAATTATTTATTTTCACCAGTGAAACCAATATAACATCTCAACATTCACAAATATACATTTCTGACATTCAAAACTAAATCAGTGACCAATATAGCCACCTTTCTTTGCAAGGAAACTCAAAAGCCTGCCATCTATGGATTCTGTCAGTGTTTTGATCTGTTCACCATCAACATTGCGTGCAGCAGCAACCACAGTCTCCCAGACACTGTTCAGAGAGGTGTACTGTTTTCCCTCCTTGTAAATCTCACATTTGATGATGGACCACAGGTTCTCTATGGGGTTCATATCAGGTGAACAAGGAGGCCATGTCATTAGTTTTTCTTCTTTTAGACCCTTTCTTGCCAGCCACGCTGTGGAGTACTTGGACGCGTGTGATGGAGCATTGTCCTGCATGAAAATCAAGTTTTTCTTGAAGGATGCAGACTTTTTCCTGTACCACTGCTTGAAGGTGTCTTCCAGAAACTGGCAGTAGGACTGGGAGTTGAGCTTGACTCCATCCTCAACCCGAAAAGGCCCCACAAGCTCATCTTTGATGTTACCATCCCAAACCAGTACTCCACCTCCACCTTGCTGGCGTCTGAGTCGGACTGGAGCTCTCTGCCCTTTACCGATCCAGCCAGTGGTTCATCAAGACTCACTGTCATTTCATCAGTCCATAAAACCTTAGAAAAATCAGTCTTGAGATATTTCTTGGCCCAGTCTTGACGTTTCAGCTTGTGTGTCTTGTTCAGTGGTGGTCGTTTTTCAGCCTTTCTTATCTTGGCCATGTCTCTGAGTATTGCACACCTTGTGCTTTTTTGCACTCCAGTGATGTTGCAGCTCTGAAATATGGCAAAACTGGTGGCAAGTGGCATCTTGGCAGCTGCACGCTTGACTTTTCTAAGTTCATGGACAGTTATTTTGCGCCTTGGTTTTTCCACACGTTTCTTGCGACCCTGTTGACTATTTTGAATGAAACGCTTGATTGTTCAATGATCACGCTTCAGAAGCTTGGCAACTTTAAGAGTGCTGCATCCCTCTGGAAGATATCTCACTATTTTTGACTTTTCGGAGCCTGTCAAGTCCTTTTTTTGACCCATTTTGCCAAAGGAAAGGAAGTTGGCTAATAACTATGCACACCTGATATAGGGTGTTGATGTCATTAGACCACACCCCTTCTCATTACAGAGATGCACATCACCTAATATGCTTAATTGGTAGTAGGCTTTTGAGCCTATACAGCTTGGAGTAAGACAACATGCATAAAGAGGATGATGGTCAAAATACTCATTTGCCTAATAATTCTGCACTCCCTGTATGTGTATAAATAGGTTAATGTGTTATATAAAAATCATATACAAACACCACCACACTTATACAACATCCAGGAGAACATAAATAATGTACCCTGCCATGTGATTGTTGTAATGAAATCTCCATCTTGTTTTGCAATAATGCATGTCTTTACTAGCATTTTGGTGGAATAAACAACTGTAACATTAACGTCTATATGCGCAACAGTAGTAAATTAGTAAAACTAAAATAAGTCAGAAGAGTAAAATACGACTAAAACTAAAATGGAATTTTAGTCGAAAGACTATGACTAAAACTAAATCAAAATTTGCTGTCAAAATTAACACTGCATACACCCTCAATTTTCTGGTTTGGTCTTTTTAAGAAACAAGGAAACATAAAAGGAACTTTATGTTGTGCATTGTATTAGACTGCACAGAGCAGCATAACAACAGAACCTTTAGTATGATTTTACATTTAGTGTGATTAAAAAGTGCTGCTCCTTCCCCACTTTGTTTGTTGTGAATACACACCCTCTAGTAACGAAAATGACATATTACACTGTAACTTTTCATTATTTATTCAAAGTAGACATGTTAAAAGGGTTAACCACTAGGATTTAAAGTGAAATACCAATGCCAGCAAATATTTGTTCTATGCATATGTATTTTATTTCTTAGATATTTCTTAATATTGTACCCAAAATAAAGTTAAGAAACCCCCAATATCATTAAAACTTCTCTCAAAACAAAACAAAACAAACAAAAAAAAGTCTCATCTGTTGGATGATGGTCTTTTCCTTAAGTTAAGCATCAGAAGGAAAAAAACTGGTCACTTATTCGGAGTTAAAAAAAAAACATTGAGTGCGTTGAAATATGTTGGTCTACTTTTGCAGACTTGCAGATAATGGATGAATGAAACTTCATGATGGTATCCAAAACGTCAAATCTTATTCAGACAGCATACCATTAGCCTTTCCAAACATTCAGTTATCAAGACAATAAGGAAGTCCTTCTGACAAAAGAAAAAAACACCAAAAACAAACATAAGAATTTCAAACATATTGAAAGAAGAAAGAATTCAAACATACTCACAGGCTGAGCGTAAAACGCAAGGTTTCCCAACTAGGACTTCACAAACAAACAGTTTGAAGTAGCTGCAAGGGACCATGCGTTCCCTCTACCACAACTGAATCTACTTCTTCATTCCCCCCTTCACCTATTATACATTCCAGTTGTCTGACTAGCACCCTCTAGTTCCATTAGAACAGCATTTTTATTTCCATTATTCCATGGATAACAAAAAAAACAAGTGACAAACATTTCATTCTGTTACAACTTTACATATATAACACTACAGTCAAAAATAGCCACAGCCATATCACCCTGCAGCCCAAGACCGGTTACTCACTGAAGCTAAGCAGGGCTGAGCCTGGTCAGTACCTGCATGGGCGACTGCATGGGAAAACTAGGTTGCTGTCGGAAGTGGTGTTAGTGAGGCCAGCAGCTCAACCTGCGGTCTGTGTGAGTCCTAATGCCTCAGTATAGTAAAGGGGACACTATACTGTCAGTGAGCGGCATCTGTCAGATGAGACGTTAAACCGAGGTCCTGACTCTCGGTGGTCATTAAAAATCCCATGGAATTCTTCGTAAAGAGTAGGGTTGTAACCTCGGTGTCCTGGCCAAATTCCCTCCATCGGCTCTTACCCATCATGGCCTCCCAATCATCCCCATCCATTGAATTGGCTCTATCACTGTCTCTACACTCCACAAATAGCTAGTGTGTGCTGAGTGCACTGGCGCTGTTGTCCTGTGGCTGCCGTCGCATCATCCAAGTGGATGCTGCACACTAGTGGTGGTGCGGAGAGACCCCCCTCATGATTGTGAAGTGCTTTGTGTGTATGGCCATACACAATAAATGCGTATATAAATTACATTACAAAAGTGAATTTTGAAAGTCAGTTGCAGTGCATTTTAGATTTTATAAATGTGCAATTTATTTCCCAGAAACATGCTGATATGTGTTTTTAAAATGTGTGTTTTCAGGTATGGAGCTCACTGGAGAAAAAGACGTCGACTTGGCGGCAAAAGTTCAAGAGCTGCTGGAGTTCCTAAATGAGAAACAGCACGAGCTGGAAGTGAGCGCCGAACATACGCACAAACGTCTGGAGCAGTGCCTTCAGCTACGACACCTGCAGGCCGAGGTCAAACAGGTGTGTGTTGAAAATCAATCACTACATCTCAGATCACGCTCTCATTTAGAGACCCCATCTTAGATTTACACTCGTTATAATGTCACGAGGAAAAAAAAGCATGCACTGAGCTACTGTCCAAGATTCTGACTGATGCCATTATCCCTGAGTACAAGTGCCTCGCTAATTGCTTTTATCTTTGACACTTTGAGCATGCACATAGGCACACACACACATACTGTCGCTCCTACTGTAGAGTATCTCGTCTCTTGCAGCGCGTGGGTGAAAACTGCAGCCCTGCATTTCAGAAAAATGAATCAGTCAATTCGCTTGCAGCATTTCATAGACAGCACTGCTTTCTTATTAGCAGCGCTGTTATCTCTGGACTTCTCAGCTTTTGCTTTGATCTTGAATTATTTATATTGTATCCTGTTTCTGTGTGTTCTTTTGGTGCATCGGTTTAGTTAGAAAATGAATGTAAATGTAGGCAGGGAGTTACATAACGTGGGAGTAGGGAATCCCTCCAGCTCATATTTAATGCTTCTGCACCCTTAATGGATCTCCATATTACACTGATCCTTATGCTATGGATTGAAATGTTAAACTGTTTTAACTGGTGTTTTGAAAATGGCAACATTTCCATTTTGATATGATTTAGAAATGAAAATGGGTTTTTTTTAGATACAGCAGGGAAAACAAGTATTGACACGTCACCATTTTCCACAGAAAACATATTTCTAAAGGTGCTGTTCACTTTAAATTTTACCCAGATGTCGTTAACAACCAAAGAAATTCATATATGCAAATCTTATTAGTTTACAAAGTAAGTTATGCGTAGTAAAATGAAATTACGCAGGGAAAAGGTAGAGAACACATAAAGAAACCGAGGTGTAGAAAGGCAGTGAAAGCCCAGACAGCAGCTGAAATCTCTCAGTAGTTCTCCAGCAACCTTCTGCCATTCCTCAGTGTAAATTAATATTAGCTACTTTATCCAACATCTACATTAGCAGGATGATGAGAAAACTCTCAAATGCTTTCAGAGAAAGAAAATCAAGCTGTAGAATGGCCCAGCCAATCACCTGACTTGAATCCAATTTAAAATACAAATTAAAGATCAGATTTGATAGACGAAACCCACAGAACCATCAAGATTTTTACACTTTGTTGAAGTCTCTGAAAATCTCACACCTGAGCAATTCATGTGACTTTACTCTTCATATCAGAGGTGTCTTTAAGCTGCCATCACCAAAAAAGCCTTTTATATAAAGTATTAAGTGAAGTTTATTTATAAACTAATTTCGAGAGGATCATGTGCTTATGATTGCTTGCAGCCGGCCCCGCATTATTCAATTTATGATTCACCAGACAATTCCTAAGCCACTATAAATACCCTAAGTTCCATATAACAGCCATCTTGGTTTTGAAGAATCCCCCCTTCCACCCCTAGTCCTCCTCCTTTCCTAGATGGGTGGCACGGTGACCCAGTTGTTAGCACTGTTGCCTCAGCAAGAACGTCACTGGTTCTAGTCTTTACCAAGCCAGTTGACGTTTCTGTGCGGAGTTTACACGTTCTCCCCGTGCTCACGTGGGAGTCCTCCGGGTTCCCGGGTTTCCTCCCACTGTCCACAAACATGCAACTTAAGTTAATTGACTAATCCAAATCAGCACTATAGACATGCTCCTAGTAAGTAGTCATCTCCTAAGAGCAATCACTATTTGTTCTTTAGCTACTACAGCAGGGGAGTTCTCGAGATCTACCTGAGCTTAAACTCCCCTCTCACCTTGCAAACGGGAGGGAGCCCCAGGCTCAAGGACCTTATGAGCTCAGGGCTCTCTCCCGGGACAGTATGCCAAACAAGTTTTATAATTAATCATCAGCTAAGTGTGAACTCTTGAAATACATTTCAGTAATTCAGTACTTCCTCCTTGTGTCATTCCATTTTTATTACACATAACTAATTTTTCAGATTATTTTGTTTTGTTTTATTTTTATGTTTGTATTGTTTGGGTTTTTACCAAAATCTGGTTCAGTTCCATGTCAACAGCGGCTTTAGAAATATTATTCCCAGGAAAAAACATGATGTGTTTGATACTTATTTTCCCCGCTGCATCTGCATTATTTTTCCTATTTAATGATCTCAGACCATGAATAAATATTTAAAGCATAATAAATAAAACTGTTTAATAAAATGATAAAAAAAAGTAGACAATTGGAGAGCAGTGACCTGAGAGAAGGCAAGTGTTTGTTGAAAAATCATATTCCCTGAAGGACAAAATGGCCTTGTAGATGCCAGGGGTCAGAGAAGAATGGGCAGGCTAATTTGAGCTGATAGAAAGGCAACTCAAATAGTAACTCAACTCAAATCACTTCCAACTGGATAATGCGCCATGTCAGAGAACAAATGAACTCAAACTGGTTTCTTCAACATGACAGTGAGTTCACTATACTCAAAAGGGCTCTTAGTCACCACATCTCAGTCAAACAGAGCACCTTTGGGATGTGCAGGAACAAGAGATTTTCATTGTACACACAAACACACACACACATTCATTCATTTTCTTTTCGGCTTAGTCACTTTATTAATCTGGGGTCGCCACAGTGGAATGAACCGCCAACTTATCCAGCATATGTTTTACGCAGAGGATGCACTTCCAGCTGCAACCCATCACTGGGAAACATTCATACACACTCATTCAAACAAATACACTACGGACAATTAAGCTCTCTCAATTCAACTGTACCACATGTATTTGGACTTGTGGAGGAAACCGGAGCACCCGGAGGAAAAAACATCCACACCGAAATGCCAACTGACCCAGCTGAGGCTCGAACCAGCGACCTTCTTGCTGTGAGGTGACCGTGCTACCCACTGCGCCACTGTGACGCCCCACAATCATACTTAATTTGTCAAAATATGTTTTAACAAACTTAACAACTGAAGTGGTAAAGAGGTTTATTTTAGCTAGGAGTGAGCAAGCTATCTTCCAGCCTCCAGAGTTACTTAGTTTTCTAGCTTGAGTTGTGATTGAGATGAAATAGAGACTAAATTAATATTATACTCGACAAAAGGAGCCAACAGAGATGTATTTAGAGTTGTATTGTATATGATATGATATGTATTGTAAAGTATATGAAAACACAGGCAGGAATTAATATCAACCTCTACATAAAGAGATGCGTTTTATGATGTTTACTGGTATCCAATCATTCTAAACAAATCACAGTAAGAGCGGAGTGATATGACATGATGCATAAATGTTCATTGAACACTTATACTCAGTATTTTACATGTGCTGTTTGCCTCATTACTAACATATTCAGCAAATTTCAACACAATTTCAGCAGAACCTATTATCTTTGGGGTGGTGCTGAATAAATCTATAATCTGTATATCCCACATACATAATATGCTTAGTACAAGCTTAGATAAACTTAAAGGTGCTGTATGTTTTTGACTCTTCTAAAGCATAATAATACCATAATATGTTTGCAGATATTTAAGAAACATGCTAAGTGAACATTCTTGTTTATCTGAAAAACAATGCTGAAGTCAGATATTCTGCTTTGAAAATGTCTGTTTTGTGCCGGAACGTCTGTCTTTGTTTTGGTCATTTAACCCACCCACTGACACTTTAGCCAATTATATTTCAGCACCCAGAGTTGCCTTCATGGAATACAACATATTTCATTCATTTATTCATGAAGGCTCTCTAAGTACTGTATGTGTCTGCGACCGAAATGCGACCGTAGCAGACTCCTAAATGAGACGCAGATTCAGAGTTCCACATGAGGTGGTTATTAATTAGAAATCATATAATGTTAGGAAGGGGCAACCCAGTGGTGCAGTAGGTAGTGCTGTTGCCTCACAGCAAGAATGTCGCTGGGTCGCAGGTTCGAACCTCGGCTGGGCTGGGTTAGTTGGCGTTTCTGTGTGGAGTTTGCATGTTCTCCCTGGGTTCGCGTGGGTTTCCTCCGGGTGCTCCGGTTTCCCCCACAGTCCAAAGACATGCAGTACAGGTGAATTGGGTAAGCTAAATTGTCCGTAGTGTATGAGTGTGATGAGGGGTTGTGGCTGGAAGGGCATCCGCTGCGTAAAATTGTGCTGGATAAGTTGGCGGTTCATTCCGCTGTGGCGACCCCGCAAGGGACAAAGCCGACAAGAAAATGAATGAATGAATAATGTTAGGAACATAAACAGTAGGTGAACAGGTTACATTGTAACCCTGTATCCTAACAACACACTGCATGATGAGATTTGCAGTGATAAGCAATTTGGCTGTTTTCACCAAACGAAACATGACAGAAATTTAAATACAGCTATTCAGAAGCACAGAATAACATTACTACACGTTACACACAGCAAAAGGGTAAGGAATGGTGAAAAAAACAAAAAACTCTTTTTACTATGGAAAATATTTCTTTAGTAGTGTGCCATTGCTTTTAGTTAGAAAACGGTTCAAATCAGCCTTAAATCAGCCCTTAGGTGTGATAGTCAGGCACACTTATGTAAATTTGGCAACCTGCACTTGCGTGGACTTGTCAGAGGAGGAGCCGAGTGAAAATGTGTTTTGATCCAGGAGTGCAATGCCTAGTTTAACCACTGGGTGTCAAACTCACATACTGCACCTTTAAAAATAGGGGGAAAACATTACCACTGTTGTAATCCCACTAGGAAATGTTGTGGCCAATCGAATTCTGTCCGGGGCATGCATATTAATGATCCCCTGTGGATCGTCAAACTTTTTTCTGATTGGCCTGTACATTTTCAAATATTTCTTATTTGACATGGCACATTATTTATAGATCAGACAGTGTTAAAATTGAGTTGCAGCAAGGAAAACAACATTTCTAATAATAATAAAAAGTAGGAGATGGCACCAAAATAAAAAATGTCTCTTATTAGGTTTACAGATTCACCTAAAATAATTAATCGACGTTCATTTTTTACTTCTGTTTTGTCACAAGCCTTCACATTTATTCACATGTGTATTATGATCTGTGCAGGTGCTGGGCTGGATCCGCAACGGTGAATCCATGCTCACGGCGAGCACGACCAATGCTGGTCCTCTGTCTGAGGTGGAACAACTTCAGAGAGAGCATGAACAGTTTCAGCTTGCAATTGAGGTATGCACACACACACACATTTTCCTTAATAGGTTCAGCAGGGGGCAGCGTCACGACTCTGCAATGTGCAGTAATATGAACATTAATATTAAATATTAAATCTTATGTACACTATTATTTGCCATTATGAATTCATTTCCCTGCTAATATCAAACTGAATATTTATTTAACCCTGCAGGAGGTAGCAAACACATTTTGGGGAATGTTAGAAGCTGGAAAGCATCCCTTTTGTTGTAATCTATCATAAACAGAAGATAAATTGATCTATAAATTATAATGCCCCCTCCCTCTTGGTATAGTCATCAAGAGGATGCAATACCAAACAGCTGAGTTGATTTTTTTTCCCCGAGATGAATTACTCAGCAAATTTTACGAGCAGTAAGAAGCACATTAGCCTAAAATGAAGACCGAGTTTTAATTCAACAAATTGCTGCGTGTAGTTCTGGAGTAACGGCAGCCTCTCTAAATCCAAGGAAGTCAGCGCTGAGTGTCGGCCAAATTTCCTCTTCCGCCTGATACATGTTTTAATCATCCACAGTAGTGCCTCTCTAACTTTTCAGGCCAAGTACCACTTTTCATCAAATCAGACCATCCAAGTACTTTCTGTTTTTTTTTTTGTGTGTGATGCCAAAACAAATGTGTGAATCAGGTTGGGAGTTTGATTCATCCAGCGTGCCCTCTTGTGGGAGCATCAGGCTGTACTTGATGGGAGATTGTTTTGGCCTTGAACGGCAGGAGGTCTAACTGATGGTGTCTTAATTGCTCCCCTCAGTGACCTTACACGCCTCTCCTGCAGTTCTTGTGTACTTGCGGTTAACAGACTTAATGTACACCTCAAGAATTAAAGCAAGCCAACAGATGCTGTCAATATCGCCCACCCCTACTTTGAAAAAGTGCACATTTTCATTGGTTAATAATAGGAATGTCTCGATCAGGTTTTTTTGCCCTCGAGTCCGAGTCATTTGATTTGGAGTATCTAACGATACTGAAACCCGATCTCATACTTCTATAATACATAAAAAAAAATAAAGAAGAGCGAAGAACCAGATCCAGGATGTTCCTTATTTTTTTATTTAATTCACCTTATTTTAACAATGAACAACTCTGTTAACAAACAGCTTGAACAATCAAGTAATAAATAACATAAATTCTTCACTTTTGGACTTTAGTGCAACAGTAAATATAAAAAGAATCTAATATAAACACAAATAGAACCTCAACTTAAAATACCTGGCAGGCAATCCCAAGTTTCCATATCTCACAGTTTACTATGGCAATGTTGTCGTCATCAACTTTACAATACCTCCAGACCACAGACATATTCGCAATTTCTGCTGCAAGCTGCTTCCGTGTTCTACTTTGCCGGCATTTAACCAATAGCGTCTCTGCAGCAAAGTGATGTCATGCCGCACGTGTTGCTGTTTTTGTGTGAAGTCAAGAAAGAAGTCTAACTCTATGCCATGGCATAACTATAGATGTGTTAAACAATAATGAGAATATATATATATATATATATATATATATATATATATATATAGATAGATAGATAGATAGATAGATAGATAGATAGATAGATAGATAGATAGATAGATAGATAGATAGATAGATAGATAAATATATAATAATAATAATAATATAGATTTTTTCAATTCCGATTTATGCGACTTTCATTTGTTTTCAAATGCAAGCACAGTGTCAATGGTTATGTCATAATGGTCATATGACTTTTACATAATTTTTGATCGATATGCGTCATCATTCTGTGAACAGCTGCTAAATTCAAATCTGCTTTCTCGGGGGGGTTTGCGCTTAAGCTGGTTTATACTTCTGCGTCGAGTGATCGCTGTGACCAACGGCAAATGCCTTGCGCATAGCCGTGCATTTATACTTCAGCGTGCTGTTTGTGTTGCTCTGCAATAACACTTCCGAAACACTAGCCGGCAGTAGGTTTTTATGTTCCTCTGTGTTGAGTTTCTTCACTGGTGTTTTGTTTTTTCTGAACGCTACCTTAAAGTAGCTAATACTGGCTAATTCAGAGGCAGGAACCGGTGGACATGCAACTTTAATGGACAACTTTAATCATAAGGTAAACACAAAGCAAAAGTTTTTATCTGGAGCTCCTTTATGGGACTCCACACTCATCACAGCTACCAAGCCGACCAATCATAGAGCTTGCGCTACGCGTCGTTGCGACGTGTAGTTACATTTTTTAAGAGGTGCTCGTCAGCGTCAGCCACGGCGAGGGCTATGCGACTGCGCGAAGGCTGCGTCGGACCATACCTGTGCCCTTGACGCAGAAGTGTAAATCGACCATAAGACAGAAAGACATGCGCAACACTTGTCATAGATCCTATCAGTTTTTACAATCAAATAGCACTTATTTTGAATTTCAGACATTAAAATACATGTTATTACTGGCAAAACAGTCATTTATAGAAAAAATGCCACTGTTGTCTATAAATAGCGAATATTATCATATTATACATATTGTAATCTGACAAAATGCTTTATTCATAATACAGTATACAGATTGTGTAAATAATTAGTCAGTTGTTGCTGTGTGTAGTGAAGTTGTTGTTTTGTGCATACATGTCAGTTTATGATCAGTACACACTAAACATCTGATAAAACAACAATGTGAATAGCTATTTAAAAAAAAAAATCTGATCAGAGAAAAAGATTTGAACTAACATCGTGTCCTAACAACACACAACACGACAAGACATCCAGCGACAAGCAGTTTGGCTGTCTGCACCAAACACAACATGACATGGCAGAAACATTTAAATACCAGCCACTGTACGCCCAACAAAATGGTAAAGGCTTTTAATCTAATTAATACACATTAAACCTTTTTAATATTATTATTAATAGGTTACTGAGTGACTGATGTTCTTGGTTTGCTCTGAATCACAGTTCTGACTTTCATTTTCAAACCGTCTGCTAGTTATTTTCTTTTCAAAATCTGAGGTGAACTATATCTGCTGCTGCTTTCAGCAGTATGGCAACAAATGTCATGTAAAATAGTATTTAAACTCACATTGGGAGCATTTAATATTAAATAAAGCACATAATCTGTACCTGAGGTGATCATTATTGTAGTAATATATGCTGTTGTTGTGGCTCGACGTCACAGAAACAGAAAATGTTTCATGTTGCCATCACAGACGGTTAGGACAGAAACTCCTTTTAAAATGGAAAAATACCCTTTTATTGTGTGTTGAGGCACCACGTCATGTGTAGATACGACACGGTGTAAGCCTCGCAGTGCAAACGTAGTCTCAGAGATGCGAAACAGTTCTGCTCTAGCTTTGTTTGGTGGCAAAATAGAGCCAGCACTCAAAAAAAATGAAGTTTGCTGTTTGTTCAAATGACTTATTTAATATGAGCTGATTTAATTCTTGAGGTTTTTTTAGACAACTTAGTTGTTTTATGTTCAATCCACTTAAGTTTGTGAATACTAGCAAGTTAACTTAATTCCTTCATGTTGTTACAAATCGATTGTGTCAAACCCGGCATTTTTTACAATGAGTATATAACTCACAATAACAACTTGTTGATTGTTCAACTTAAATAAAAAAAATATCATATTCTGAAGCTATGCAGTTATTCGGAAATACAGCATGCTAGCTTGTGTGTTGTCACAATATCAAATCGATATACTAGACATAAACACGCTATTTTTGACAGTGGAAATGGACCAAACTGTACTGCACAGTGGAAACGAACCATAAAGTGACTTAATTGCTATAATTCTGAAATTTTGCATTGTATTTGTTTGCATCATGCAGTGAACTCAAAAGAAAGCATATTCTCAATGCATGCTTTGGTTATTTTTTTGCAAATCGAGTGATTATTGGACAGCCCAGTTTGAAAGCTCCTCTCTCTGCTGCCCGCAGTCTCTGCTCCATGCGGACTCTCTCCAGCGCACTCATCAGAGTGCTCTACAGCTCCAGCAGAGGGCCGAGCTGCTGTTACAGGCGGGCCACTATGATCCAGACGCCGTCCGAGCCTGTGCTGAGACTGTGGCCCTTCACTGGCAGACCCTCATGCTGAAGATGGAGGACAGACTGAAGCTGGTTAACGCCTCTGTGGCCTTCTACAAGACATCTGAACAGGTGACTTACAGTATAATGAAGCAGCTGAGATTGTGAACACACAGGGCTCTGATTTATAAACTGATTTTATAAATATAAAAATAATCCACTTTTAATTGTTGGTCTGTGTAGTACATTGGCATCAGATGGATGCCTTTGGCGATTACAGTACTGTAGTTGTTTTTAATGAATAGAAAGATATGAAGAAATTAAAATTTTACATTTTTTGTACCAATATAAACGCATTTCAAGAGTTCTCACTTAGCTGATGATGGATAATAAAGCGTGTTTGGCATGCTGTCCTGGGAGAGAGCCCTGAGCTCAGAAGATCCTCAAGCCCGGGGCTTCCTCTCATTTGAAGGGCGAGAGGGGTGTTTGAGCTCAGGTAGGTCTCGAGAACTCCCCTGCATGTTATGGCTAATGAGTTAGGAATTGCTATGAGAGATAGCTGAATTAGAGTTTGTCTATGATGCCACTTTAGATAAGTCAGTTTACTTATGGTTTATGTCTTTGGACGGTGGGAGGAAACCAGGGGAACCTGGGGGAAACACACGCAAGCACGGGGCGAACATGTAGACTCCGCACAGAAACGTCAACTGGCCTGGTAAAGACTTGAACCAGTGACAATCTTGCTGAGAGGCAACAGTGCTAACCACTGGGCCACCGTGCCACCCTATCTAGAAAAAAAGGGAGGAGTAGGGGTGGAATGGGGGGATTCTTCAAGAAGAAGTTGACTGAGGTGAGAAACTCTGGTTATTTATAGTGAGTTAGGAATCATCTGATTGGTGCATCATGTGTTAGCTGATGTGGGACCAGCTGTGATCCATCATAAGCATGTTATCCTCTCGAAATGAGTTTATAAACGAACCGCACTTAACGTCAGGTCATAATATGTACATTTTAGGCATTCTTGTTTAATGTATTAATTTCCTTCAAAAAATAATCAGTCATTTAATCAATTGAAACAATCAATCAATCAATCAATCAATCAATCAATCAATCAATCAATCAATCAATCAATCAATCAATCAATCAATCAATCAACCAATCAATCAATCAATCAATCAATCAATCAAACAATCAATCAGTCAATCAAACAATCAATCAGTCAGTCAATCAATCAATCAATTAATCAAACAATCAATCAATAAAAATCAAATAATAATCAAATCGAATTTGACCCCAAATGTTTTATAGTGTGCACTAGTTTAATCAAGATATAACATTTCTTCTCGTTTTTTTAAACACTTTAAATATAATTAATTATAATTATATATATAATTAGGAAAACACAATAAAACAAAAGCCTGTTATATAACTGATAAATCCCTTAAGACCACATAAAAAATTCCCCTTAAGACCACATATGCATTACTAGTGCCCGACATGAACCATGATTTCTAATTAAAAAAAGGTCCCACTTTATATTGTCGCTTATACCTGTGAACTTACATGGTAACTAGATGTGTAAGTAGTATGTAACTACAGTGTATGTACACACTGGTACAGATTATTTACTTGTGTATACTGGTGTAACTACACTCATGTAACAACCAACTGAATAGTATGTGTAAGTACAAATGTGTAACAGGACATTGGTAACAACAGTAGGAAAGTACACATCTGTAACAAGAATTATGTAAGTGCATTGTGTAACAACAATATGTACTTGCAGATGTTTTCCCACTTCCACACCTGCTTGCAGATCATGTACTTGTGAGCACTGTATGGCTGCATTAGAAGGTTTCACCTTGTGATACAAGTGTACTTGCATGGTAAATCCACAGGATCCACTCAATATAAAGTGTAAAATGGTCACAAATTACTGTTCATACATTCATTCATTTTCTTTTCGGCTTAGATGGGTTGCAGCTGGAAGGGCATTCACTGTGTAAAACAAATGCTGGATAAGTTGGCGGTTCATTCCGCTGTTGCGACCCCAGATTAATAAAGCGACTAGGCTGAAACGAAAATTAATTTTATTTTAAACTTTATATTGTGGACTGTTCCTGTGGAGTTACCATGTGACTACACTGTTACTAAAGTGTTGCATAGAAGATATTTCTACAAGTTACACAGTAATTTGTGACCATTTTACACTTTATATTAAGTGGACAGTTCCTGTGGAGTTACCATTTAAGTACACTGGTATCACAAGTTGAAACCTTCTAATGCAGCATTAGTTCTGCCATACAGTGTTCACAAGTACATGATCTGCAAACAGGTCTGGAAGTGGGAAAACATCTGCAAGTACATATTGTTGTTACACAATGCACTTACATAATTCTTGTTACAGATGTGTACTTTCCTACTGTTGTTACCAATGTCCTGTTACACATTTGTACTTACACATACTATTCAGTGGGTTGTTACATGAGTGTAGTTACACCAGTAATACAAAAGTAAATACTATGTAAACGTGTGTACATACACTGTAGTTACATACTACTTACACATCTAGTTACCATGTAAGTTCACAGGTATAAGTGACTATAAAGTGGGACCAAAAAAGAATAAAAATTTGTAGTAAAATCACAGTAAGCACAACTTAACCATGATTGATCCTACACTAACCCTACTTTAACTATGATAATAGTAAGTACTAGACCTGTCACGGTATCAATTTTTTGTTTGTGTACGATATTTTGCACCAAAATATGTTGCGATAAACAACATTATTGTCATTTTAAGACCATTTTATGCCACTCATTATATAATACCAGAATAACAATATAATAGCATCACAATGCAAGTACCCTCTTCCAAAGAACATTTACAGAAGAACATAAATAATATTTTATTCCTAAGAATATTTCAGTTGATTATTGTCATTTTAACAATGTAATAATGAGGCATTGGAATCAGAATGCGAAAACGTGTATCATAAATAAATAATAATAAATGTTAACAAAAAAGTGCAAGGTAAAAAAGTAACAGAAGCTGCGATATCTGCTACCAGATCTATTGTCAGTTGTCAGACACCCAAATGAAAATATACTGAAGTAATTTATAGTATAGTGTACAGACACTGACACCTCTAATAGAGATAGAGATGTTGCACAATCAGGTAAAATGTGAATTTTTATGTATGAGCGATATATATTGCATTACCAAAAATGATTGAGGTCATGTTCATGTGTTGTGTGATAAGTCGATGACAGGCCTCATGAGTACTGAGGTTATACAGTACACAAAGTATATTTGATTACTACACCTATTACTATAATATAATCATATTTCATTTTAATAAAAAGAATCACATTAAAACTGAATTTACCAAGAATTACTTTTCTCAAAGTGATATAAATGATAATCGCTTGTCACTTTTAACTAAAATGTCAGCTCCCCCTAGTGTCAGTACCTAAAACACACTCTCTATTGCCAATTTTAAATTGTGTCAAATGACTTTTTTATATAGAGTGTGTCATATGTTTGTAATAACCTAGTAAGCTGTATTGCTAACCACAGCAAAAAGCACAATTACGCTTTAATTAAGCACTGTATCTGTCTTAGGTGTGTAATGTATTGGAGAGTCTAGAGCTGGAGTACAGGAGAGAGGAGGACTGGTGTGGAGGACATGATAAATTGGGCTCAACAGCAGAGACCGACCACGTCAGCCCTCTCATCAACAAACACCTGGAGCAGAAAGAAGCTTTTCTCAAGGTACACACCCACTCAGACATACATACAGACTCAAACACCTGCTACAACAGAAGCTTTCTCACCAATTCGTCTTTTTTTATAGTTTTAAAAACTGCATCTGCAGCAAAACAACCACTTCCCCCGTATGTGAGCACATATGTGTCAGTATAAGGCGAGATACTTCAGGTGAACAGGGTAAAGAAAATAATTAATCGTCATCACCACGCTTCCCTGGTTGACTGAGTACTGTAAGAATTCTATGAAAACAAATATTGGTGTAAGACGTTCTGTATGTTTTTTAAATGTTGTGTTTAAATGCACAAATTATCCATTATTTAGTTAAATACAGTTGAAGGAAAACTGTTAATTCTTTTTTCAAATATTTCCCAAGAGCTTTTTTGATGACAGTACATATTTTAAAAGTTATTTTGCAAGATAGTCAGTGTTTCCTCTAGGATTTTTTCCAGCTGTGGCGGCAGGCCTTTTGATCTTCCAACTACCTATGGCGTTATTTCAATGACAAGTGTCGTGACGCAGTAAGTCGAGATCGGATTTGTGTAATACGAGCATGTAGATCTTTTTGCTTGCGCTAGGATTTCCTCTGTTCGTGCACAAAACTTCTTGCAGGCCCTCAAATATGTGCTGCTCAAGTGCAATTTAGCGCGTTTACGTAGTGAAGTTGTCTCCAACCTTTATTAGATTTGCTAGGAATTATTATGAATGTCTCCAATAGACCTACAGAACGGCATTAATGCGTCCTGAGGTAAAGTGAAACGGCTATAAACTCCAGCAAGATAAAGTCTTTGTTTGTTGTATGCAGAGCCATAGACCTTTATCTATAAATAAAGTATAATTATGAAAACTGTTCATCCTAACTGAAAGCTATACGCCTTGTTTGCTGGCCTCACGCATCACGCACCTGTCAGTCAGTCAGCATGTCACCTTAAAGGGTTTAACAAATAACGCACAGCACTACTACGGTTACAGAAAATTTTGCGCTGTTATAATTCACTTACCTTTTAATACGTTTTGGTGCGATTATAACCCGCTATTTAAAAAAATGACAATGTTTTGAATGAGAAGCTGTAATATGTAGCCGTGGCGGGATGAATTTTGGCGTGGCGCCCCGCCATGGAAAAATGAATGTAGCGGAAACCTTGATAGTAGTATTCAGCTTAAAGTGCAACCTAAACGAACTTAACTGTTAATTAGGCAAGTCATTAGACAGTATTTGTGTGTTCTAAAGCCATTCAAAAACAAATTGTAATAATATTGACCCTAAAATTGTATAAAAATTCATATATATTATTTTATATTATAATATATTTTATGAAATATTGTAAAATATTCTTTGCTCCCATAAACGTCACTTGAGAAATAGTTGAAAAAAAGTTAGAATTTTACAGGAGGGCGCTTCATTTGACTTTCCACTGTACAGTATGTGTTAATTTGCATACATTCTGACACATTAGAGTCAAATATTTTTACAGAGAATATTTAAAAATATTTAAAAAAATATTATAAAAAAAGCATTTTCACAATTTATTGTACAATAAACTATATAATCACCATTTGTCTTCAGAATAAATCTTCAGAATACATTTATGTATAAAATTGGGAAGTTTGGTATATGGGAGTGCTACTGCTGACATATAGCACTGAGGTGCTCATGGCGACCCAAGTTCGATTCCCGGCTCGAGGTCCTTTGCCGATCCTTCCCACCTCTCTCTGCTCCCCATGTATTCCTGTCTCAACTCCACTGTCCTGTCAAATAAAGGTGAAAACACCTAAAAAAATATAATTATAAAAAAAAGAAAGAAACTAACACCTAACACAAACACACATTCATACAAGTGTAGAAAAGAGTAAAGAAAGAAAAGTAAGAGTTTGAGAGAGTGTAATGATAAAGATTTTTATAACCATTCAAGATTTTTTTAATCAAACTTTGATGCATCACTTGCTTTTGTTCATATCTCGGACAGTTCTACCTATTAAAGTTTATTAAAATATCAATGACAACAGAAGATGGGTTGCTCTACAAATATATTTTTTTATTATGGCAAGAATTTATACAGATGTTGTTTTAGATTTAGACCGCTCCACAATTCACACATTACTGTCTGGCTAGTTTCTGTACTATACTTATGCTAAAAAGGCAATAATGGTCCAACATTCCTGACCATTATCACCAATGAAGCCCAGAGAAACAGGGCATCAGTATATCCTAAACAGATAGATTCAAATATTCCTTCCCAGTTATCAAAGAAATAATTTGTTAATTCATTATAGGTTTGTAACTATTACATTGTTTTAAATAAAAAATTGTAATATATACATCAGGGTAAAACCTATGAATGGTAGAAAAACATATTTCTGTAATTGTGTACCCGGGTCTCCACTTTTGCCATGGCCTCTTTTGGCTTTAACAAACGTATCCCTCAGGTTTTTCCAAACTTTTTACAAAAACCTTTCCTCCTTTTTCACAGCTGTTGCAATTTCTAGCCAAGAATTATTAATCATCAGGTTATCTCTATGATCACGAACCATAAAGGTGTTTGTACAGTCATTATTTTTCAGACAAAATCTCTTAGAAGTGGTTCATATTCAACTCAAATCAAATGCGGTGCCGAACGAACTGTTCGCTCAGGTCTCAAAAAATGGCGTGCGCACCGCCAGCCGAAATCATGTTGCGCGCACCCAAAGTGAACTTCCGATAACACTGTGATGCCGTCACATTCGCCGCGCGCACTCAAGCGAACTAGCGGACGCGTCGAGTATAAACAAGGCTTAACACTTCTATGGTCTTTTTAGGGTTACATTTTAGTTTACACCAGTTCAGTGGTAGTCTGGAAGTGTTACTTGCGTTCCTTTTCGCGAGGCTTGGAGTGGGATGAAGTCGGTTGTTTCAAGTTTTGAAGCGGCAAAAGGGCTAGTCGTGTTGACTACTGGTTTCACGATGCAGTAAAGTAGACTCTCGACGGAAAAAAAAGAAAGAAAGGTATCAGAGATGGGAATGTCTGAGCTGTGCAGTTAACGCATTTTGTCTGGGTCCGCGCCTGCTCCCTAGAGTCCTCTGGGATTCTCCTGGATTCTAGTTCTGGGTTCACTTTGGTCTGGGTTCTAGTCTGGACGGTGGCCTTAGGCTACCAGCTTTATAAGGATGGTTTTGTACCCACCCTCCGGAGCTGAGTTGACCAATGAGAAGTTAACTCCCGTTGTGCACGTTTTATAGTCTTTGACACACTCATTACACACTGAACATATTGTCTTTTCTGGGTAGAAGAAGTTGAGGGTGTATCATTTGTGGAATAAAGCAAAATAATTATGAGTCTGTTTGGCCACAATTGTTACACTATATTAGAGCAAAAAAAAAAACACTTTATGAAAAGTCAGAAAGCCCAAAATTGTTTTGCCTTAAATGAGTCATAAATACAGTTTGAAACAAATAAACATTGATTAAAATCATTAGTATGTCTCAAAAAAGTCTATTTTTTTGCTAAATGTCTACTTGCCGTCACTGTACAGATGATAAAATCTTCTCTTTTTTCAGGCTTGCACTTTAGCTCGTCGAAATGCCGAGGTCTTTCTCAAGTATATCCATCGAAACAACGTGAGCATGCCTGGGGTTGTCACTCACAATCGAGCCACAGAGTCCCAAGTCAAAGGTCCAGACTTTTCAAAGCCATTATACCTGCAGATTGCCTTTATATACCGATCGCACCTGGTTTGTTGAAGTGTATTGATCTTGTGCGTTTTAGCCATTCTGAGTGAGCTTCTCCAGAGGGAAAACCGTGTCCTTCATTTCTGGACTATGAAAAAGAGACGTTTAGATCAGTGCCAACAGTACGTTCTGTTTGAACGACACGCCAAACAGGTGAGTGGGACAGTTTTGTAAATCACTTGAAGGATTTGTTAGTAATGATGGTTTGTTTTTTTCTGTCTCCTTAAAAAAAGAACTGCACTTTCGCTTTTTTAAAATAGTTTTTGACATAAAGAATGTTCACTCACTGCCCGCTTTATTAGGTAGACCTTACTAGTTCCTGGTTGGACCCACTTTTGTCTTCAGAACTGCCCTAATCCTTTATGGCATAGATTCAACAAGGTAATGGAAATATTTCTCAGAGATTTTGGTCCATGTTGACACAGTTGCTGCAGATTTGTCAGCTGCACATCTATGATGCGAATCTCCCGTTCCACCACATCCCAAAGGTGCTCTATTGAATTGAGATGTGGTGACTGTGGAGGCCATTTGAGTACCGTGAACTCATTAGCTACGTTTCCAACCACCTTTTTTGCGCATTTTGGATATGCCAGTCTGGCCATTCTCCTCTGACCTCTGACATCAACAAGGCATTTGCGCCCACAGAACTGTCGCTCACTGGATATTTTCTCTTTTTCAGACCATTCTCTGTAAACCCTAGAGATGGTTGTGTGTGAAAATCCCAGTAGATCAGCAGTTTCTGTCTGGCACCAACAACCATGCCACGTTCAAAGTCTTTTAATCACCTTTCCTCCCCATTCTGATGCTCGCTTTGAACTGCAGCAGATCGTCTTGACCATGTCTACATGCCTAAATGCATTGAGTTGCGGCCATGTTATTGGCTGATTAGAAATTTGTGTTAACGAGCAGTTATGGAGCTTTATGTACCTAATAAAGTGTCCGGTGAGTGTATATTGCCATTAAATTTTAAAGTACTTAATTAGGACCGATTTCTGGTTTTAAAAGTGATTTCTTAATTACATTTGTTGTTTTTAATAAAAGTGTGCTGCTGAAATATTCTGACAGCCAATTATAGTCAAGTAAAATATTTAATATAATTACTGGAACATCACTAAAACGTCAAATTTAGTGGCAGCTGAGGAATGGTTATGATTTGTTATTTAATCAAATACAGGTTATATAAAGCTTTATTATGTCAGTCAATAATTCATTCTGAAAACATGATTAAAACATACCTTTAAAGAAAAACTTTGAAAGTATATTTTTTAAGTGTGTTAAGAAGCTGTCATGAAAGTGTACTGTCACATGGCCTTTTATTTCATGAGAATGATCTTATCTGCTGCTTTTAGTCATTTGTATGGTAGAAAATGGAAATAGGCTTTTCCGGTGAGAGAAGAGATTAAATAGGAATTAAATGAGATTAAATATGTGAATAGACATACACAAAACCTTTTACCTTTCTAAATCTCTGCTGTCTTTGCAGGCCATAGACTGGTTACAGGAAACAGGAGAGTATTTTCTATCCACACACACATCGCCTGGTGAAACCAGCGAAAAAGCTCAGGAACTACTTAAAGAATATGAAGATTTCCGCGTGTCTGCTAAGGTAAAGAATCCTGTCATTAATGATAACTATCAAAATATTCTGTAATTATGTACTTATTGTCATGTTGTTGCATAATTTTGGGCTTCCATATAACAAAACACACTATCAAAAACGAGGTGCAAAACCACCAAATTCCTCTTGGTTAAACAATTATTAGGCGCTGCACAATATATAAAAAAATTATCCTTATCGTGATCATTCATTCATTCATTCATTCATTTTCTTTTCGGCTTAGTCCCTTTATTAATCTGGGGTCGCCACAGCGGAATGAACCGCCAACTTATCCAGCATATGTTTTACGCAGCGCATGCCCTTCCAGCTGCAACCCAACAGTGGGAAACACCCATACACTATTGTATTCACACACATACACTACGGACAATTTAGCTTATTCAATTCACCTGTAGCGCATGTCTTTGGACTGTGGGGAAAACCAAAGCACCTAGAGGAAACCCATGCGAACACAGGGAGAACATGCACACTTCACACAGAAATGCCAACTGACCCAGCTGGGGCTCAAACCAGCGACCTTCTTGCTGTGAGGCGATCGTGCTGCCCACTGCACCACCGGGACTCCCCTTATCGCGACAATAATATGCAATATCCATATCGCGAGAAATACAACAAACGAAATCGATTTTATGTGCCAAGAATTTGTGTCTGTTTGGTTTGTTCTGACAAGCTAAATCTGACCAATCAGATAGGGCATTTACTATTTTCATCCCCAGCTCTCCAGTAGGTGCTATTAGCTGAACCTAGAGCTGAAAATAAATACTAATATCAGGAGACAAGTGCAGAAAATGGCAATAGCCAATAAGGATCCAAATTTCAACCAAGGTTTTCAGTCATTTGTGGTAGGGCTGCACGATAATGGAAAAAACTGACTAACATGTCATCCAAATCGTAGTCATCAAACAGGTCGGTACAGGTGGCGAAAAAGCATACACCAAAAAGACAAGGCTTGGGTCTAAAACAAGGAACTAGAAACACTTGATATAGCAAACAGCGACAGCAAACAAAGACTCAGCCCTGACATGGTATATGTGTAATGTATAAATAGTGCAGATGATCAGTGATGATGGGATTCAGCTGTGTGTGAGTCATCAGTGGTGAACAGCAACTGGTGTGTGTGAAATGGCATGATGGGAATTGTAGTTCGTTTGTGTGATATGTGTAGTTCACCAGCGATCTGCCAAGAATGGATTGCTGGTGATCATGACAAGTTGAACTTTGCAGCGACTCCACAAATCACATGTTCCAACTGTGGTTCCTGGCTAAGCATAATCCCTACTTGAAATTGAGATTCCTGCGATGTGACTATTACAGATTCGCACATTGCGATATCGACGCTATTTTGTGCAGCCCTAATTTGTGGTGTTTTAAAGTCTTTTGCACTTTGACAGTAGTTTTTTTTAAGTAGCTCAAAAAAGCTCTAAAAATTAGCTCTAATTCCTGTTTATTTTAGTATGGTCATAACAAAAATATATATATTTTAAGTGGCTGATAAAATAGCATTTGTAAGTTGTACATTGTAAAAAATATTGTTATCGCAAAATTCATCAGCACTATCACATATCGTGCAGACCTAGAAATGATTGCAATCTGTTGTCTCTGAGCGGATGCTGCTTCTTCTGTGTCCAGCAAACGCAGGAGAAGGTGAAGCTGTTGATCCAGCTGGCCGGCAGTCTGGTGGAGAAAGGCCATGTTCATGTGACGGAGCTCAAGAGATGGGTTTCCACGGTGGACAGACGCTACAGAGATTTCTCCATGCGGATGGGTCATTACCGCTGCAGCCTGGACCGGGCGCTGGGGGTTTGTTCTGAGGTGAGAGGCTGACTAAGGACTTTTTTATTCTTCATTTCATGTATTCTTTAATATATTTACAATGGCACTTTAATGTTGCGTTTTTCATTTCTTGCTCATCAAAGAATTTATTCGAACCAAAATTTGAGTAAAATAAGTAATATTTTGATATATATTACAGTTAAATGTTTCTATTTAAATGTACTTAAAATGTAATATATCCCTGTCAATGCAAAGCTACATTTTCAGCATCATTTATATATGTATATATCAGCAATATCACTCGAGTAGCAGTGAGATATGGCTGTATATTAGCACCTGGTGTCTTAGTGCCCCCCACCAGTGTCGATATACAGCCATATCGCACTGCTACAAGTGTGATATTGCGTTTAAACAACAGTTCGATGAAATAATTGTGTAAATAAAAAGAAAATCAAACACAGAGAGTCTCAAAAACCCTTTTTAAAAAGGAACTACTTTCACCCATCATTCACATCTGCAGCTGACGTCAGAACAGCAGAAACCATTGCTCATTCACAAATGTCACTTAAAGCTAGTATTTAAATGATTCTCTAGCGTAATATCTAAAGTGATGACAAAACGTGCTCATATTTTAAGATTATAAGGCTGAACAGCGTGAAATGCCATCAGTCTACAGAGATTTCCCAGTATTTCTCTGTTGTAATCGGGATAACACAATAATTAACTTCGAAAAAGCCAGAGCAAAGCAAACACTACCAGATTACTATGGTATAAATACTGCACTACAAAATACAAAAGAGAGAGATCGACTTAGAATGTCACTTACCTGTTCTGTAATGATTTTATCAGCTGTAGTTTAAAACGTATGGTAAAAAAATCCTGTTTTTCTCCCCTAAGGACTTATTATACGCTCTCTGTCACCATCTTGTGGTCTTCCTTTGGTCTGGTCAGTATGACAGACTGTTGAATTGCTGAAATTATAAATATTTTAAAATGACACTATCCTTACAAATACAGCAGCAATATTTGTCAAACTGTGTTTGTCAAACTGTGTTATATATATATATATACAGTTGAAGTCATAATTATTAGCCCCCTGAATTATTAGCCCCCTTTTTTCTTTTATTTCTTTATTTATTTCTGTTTAACGGAGAGAAGATTTTTTTCACCACATTTCTAAACATAATAGTTTTAATAACTCATCTCTAATAACTGATTTATTTTATTTTTGTTATGATGACAGTAAATAATATTTGACTATATATTTTTCAAGACACTATGCAGCTTAAAGTGACATTTAAAGGCTTAACTAGGTTAATTAGGTTAACTAGGCAGGTTAGGGTAATTAGGCAAGTTATTGTATAATGATGGTTTGTTCTGTAGACTATCGAAAAAATGTATAGCTTAAAGGGGCTAATAATTTTGACCTTAAAATGGTTTAAAAAAAAATGCTTTTATTCTAGCTGAAATAAAACAAATAAGACTTTCTCCAGAAGAAAGAATATTATCAGACATACTGGGAAAATTTCCTTGCTGTGTTAAATATAATTTGGAAAATATTTAAAAAAGAAAAAAAAATTCTAATATATATTTATATATATATTATATTCTCTGCTTGTCGCTGTATGTGGGCGCAGTAATACACAAGGGTGAAGGGTTAGGCTGAATGAGTGCTGTTACTGTCAGAATATCGCATGGCTATCAGCCAATCAGATCTATCTAGATAGATAGATAGACAGACAGATATATATATATATATATATATATATATATATATATATATATATATATATATATATATATATATATATATATATATATATATATATATATATATATATATATATATATGATTGGCTGATAGCCATGCAATATTCTGCCAGTAACAGCACTCATTTAGCCTCTTAACCCTTCACCCTTGTGTATTACTGCGCCCACATACAGCGACAAGCAGAGGACACACCACAGTTTGGCAAATATTGCTGCTGTTGGGTAACATAATGTACTTTTGAGGCTTTTTTAGTCGAGAATGTAGTTGTTTAGATTAAGAATATATAAGAATAAGAAGATATAAGAATAGTGCCTATTTTAAAATATTTATCATTTCTGAGAAACAGCGCATATATATATATATATATATATATATATATATATATATATATATATATATATATATATATATATATATATATATATATATATATATATATATATATATATATATATATATATATATGCAAATACAGTTTTGCCATAACAGAATTAAATATGATCTATTAGAATATATAAACAAAGTTTTTACATTTTAATATTCTATTTATATTACACTTATGACACAATATTGACCATATATACATAACATTAGTGTATTTTCAACAAATGCAGTCTTGAAAAGAAAAAATATCTTAATCGTATTTATTCCAAACGTCTGACCACCAATATACGTGATTAATTGTTGACATCCTGTTCAACTTTTTATATCCTTTTAATTCATCATATCACCATCAAAAGTAAAAAAAAAATCACAATATAATTTAACATTTTCCTTTAACGTCACTAACAGGACAATAAAGATCTGGAGCTGGACATTATCCCTGCCAACCTGACCCACACTGACCCAGAGGTCAACCTTAACGACCCTGACCACGAAGTCAATGAAGAAAAGAAGAAATCCGCCAGAAAAAAAGAGTGAGTCATGAAATCACTGAGAGTAAGAGAGAGAGAGAGAGAGAGAGAGAGAGAGAGAGAGTGAGAGAGAGAGAGGGATGTGAAATATGAATCAGTACGCATGGGTTAAGTCCCAAAGTAAACCACAAATCACAGCTTCCTCTTCGTACAAAATCCTTTATAATCTAAATCATTTCCTGAGGAATTAGCTTTGTGTTCGGAAGTGCTGTGTCAGGCGTTCTTCTCGCGTCTGAATGTCTGTAATTTGCTGGCTGTTTTGCTCTCTCTGTAGGTACATTATGGCTGAGCTGCTGCAGACAGAAAGAGCTTATGTGCGAGACCTACAGGAGTGTTTGGAGGTGAGAGTGTTTCTTCAGAAGCTTTAAAGGTTTTCTTTGTAATTCCAGACAGCCGTGGCTTTTGATGGCAGGAATCATGTTTGTATAGTTACAGTTGAAGTTACAATTATTCGCCCTCCTGTGAAATTTTTTTCTTCTTCTAATATTTCCCAACTGATGTTTAACAGAGCAAGGAATTTTTTCACAGTATTTCCTATAATATTCTTTCTTCTGGAAGAAGTCTTATTTGTTTCATTTCGGCTAAGATGAAAGCAGTTTAATAAAAAAAAAAAAATCATTTTAAGGTTAATATTATTAGCCTCTATAAACAATATTATTTTTCAGTTGTCTACAGAACAAACCACTGTTATACAGCGACTTGCCTATCGACTTATGCCGAGTTCAGACTATATGATTTTCAAAGACTGCACTAGTCAAGACTAAAGTCAGTCTGAAGATGCTGGACTTTTGTGCGTTTAACTTTATTGATGATAATACAGTCACTTACTGCACAGACCGTAAGGCAAAGTAGCACCAACTTGCACTAAATTTTAGGCTTATGCTAGTTTTGTTGAATAAAATCAGCAAACAATGTAAATAAAATATGACAACAAGACGCTGCGGTGCCAGAAACTGGTATTATTGTCGGCTAAGTGAAGTAACGGCTGGTTTTTGAAGTAACTTATAAGGGTGCCTGATAACACAACAGTGGCTGTGCCTTAATGTGCATACTTTCCACCATAAATTATTGAACATTACAAACGTTATATACCATTTAGATCAGAAAGGTGGATATTATGGACATTGAGATGTAGGGATATTGAAGGTTCACATGAGTCGTTCATAACAGAGATTTATTCACAAACAAATCGCTCCCTCCAAATACTGTTTGTATACATGTTTGCATATCTCTGGCTCCGGATGGCCAGTCCCTCCACTACACCTTGGTCCCACATTCATTTCAAAGGAGCGCTACCCTGTCCTAAAATGGCGGCTCTATTGACGCATTCCTTCCAATAGACAACAATAGCGCAAGCGGCATCTAATGTAAATAATTATGAGGAAGAATCACAGATAACTTTGTCTTGATCTGCAAACTACATCTCACAACCAAACACACACAAGAAGTGACATAAAAACAACGTGAGGTCACATATTATCTCTTTTGTTATTAACTATATAATGAAAAAGAAGCCTTTAGTGGGGTAGAATATGTACTTATTTTGTTCACTTGACTTTTGAAGGGAATTAGCAATTTCTCTTTTTTCTTTTTTGACCTGGTTGTGATATTGCTCAGATGACACGTCAAACAGACACAGTGCTCCTGCCAAATTTACACTAGTTTTCCTTCATTTCTTGGGTACAAATAGATAGAAAAGAAACCCTTTTAACTTCTCCCCCAACCTCCTGCTGGCCTGCAGATACCCACACTAGTGGATGCTGCTCTCTCATTGGCTGTAGGTAATCGGCGATTTTATTGTCAATCAGAACACATTTCACACGGCATGATTTAAATCGCTGACAGCTCCAGATATTTAGCATGCGAAATATCTCACGGGTGTCAGCGACTCATCTGCGATTCTCAGATCACGTCTTTGATAGTTCATACTTTGTGATTGTTGCTCACATAAACGAGCACCGATTTGTCTGTAATTTCAGGCATTTGTCTCCAATTTCTTAAAACCTGTCAATGAGTCAAGATCGGGGCTAAAATCATGCAGTCTGAACTCACCTAGTTAACCTAATTAGCTTAGTTAAGCATTTAAATGTCACTTTAAGCTGAATACTAGTATCTTGAAAAATATCTAGTACAATATTATGTACTGTCATCATGGCAAAGGCAAAAGAAATCAATTATTAGAATTATTAGTTTTTAAAACTATAATGTTTAGAAACGTGTTGAAATAAATCTTCTCTCAATTTAACCAGAAATTGGGGGGCTAATATTAATTATACAAAAAAATATTCAGGGGGATAATAATTCTGACTTCAACTGAATGTACTGTACTGTCTAAAATGCTGCCTATTAACCATTTCTTATAAATTTTTCTGTAGACCTTTTTCTGGGAAATGACAAGTGGCGTAGAGGTCCCATCTGGAATTGCAAACAAGGAACATGTGATTTTTGGGAATATTCAGGAGATTTATGACTTCCACAACAAGTATGTGTACATTTTCTGCTTTATGTCTCATTAATTTGCGTATGCGCTGTAGCTTAACAGTAAAACTGTCACTTTTATGGCTCGTAACTTTTATGGCTCGTAAACATGTAGCGTTGATGGTTTGTGTAAGTATGTGAGTAATTAGCAGTGTTTGTTGAGGGGATCTACAGTATAATACCTAGAGCCACAGCCATATCACCCTGTAGCCCAAGACCGGTTACTCACTGAAGCTAAGCAGAGCTGAGCCTGGTCAGTACCTAGATGGGAGACCACATGGGAAAACTAGGTTGCTGTCGGAAGTGGTGTTAGTGAGGCCAGCAGGGGGTGCACAACCTGTGGTCTGTGTGATGTTGCGTTCACACCAGACGCGGAAGAAGCGTCAAGCGCGAATGATTTACATGTTAAGTCAATGCAAACGCGCGAATAGACATCCTGCGGCGCGAATGACGCGAATTGCGCGGCGCGGATGGCGCGATACGCGCGAATGGCATGTCGTGAATTGAGCGTTTGATGCGCTTAACGCGCAAATCGCTCGAGTGGATATTCTGTGGATATTCGCGACGCGTTAACCAATCAGGAGCTTGCTCTTGCAGGGGCATGACTGTGATGTAGCATCTGTTATTGGTGTCCCGGGGGAAAACCTCCAGCCAACACCGACAACAGTTCATCAAACTGGGCTTGGCTCAGTCAGAAGCACCGCTGAAAGCCTCCGTCATCCAGGTTAAGTTTCTGGAGGAGTTTATGAGCTCACAGAGCTGGGTGCACCTCTGAAAGTATTTAGTGGACTCAGACACTGCTCCGAACGCATCAACGCAGTTTTACAGCCTTCATAAAGCACATAAACACAGTTATTTTAGCAATAAAATCCATATTAGCCATTTAGCAACAAAGCTACAGTCACCGGGCAGACAGAAGCCCTGCCCATGACGCGAATCCGCATCTGATCTGAAGTGAATTTGACGCGCGAATGAAGCGGAGTTTGATACACAAATGAAGCGGACTTTGACGCGCGAATGAAGCGAGTAAACTCAAATGTTCACGCATCTATTTACGCGCGAATAGCGCGATTTATCCGCGCATTCCGCGTCTGGTGTGAACGCAGCATGAGTCCTAATACCTCAGTATAGTGAAGGGGAGTCTATACTGTCAGTGAGCGCCGTCTTTCGGATGAGATGTTAAACCGAGGTCCTGATTCTCTGTGGTCATTTAATATCCCATGACACTTCTCATAAAAAGTAGGCGTGTAACCCGCAATGGCGCCGTTGTCCTGTGGTTGCCATCACATCATTCAAGTGGATGCTGCACACTGGTGGTGGTGTGGAGAGACCCCCCTCGTGATTGTGAAGTGCTTTGGGTGTATGGCCATACACGATAAATGCGTATATAAATACACGCATTACATTATATTACATTACATTACATTAGAGGAATCGATATGTTTGCTTTTCTGTTTATCTTAATGGTAATTGCTGGCATTTTCTGCCTTGACTATACCGCATTGTTACATACTGGCATATTTGCATATGATATTAAATTTGTATCTTGTGTTTTAAGCCGTGATTTTGTTAGCTAAAACTATGAAACTATATTTTTTGTTTACTTGGCAGTTGTAAAATCAGGTCTAAAATCTACAACTTTACCGAAATATTAGACTCTTTTCACATTTCTGGGTTTCTCAGCAGCAGAAGTCGTCATAGTTAGGTAAACCTAAGTGAAGTTTATTTCTAAACTAATTTCGAGAGGATCATGTGCTTATGATTGCTTGCAGCCGGCCCCGCATTATTCAATTTATGATTCACCAATCAGACGATTCCTAAGCCACTATAAATACCCTAAGTTCCATATAACAGCCATCTTCGTTTTGAAGAATCCCCCCTTTCACCCCTACTCCTCCTCCTCGGGGGCACGGTGGCCCAGTGGTTAGCACTGTTGCCTCACAGCAAGAACGTCACTGGTTCTAGTCCTTACCAAGCCAGTCGACGTTTCTGTGCGGAGTTTACACGTTCTCCTCGTGCTCACGTGGGTTTCCCCCGGGCTCCCCAGTTTCCTCCCACCGTCCAAAAACATGGAACTTAAGTTAATCGACTAATCCAAGTCGGCACCATAGACATGCTCCTAGTAAGTAGTTATCTCTTAAGAGCAATCACTATCTGTTCGAGATCTACCTGAGCTCAAACTCCCCTCTCGCATTGCAAACAGGAGGGAGCCCCGGGCTCGAGGATCTTCTGAGCTCAGCGCTCTCTCCTGGGACAGCATGCCAAACAAGCTTTATAATCAATCATCAGCTAAGTGTGAACTCTTGAAAAGCAGAAAATGGGAGAGTATAACAAATTATTTTTTAGAATCCTATTTGGTGAAATAATAAAGGAAAAACTCAACAATGGTGACTTTTAGAGAGAACAATGAGAGAAAAAAGAACAACGTCAAATTTACTGTCCTGCCCCATAGACGCTGCATTATAAGCGCCTCGCATAAGCGGTAATTCGTTTTTTGTAATTTGACGCAAAGATGATGTAATACATATGCAAATACATATAAATGTTCATACGTTTTTTTACAAATCTAAATTTCAAGGATTTAAGATGCTGATAAACGTTAAACACTTCATAAGCCTTGTGAAAAGGGTCCATTTAAAGCTTTAGAAATATGTTAATAATTAACAAATACTACAACTCTATATTGAATAATACTAAATAAACAATGATCTTAAATGGATAGTTCACCCCAAAATAATATATATATTTATATTTATATATATATATATTTATATATATATATATATATATATATATATATATATATATATATATATATATATATATATATATATATATATATATATATATATATATATATATATATATATATATATATATATATATATATATATAAACAGTCAAGCCTGAAATTATATATACCCCTGGCAAATTCTGACTTAAATGTTTTGTTCAGATGTAAATAAAAGTTGAGAATTATTATTTGTTTTTCACAGTGATGACTCTTGTACATTGTCTTATTTTCTTTTGGGCAAAGTTAATGTCATTTCTGGTCAAAAAAAGGTTGCTGCTTGAATAAAAGTAACTTTAGGTCAGAATTGGCCAGGGGTATGACTAATTTTGGGCTTGACTCTATAGTTTAATTTGATTTAAGATGTAGGTGAGTTTTTACAGTAGAAGATAAACATATTGCCAAATTAGTTAAAACGTGCTTTAAGGACAACAGAGTGAATGTTTTGGAGTGGCCATCACAAACCCCTGAGCTCAATCCTATAGAAAATTTGTGGGCAGAGTTGAAAAAGCTTGTGTGAGCAAGACAGCCTACAAATATGACTCAGTTACACCAATTCTTGTGGAAGAATACCCAAAACATTTGACCAAAGTTATACAGTTTAAAAGCAAAGCTAAAAAAAATAGCAAGGAAATGCTTGTAAACATTTGACTGTCTAGAAATTAACAAAAAATTCTCAAAAAAAAAAACAATTCTCTTAATATTCTGGCATTTAGCAAATGTAAATCATTTAGGTAATCCTAACGGACCTAAAATAGTAAACGTTTAGTATGATTTACCACCAGACATTTTTTAAAAAATGGTTATGCTCCTTTTTTTTAGAGTGTATGTAAACTTCTGGTTTCAACTGTATGTGTGTATATATATATATATATATATATATATATATATTGTTTTAGTTTTACATATAATTAAATTTAAATAAAACTCTATATTTTATTATAAAATGCTGATAATAGAAAATAATAGAAGGCACATTAAATGTAGAATATATATATATATATATATATATATATATATATATATATATATATATATATATATATATATATATATATATATATATATATATATATATATATATATATATATATATATATTTCTTACAAACATTTTGGAGAATATGGCAGACAGGTTTCAAAAATCGATCGGAGAAAGAAGTGGGGCCCAAACTGAAAAAGGTTGAGAACCTCGGCTTTAATTCAAACTCTTGGCAAATGTTTACAACAATCTGAAAATCATTAATTTTTAATGTTTTCCTGAGGAAGCAAAAATATAAATTGTCAAAATTTGGGACATACAATTGTAATACCTCATCTACTTGTTATTCACCTTATTTTTGCTATGCCTTTAACAGTAAGCTTGGCTAATTGGCTAATGCAAGCTATCAATATATGTTTAAAACCATTTAATAGTTACATATTTCTTATTAACATAACAGAATAATCACCTCTGTTGATCAGACAGGTTGATAGGTTAACTGGGAAAAACCACCTTAGCTGGACAACAACCTGGCAACCATTCATTTTGATGCAACAACTTGCATTGCTAATATTTTCTTGTTGTTTTCGCAGTATTTTTCTGAAGGAGCTGGAAAATTATGAGCAGCTTCCAGAAGATGTGGGCCATTGTTTTGTCACATGGGTGAGATACAGATTAATCATCGTTTTTTTTTCTTTTTTCAAATTTTCTTTTGTTTTGAGGACATATTGTGATTTGAGTATGGACCTAGTTATCATCATTTCACCGTGTCTGAGAGGCTGTAAAAATGGAAAATTTGCCCACACTGCATTTTATTGCTCATTATTTAAATCTTGAAAGGTCCAAAATATCATAATTCAACTGTGAAGTATAAATGTTTGAGCAGTAGCTTCTGGTACTTTCAAAAGTTTGTAACGTAAATATTGAATGTGTTTGTTTCCATGTTCCGTAGGCTGATAAATTTCACATGTACGTCACCTACTGCAAAAACAAACCAGACTCCAGTCAGCTGATCCAGGGCCAGGCCGGCAGGTTCTTCGATGTGAGTTGGCTATTTGGAGATCTGTGTGACATACAGTAGAGATAGAGATGAGATGATGGAGATGAAAAATGATCAGACAGGGGGCGTTAGAGAGCTGATATCGTTCACTCGGACTATTCAGTTACATTTTTCAAAGTGTGTAATGTTGCTGTTTGTGAAAGTAAAGATATGTCTCACAAAGCCAGACCTCAGACTGATAGCTGAAGGTCTGGGAACTTTGGTCGCTTTGAATGGTCAAGGACCGCCCAGGATACTATTTGACTGACAGGTTAACCAACCAATAATCTTTTGCTTTATGCCGCGTCATGTTTAGGGGTGTGTAAGTGTCCACAGAATAACAGCCTGGTAAATCTCATCTCAGAAAACTAAACAAAACAACAACAGTTCTGCTTTAAAACTATTTTTTTCCAGCTTTATATACTATGTTAGTAACAAATTTGCACAATGTCACTCACAAATATTGCATGTGATTTCAGTGGTTCATCTGTAATCATATGAAGCTCCAAGAAATCTTTTGTTCACCAAGAAAGCTGTAAAAATGACATTTTCCTGTAAGACCAGTTTGGCCAAAATGAGGGATCTACTGAATACCATCATAGACTAGATCAGAGATGCCCAAAGTAGGGCACGCGGGCCAAAAATGGTCCATGGTAATCTGTGATTTCGCCCGCCGTCCCATCTGAAAAGAGAGGGAGAATGATGGGGAGGTGGTTGGGGGCAAATTCCTCTGACAGAGATCGACATTTTAAAATTAACATAACCTTTTGTTTATTTGTTTTATTACTAAGCTACAAAAAGCCAACTGAACTTAAATGATTCAATTAACTGTTGTAAATGAATCAGACTTTTAAAATGTAAATGCTGTCACTTGACAGATAGAGGAGAATGCTTTGCGAGCAAATCAAGGTAAAGGCAGGAGCAGCTCGACTAGTGTTTGTTTTTCACATCAAACTCCGTATGGGATTGTTCATGTTTTTACTGCAATAAGTTCATTATTAAATGTTACAAATGATACTGCATTAGTTAATACACTCTGAAAAAAAATGATTCAAAGATGATTCCTTGGATTTACTAATTATTTTTAAGGTAAGTGGTTGTAAACAATTTATTTGTGCTGAATTTAAACAAACAAATTAAGTCGAACATTACTAAATTTAATTTGTTTGTTTAAATCCAACCCATATAAATTGTTTGCAACAATTTTGCATAAGTCATTTTTTCAGTGTATGATTTAAAGCAATGTTTTCTAGTTATTTTTAAAATGTACTGAATTAATTAGAAAATTACACATGGCAAATTTAATATATATGAGTTTGACATACAGTTGAAGTCAGAATTATTAGCCCCCCTTTGATTTTTTTTCTTCTTTTTTAAATATTTCCCAAATTATGTTTAACAGAGCAAGGAAATTTTCGCAGTATGTCTGATAATATTTTTTCCTCTGGAGAAAGTCTTTTTTGTTTTATTTCGACTAGAATAAAAGCAGTTTTAATTTTTAAAAATTCATTTTAAGGTAAAATTTATTAGCCCCTTTAAGCTCATTTTTTTTCCGATTGTTTACAGAACAAACCATCATTATACAATACTTGCTTAATTACACTAACCTGCATGCCTAGTTACCCTAATTAACCTAGTTAAGCCTTTAAATGTCACTTCAAGCTGTATAGAAGTGATTTGAAAAATGTCTAGTAAAATATTATTTACTGTCATCATGGTAAAGATAAAATAAATCAGTTATTAGAGATGAGATATTAAAAATACTATGTTTAGAAATGTGTTGAAAAAATCATTCCGTTAAGCAGAAATTGGGGAAAAAAATAAACAGGGGGGCTAATAAATCAGAGACTTCCACTGTATATATTTGGCCCACAGCCCTCAATCAAGTTTGCTTTTTGGCCCATTATAGGAAAAAGGTTGGGCACCCCTGGCCTAGATTGTTTATCAATTATTAATGTCATAAATGATCATATCTGAGGATAATTAAAAATGTTTGCATTATTTCTCACAGGAGATACAGCGGCGACATGGACTGGCAAATTCAATCTCATCGTACCTGATCAAACCTGTTCAGAGAATCACCAAATACCAGCTTTTGCTGAAGGTGCTAATAGTTCAGTATTACCTAATGTGTTGTAATAACGACGTCCTTTTAAATGCATCGAGTTTGCAGCTCTAACCAGGTGTTTGTGTGTCTGCATGTTTGTGAGCAGGAGTTGCTGACGTGCTGTGAGGAAGGGAAAGGAGAAATAAAGGAGGGTTTGGAGGTGATGCTCAGTGTGCCTAAACGTGCTAATGACGCCATGCACGTCAGCATGCTGGAGGGTGAGAGATCATCAAAGCAGCTCAAAATGGAAGATTTTCCTTTTGCATGTATTTAAGTGTCAAATAGCTTTTCAAATCTTTTCTTATGATTAAATGATTATATTCTGTCAGAAATAAATTGTTTTAGGTTTTTTTTTTTTGCCAGATGATTTGTTTGTTGTTTATTTTAACTTTGTTTATATAATCCACAATTATTAAAGGAAATTATTTAAATTAAAATATTACAATTTTAGATGTTAGTTTCAGTCTGTTATTATCTGCTCCAAAACAGTGACAAAATCTGCATTTAGAAAATATGAAACTAATATAAACGTCCAAAGCTTGCAGTTTGTCACTTCTGTCTAAATCTGCAGTGTCAAACGTACGGCCTGCAAATGGGTTTAATCCGGCCCACGAGATGATTCTGAAAAGTATAAAAATGCAGTTTTTCAATAAAAGAAACTGCTGTTTCAATTGTGTCCACTGGATGCCGCAGTAGCAAACTATTAATTTCATGCGATGTAGAAGCCTGAGGCCCCGTTTGCACTAATACGTTTTAGTTTTAAAACAGCGTTTTAGAATGAAAAGGATCCACGTCCACACTAGCGTTTCACCTAGGATTTCTGAACAACTCTCCGTCCACACTATACCTCTGAAAACGCACATCATGTGACCACACACATATTCTGGCATGCACTGCAGCGATGAGAGCTGTGCACGTCAGACTGCTCAAGGATGCCTCAACGATGCCTTGGTGTCTGTGTTGCTAATATCAAAATGAAAATAGGCAGTTGCTCGTATCATGTTTTCATTTTATTGTTAAGAAAGTGAAACAACGTAGCCAGTGTCATGCAAATGACATTATAAAATAGCCCACACTGTTTCTTTAAAGATTTACCTGACATGTCCTTGGAAGTTTGTTTTCCATATCAAACTTGCTAAGTCTGAACTTATAAGGAAAGGTTGCAGGACTGAACTGTGTGTAGGCTACTTAATATTGAGGAAAAACCCCCAAACAGGCGAATGTTTGCAGCCACGCCTCCGTTTTCAGATCTTTCCGTTTTCCCCTATCCACACTAACACGGAGCAGCAGGGTTTTAAAATGAGAACGTAGTGTGGATGGATGGTGTAACCGTAGCAAAACGTATGCGTTTTAAAACTTAAACGTACTGTATTGGTGTAAACGGAGCCTGAATCAGTGCCAGTGTGAAAGCCTTCTCAGAGAGAAAGACTACATCTATGTCCTGCCATACCACACTGAGGTGTTCTCACAAGGAAACGTACAGTTGAAGCCAGAATTATTAGCCCCCCTTTAATTTTTTTTTACTTTTTTAAATATTTCCTAAATGATGTTGAACAGAGCAAGGAAATGTTCACAGTATGTCTAATAATATTTTTTCTTCTGTAGAAAGTCTTATTTGTTTTATTTCGGCTAGAATAATTTTTTTTTAAATTTTCTAAATGTCATTTTAAGGTCCAAATTATTAGCCGCTTTAAGCTATATATTTTTTTGATAGTCTACAGAGCAAACCATCGTTATACAATAACTTGCCTAATTACCCTAACCTGCCTAGTTAACCTAATTAACCTAGTTAAGCCTTTAAATGTCACTGTAAGCTGTATAGAAGTGTCTTGAAAATATCTAGTAAAATATTATTTACTGTCATCATGGCAAAGATAAAATAAATCAGTTATTAGGAATTAGTTATTAAAACTATTATGTTTAGAAATGTGTTAAAAACATCTCTCCGTTAAACAGAAATTGGAAAAAAAAATATACACGGGCTAATAATTCAAGGGGGCTAATAATTCTGACTTCAACTGTAACTATTTCACGTTTGGTCAGTTTAGTGGCTAATTCGTACAAATTCAGTCGTACGAAATAAAAAAAGGAAGCCTGGCACCCAACCACACCTCTAAACCCAACCGTCATTGGTGGATAAGCAAATCGTACTAAATTGTACGAATGAGATCATACGAATTTATATGGATTAGCCACTAAATCAAAAAGTTACGAATTGCCATGAGATTGTGTTGTCCTCAGGCTCCAGCTTTATGTTTTATGTTGATCGTATTAAAACAAAGAAAACTATCTGAATTTGGTGTTTTTAAGTTATATACACGATAATTTTAAAAGTCCGGCCCACTTGGCAATAGGTTTTTCTCCATGTGGCTCCTGAGCTAAAATGATTTTGACACCCCTGGTCTAAATGAATCAACAAATTTTTTCAGGTCACTTCAGTTTCTCAACTTATCTGGACCAATCAAATGGTGTCTAGTATCTGACATTCCCCGCCCCCTTCAAGACGCTTTTCATTTGATGTGCTTGAGCTCAACCACTCTTACTGGCAGAGCTGTGATAAAAGCGAAACGCTATTGGCTGTTTTTAAAAGAGGAGGAGCTAAAATGTCCCATGTCCCACTCTCTCTTTTTTTTATTACGTCAAACGTTGAATAAAAAATGCACATTTACAAATTAAATTAAATTATTTGATACAAAATTATAAACTTTTATGTCTTTCGAAAGTAGATTCGTATGCTTACCAAGACTTGTCATTTACTTGATTAAAAATACAGTAAAACAGTAATATTATTACAGTATTAAAGGGTGAATAAATGATTGAAAATAACTGCATTTTTAATCTACATAGAACTAGAACTAGTACATAGAACATTTATAATGTTATTACTATTACATTATGCATCCTCTATCTAGACTTTTAACAGCAGCTTTTCTTAGATTCCACAAAAAAATTAAGCAGCTTAAAAAAAAACTCAACATTGATGATAATAAGAAATGTTACATGAGCAACAAATCAACATACTATGTGAAATGATTTTAGAAAGATCACGTGACATTCAAGACTGAAGTAATGATGAATGATAAAGGAATAAATTACAATTAAATAAAGTACAATACAGCTATTTCAAACTGTAATAATGTTTCACTACATTATTGTTTTTACTTTATTCATTGTGAATATAGGAGACTTCTTTCAACAACAACAAAACAAATAAGTATTCAAGACGTTTATGTTATTTGTTTGTATATTTATTTTAATTACCTATCTGTTAGGTTGGTTACACTTTATTTTAAGGTGTCCTTTTTACAGTATTACAATTCATATTCAACTACTTAGTAAGTATTTCATTATTGTTATTTAATTGTATGATATGCGAACTTTATATACAGTTGAAGGTAAAATATTAAGCCCTCCTTCATTTCACGACATTTTGACGTTATTCCCCTATAACAGGGATCACCAAACTTGTTCAATTCAATTCATCTTTATTTGTATAGCGCTTTTACAATGTAGATTGTGTCAAAGCAGCTTCACATAGAAGATTATAGTAAATTGAAACAGTGTCAGTCCAGTTTTCAGTGTTTAAGTTCAGTTTAGCTCAGTTCAGTGTGGTTTATTCACTACTGAGAGTCCAAACACTGAAGAGCAAATTCATCGATGCACAGCTCTACAGATCCCAAACCATGCAAGCCAGTGGCGACAGCGGCGAGGAAAAAACTTCACCAATTGGCGAAAGTGAAGATTTAAAAAAAACCTCGAGAGAAACCTGGCTCAGTTGGGCACGACCATTTTTCCTATAGCCAAACGTTTTGTGCAGAGCTGCAGTCTAGGCGCAGGAGGCGGAGAATGCTGGACCTCAGCGAAGACTCGTCTGTCCCTGGAGCGTCACCGGTATCAGTCTCATGCTCTCCACTCCTCCATGATCACCACAGCAGCTGCTCAGGATACGGCCTGGTCCAGGATTATGAAAACCTTGGGATCATCTCGTCGCTGGTCTTGGATCGAATCAGTGGCGCTGCATAGTCTCTGAGGGGCTCCGGATGAGTATCCCCAGGTGGAAATAGAGAATAAAGAAAATAATTAGCGTAGCTGCTGTTCATAGTGTTCATAGTGGGGCACATTCATGTGATGCACTTAGCTAAAAAGATAGGTCTATAATCGAGTTTTGAACTGCGAGAGTGTGTCTGAGCCTCGGACATTATCAGGAAGGCTATTGCAGAGGTTATGAGCCATAAATGAGAAGGCTCAACCTCCTTTACTCAACTTTGCTATTGTAGGTACTACCAGAAGCCCTGAGTTTTGAGATCTTAAAGAGCGGGTTGGATTGTAGCGAGACAGAAGGCTGGTTAGATAAACAGGAGCTAGATTATTTAAAGCTTTATAAATAAGAAGCAATATTTTAAAATGAATATGAATCTTAACAGGGAGCCAGTGTAAGGAGGATAAAATTGGGGTGATATGATCATATTGTCTAGACTCTGGCAGCTGCATTTTGTATTAGCTGAAGTTTGTTAATAGAGGATGCTGGGCAGCCAGCAAACAGAGCATTACAGTAATCCAGCCTAGAAGTCATAAAAGCATGGACTTGGTTTTCTGCATCTGATGTGGCTAGCATACTTCGTAGCTTAGCTGTTCCTGGAGGTGCGGTGTCCTGCAGATTTTAGCTCCAACCCTAATGAAACACACCTGAACAAGCTAATCAAAGTCTTACTAGGTATACTTGAAGCACCCAGGCAGGTGTGTTGAGGCAAGTTGGAGCTAAACCCTGCAGGGTACCGGACCTCCAGGAACAAGATTTGTGACCCCTGCCCTATAATATCTTTTTTTTCTGGAGAATGTGTTAATACTTTTAGTTTGGCTGGAATAAAAGCCATTTAATTACATCTACTGTACTTACTGTATGGTTAATGTTAGAATGCGAATTGGGCTTTGGCTTAGTTGCATGTAATTTTGCATAGTTAACGATAATTATTATAATAATTACAGGCAATATGTGTAACAAGGACACCTTAAAATAAAGCGTTACCGCTTGTTTGCTTTTATGTCAATTTATTCTTTTGCATGATGAAGAAAAGTCATCAAAAAGAGATTTCAGAGCAATAATGAGCTGTTGAAATGTAAGTGATGTGTCTGTTAATCTCTGTGCTTGTTTTTCTGGCATCAGGTTTTGATGAGAATCTGGCCGTACAGGGAGAGTTGATCCTGCAGGATACATTCCAGGTGTGGGACCCCAAATCTCTGATCCGCAAGGGCCGGGACCGCCATCTCTTCCTCTTTGAGATCTCGCTTGTCTTCAGTAAGGAGATGAAAGACTCGTCTGGACGCACCAAATATGTTTACAAGAACAGGCTGCTGGTAAGAGTGATGACGCGCTGTCAAGAAGTGTAAACACCATCAACAAAATGAGGCCTTTAGTGACTTTTTCACACTTTATTAGTGAGTCGTCAGTGCTAGTGGGAATTCTGATGTTTTTTGACAGACGTCAGAGTTAGGAGTCACGGAACACATTGAAGGGGATCCATGTAAGTTTGCACTCTGGGCCGGACGGACGCCTACATCTGATAACAAAACAGTTCTAAAGGTAAGATGTACAGTTGAAGCCCTATTGTAAATTTTTTTTATCCTTTTTCAAGTTTTTCCCAAATAATGTTTAATAGAGCAAGCAATTTTTTCACAGTATTTCCTATAATATTTTTTTCTTCTAGAGAAAGTCTTATTTGTTTTATTTTGGCTAGAATAAAAGCAGTTTTAAAAATTTTAAAACCATTTTAATGTAAATATTATCAGACCCCTTAAGCAAAATGTATTTCGATTGTCTGCAGAACAAACCATCGTTCATTCATTCATTCATTCATTTTCTTTTCGGCTTAGTCCCGTTATTAATCTGGGGTCACCACAGCGGAATGAACTGCTAACTTATGCAGCACATGTTTTACGCAGCGGATGCCCTTCCAGCCGCAACCCATCACTGGGAAACATCCATACACACTCATTCACACACATACACTACGGACAATTTAGCAACCAGAGGAAACCCATGCGAACACTGGGAGAACATGCAAACTCCACACAGAAATGCCAACTGATCCAGCAGAGGCTCGAACCAGTGACCTTCATTCTGTGAGGCGAACGTGCTACCCACTGCGCCACCGCATCGTACAAACCAACGTTATTTACCCTAATTTGCCATATTAACCTAGTTAAGCCTTAAAATTGCACTTTTAGCTAAATACCAATATCTTGAAAAATATCAAGTTAAATATTATGTTTAGAATATTATATTATGTTTAGAAATATGTTGAAAAAATCTTCTCTGCGTTAAACAGAAACTGGAGAAAAATATAAAAGAATTAAAATTGAACAGGAGGGCTAATAATTTTGACTTTGACTATATGTGTGTATCAGACTCAGGTTATAGAGTATATGTATATATACAATACAATTTTAAGCCTATCTTACTTTTAAAAATGCAAAATAACATAACACATACTTTCACATTTAGTTACTTAAAAAATATTACTATTTGTCCACACTGTAATATGATAATACATTTTGTTTTACACACAAATATGTATCCCAATGTGGGATGACACTATGCTATAAAAGCAGTTGTATCATTCATTCATTCATTCATTTTCTTTTCGGCTTAGTCCCTTTATTAATCCGGGGTCGCCACAGCGGAATGAACTGCCAACTTATCCAGCACATGTTTTACGTAGCGGATGCCCTTCCAGCCACAACCCATCTCTGGGAAACATCTATACACACTCATACACTACGGACAATTTTAGCCTACGGAAACTCACGCGAACGCAGGGAGAACATGCAAACTTCACACAGAAATGCCAACTGACCCAGCCGAGGCTCGAACCAGCAACCTTCTTGCTGTGAGGCGACAGCACTACCTACTGCGCCACTGCGTCGCCCAGTTGTATCATATTTAACATATTAATTAAAACACATGAATAGATTGATACAGTAATACAAACAATGTTCAACATCATCAAAACTTTCCTAAAAATCTGGGTAACACTTTAGTTTAGGTCACAATTGACGGTATTAAACCATTAACTAACACTACTAGCTTATTAAACTACTAATTAGCTGTTTAATTATAGTTAATAAGGTTTAGGTTTTGGGTAGGATTAGGGATGCAGAATAAGACAGCACTTTATAACTACTAATGAACAGTTAATATCTTAATAATAGACATGTAATAAGCCAGTAGTTAATAGCATGAATTGTGACCTTAATTAAAGTGTTATTATCAAATCTGTTGTGCACAATCTGCTACATTCGTCTGATTGGTTGCGCTTTAACCTGAAATTTTGCAAAATAACTAATAAAATATGAAATAGTAAAATATATTGTCATCATGGCAAAAAAAGAGAAATTAGTTCATATAAATTACTTAATTAAACTATTCTAAAATCTTCTCTCCGTTAAACACCATTTGGGAAATATTTGAAAAAGTTGAACCTTTAAACTATGAATATATAATTGAACTGTTCCATTTAAAATAAAATAAAAATATTATTTCATGTCAGGCTTTAAAGGTTTACACCGCGTTCCAAATTATTATGCAAACTGAATGTAAGTGTTATAAACACAAATTTTTTTTGTTTTTCAATTAAACTCATGGATGGTATTGTGTCTTAGGGCTCTTTGGATCACTCAAATGAATCTCAGACACCTGTGATAACGAGTTTGCTAGATGAGCCCAATTAAAGGAAAAGTACTTAAAAAGGGCGTTCCACATTATTAAGCAGGCCACATGTTTCAAGCAATATGGGAAAGAAAAAGGATCTTTCTGCTGGCGAAAAGCATCAAATAGTGCAATGCCTTGGACAAGGTATGAAAACATTAGATATTTCACGAAAACTTAAGCGTGATCATCGTACTGTGAAGAAATTTGTGGCTGATTCTGAGCACAGACGGGTTCGTGAGTGTCGTGCAACCCTGGATGGCCCAGATGGATGGAGTAGTGAATGGTTGGTGGATGGCCACCATGTCCCAACAAGGCTGCGACGTCAACAAGGAGGTGGCGGAGTCATGTTTTGGGCTGGAATCATGGGGAGAGAGGTGGTAGGCCCCTTTAGGGTCCCTGAAGGTGTGAAAATGACCTCTGCAAAGTATGTAGAGTTTCTGTCAGACCACTTTCTTCCATGGTACAAAAAGAAGAACCGTGCCTTCCGTAGCAAAATCATCTTCATGCATGACAATGCACCATCTCATGCTGCAAAGAATACCTCTGTGTCATTGGCTGCTATGGGCATAAAAGATGAGAAACTCATGGTGTGGCCACCATCCTCCCCTGACCTCAACCCTATTGAGAACCTTTGGAGCATCCTCAAGCAAAAGATCTATGAGGGAGGGAGGCAGTTTACATCAAAACAGCTGCTCTGGGAGGCTATTCTGACATCCTGCAAACAGATTCAAGCGGAAACTCTCCAAAAACTCACAAGTTCAATGGATGCAAGAATTGTGAAGGTGATATCAAAGAAGGGGTCCTATGTTAAGATGTCACTTGCCTTGTTAGGATGTTTTCCATTGAACTAGCTTTTGACTTCAGTAAATATGACCACCTAATGCTGCAAATTCAGCAAATGCCTGTTTTCAGTTCTTTACAACCTATAAAATGTTTTAACTCTGTTGTGCATAATAATTTGGAACAGTGCATTTTCAGTTTTTTATTTTTTAAATAAATGCTGTTATCATTAAGAGGTTTGTTCAATAAAATTTGAATTATACCCTAATGGTTGATTACTTGAAAATTATACTGACTGTCATTTGCATTGACTAATTATGAAAACCAGAGAAATATATCATTTGCATAATAATTTGGAACGCGGTGTAATGTATATATGTTTAATGTATGTATTCTTCTCCCATATTTATCAAACTAATTATTATAAATACATAAGTAAACTGCTTATTAATAATAATGTCATATTCTGTTCAATGATTAGATTTTAGTTGTCAAAGAACTACAGAAATTCCTCTTAATTAAGATTTATCATAATTAAACATTGTAATCAAATGCCAACCTGAAAAATTCTACTACTACTTAAACCTGAAAAATTGGAGTTGGGTATTTTGTCACACTCAGAGTCTGTGCTAAAATTTGCCTCAGGTGAATTTCTGACCATGATGCTTGTGCTTTCGATCATTTAGGTGATGCAAGTTTAAATCTGGCTAGTGAAATCATGCATTTTCTCTCTTTTTAAACTCATCCTCTCATTGAACCGAAGGCCTCCAGCATAGAAGTGAAGCAAGAGTGGATCCGGAACATCAGGGAGGTTATTCAAGAGAGAACCGTCCACCTGAAGGGGGCGCTGAAAGAGCCCATACACGCTCCCAAAACCCCAGCCCGACAGCGCAGCATCAGCAAGAGGTATTTCTACTTCCTCCTACAACAGACCTTTCTTTTTTCCCTGACATTTTCGTTATCTAATACATCTGTACAAAATGTTCAAAATGCACAGCACTTATTATAAGCTTAAGATCTTTATCATCTGCGGTCATCATCAATAATTACTGTTTTGCCAATGTGTGAGCTCACATTAATAAAAATAAAATATTGAGAGTCAAAAGGTTTTTACTGTATGATGGAAAATATTAAAATACAGTCAGAATGACACTTTAATTCAAGTCATGAATGCTCAAAATATCCTTTATCTGATTGGGCTTTTATTATGTTTAAAAAATGAAGTAGTAATTTCGCACAAGCATAATCACTCTTTTCACAAATATCGCTGTGTGATATTGATTAGGGATGTAACGATTCACTCAACTGCTCAATTCGATGCGATTCACGATACGATTATTTCACTTTTTTTTTTTTTTTAATAAAATGAGTTAAGACAATTCAGAATTTAATGAAGAAGTGCTCTTTGATTATTGCTTCACATTTATTGTTAAAAAAAATATATTGTGTCAAATAACAAAACTAAGTAGCAATTTAAGACAAATTTCAAATAAAAAAAGTCCAATACAAATAAAATGACTAGTTTTAATCTAAACTATCAATCAATCAACTTTTATTTATATAGCACTTTAAAACAACCACGGTTGACCAAAGTGCTTTACACAAGTAAAAGCAAATTATACAACCCAACAGAAAAGTAGACTATGCAATATATATATGTATATATACACATCCATAAAATCCAACCAACATTAAAACCTAAAGTGTCAGTGCTGTGCATTAAAAGCCAATTTAAACAAGTGGGTCTTAAGCTTGGCTTTAAAAAGTGGCAGGTCAGTAATTGTGTGAAGCTCAATAGGAAGGGTATTCCAGAGTTTAGGACCTGCCACCGCAAAAGAGCGATCACCCCACTGCTTATATCTTGACCGCGGGACTTCAAGCAGAAGTTGGTCAGCAGATCGCAGAGCTCTGCTAGGTTTGTGCGTGTGCAAAATTTCACATAAATAAATAGGAGCAAGGCCATTGACGGCATTAAAAACAAACATCAAAAGTTTAAAATCAATTCGGAACTTAACAGGGAGCAAGTGGAGGGAGTAGAGAATTGGTGTAATATGCTCACCCTTCCGACTGTTAGTCAGCATCCGAGCAGCAGCATTTTGCACAAGCTGCAAACGATGAAGACATGACTGATTAACTCCAACATAAAGTGCATTATAGTAGTCCAAACGCGAACTAACAAATGCATGGATGGCTAAACTAAGACTTTGTCTGCTTTTCTTAACTTGGATTATTAAGACATTTTTTAAATATATATTTTTAAAGAAACATCAGCATATCCACAACTTCTGGCACAAACTAAGATCTCTTTTGCGACGTTTTCGGAAATCTTGTTTTCGCTTTGGAATAAAATTATTTTGGTTACCCCATTATTTCGCTTATTTTAAGGAAAAACTTGCTTAATTTTGACATTATTTCTGAAAAATGCTTGCTTTTCTAGAACATGCTTCTTGGGTTAAGAATTTTTAGATATTTGGACTAGAATCAAGACAAAAACACAAGTTTAGATGCAGTGTGCTAATATTACAAATTTAACTTTATTATTTAGTTTGTAATATTTATAAGAGTGTCTATTGATTTGGCTTGTACAAAAAAATTATAAACTATTGGTTGCTATTTATTTAAATCTGATAGGTTTGGTGTCTTGTGTAACAAATCCAGTGACACAGGTAGTGAGGAATTTCTCTGGCCAATCAGTATCTGCAGTTTTGTATGTCACATTACTGTAACATTATGGATTGCTTGAAACATTAGCTGAGGCAGTACTGAAAAAACCTGGCAGGGCTTAATTTGTGCCGGAACACGCCAGATCCGGCACCTCTGAAATCTGATCCGGCACCTCATTTTACCGATCCCCCTCCTCAAACGCCCTCCTACCCCGTCCACTTTTTACTTTGTTCTGCGACTCCCCAACCCTCTTCAACTTCTAATAATTCAGGGGGGCTAATAATTCTGACTTCAATATATATTATTAGCCCCCCTGTTTATTTTTTTCCCTGTTTTCTGTTCACCATGTTATTGTATAACAATGGTTTGCTCTGTAGACAATCGAAAAAAAAAATAGCTTAAAGGGGCTAATAATTTTGTCCTTAAAATAGTGTTAAAAAAATTGAAAACTGCTTTTATTCTAGCCGAAATAAAACAAATAAGACTTTCTCCAAAAGAAAAAATATTATCAGACATACTGTGAAAATTTCCTTGCTCTGTTCAACACAATTTGCGACATATTTAAAAAAGAAAAAAAAATCAAAGGGGGAGGGGGGTAATAATTCTGTCTTCAAATGTATGTATTTTCCTTTTCTTTTTTTTTTGATAAAATTTTCTGCATAATACATGACTTCAGGAAATTATTACATGTACTTTTTAAGAATTATTACTCAACAACACTACCCTAATAAACACCTCCCTCAACATCCCATGAGGCTAAGAGGAAGAATACATAATAAACATTTGAATAAGCAAATAAATCATTGTAAAAAGAAAAAATAAACAATAAGAAAAAAACATCAATAAATACATTTTTTAAGTGCTCAGTTAAATATATATATATATATATATATATATATATATATATATATATATATATATATATATATATATATATATATATATATATACACTCTTAAATAATACTTTATTTATTGTAATACAAATAAGAAAATATATATTATATTTTTGTCAGTATCACACATCCCATTTCTGCTTTGGTGTCTTGTATTAGTGCATGAAGTTACAATGGAAATGATGTTCGTCATATTTCTTTCATCAGAGAAACTACTGAGGATGCAGACAGTCAGGGTGACGCCAGCAGCCAACCAGACACGATCTCCATTGCTTCCCGCACCTCCCAGAACACTGTAGACAGCGACAAGGTACAACTACAGTACACTAAAAACAACACTACAGTCCACCATCTAGATCCAGTGTGTTGAGCTGTAGCAGCACAGTTGTGTTTATACCGAGCGGAATCTGCACGTACCTGTTGTTCTTTCACACAGGCAGTGTTTGTTGTGCTCAGCTGAACACTACACAGTTGGCTTGCATTGCGTACTATAAATACAGATGAGTGTTGTCTATTGTGTCACATTTTTCAGGTGTTCTTGACCAATAGCTGTCTGTCTGTCACAAGATTTGATTTGTACCGGGTAGAAAATTCTCTACCACTTAACAAATTGTATGTTGGTTACATGACAAATTATGCACAATTTATATTATTTATAATTATAAGTTATTATAATATTTTTAGATGTACCTCTTGGTAAAAAACCCTGACAAAAATATGTTTTGCTGACTTTTTATTGACTTCTTTTCAGCACTAAATGTACAGTAATATGGCAACTGTCATCTTTTTGGTGTTAATTCAGCTGTACTTTGAACCAGAACAATGCATTGTGGCTTTGACTCAGTGTGGGTGTCACAGCAAAAATAGACACATCTAGTGTGAAACAGGCCTCTGCTTTCAGGAATGTTTGTGTGTTTGGAAAATTGTGGTCCAACGGCGGTCACTCCCCTATGAAAAATCTGCTTCTCGCATACATATATGTACGTCTGTTTAGACAGCAAGCAACTTCATTCAGTGTGTGTTGCTTGAAAGTGTGGACAAGTGGACGAGGACATAGATTTATTTATTGAATAAGCGGTAAGACTTTTGTTACATATTTACAATTTAAAATAACTACCTTCTATTGAAGTTAAATTAAAATGTCATTTATTCTTGTGAGTTCACATTTTGTGCATCGTTACTCTAGTTTTCAGTGTCAGATATTCCTTCAGAAATCATAACATGCTAATTTGCCGCTCAAGAAACATTTCTTTTTGTTATTATTGAAAACAAATTTTAATATATTTGGGATGGGTTTATAAATGAAGTTCAAATTAGTTTTTTTTTTTTTTTACATCATTGATGAATGAAAGCATCACCTTAATAACCTTCAAACTACAAGAATAATATATATATAACAAAAAAAAATAGATATAGCAAAACAAATCAAGTTGTGTATTTTTATTCTATTGTTGTTTTTTTGGTTTATTTTTATAACTTTGTTAGTTTTTAGTTACCCAATCTGCTTCAGTATTGAGAGTTCTGAAGTCTCTAGATCTCTAAATTGTATAGGTGTATTAGAACTGTATTTTAATAATAAAGTATATACAGTACACTCACCGGCCACTTTATTAGGTATTGTCCAACTGCTCGTTAACGGAAATTTAAATCAGCCAATAACATGGCAGCAACTCAGTGCATTTATGTTGACATGGTCAAGACGATCTGCTGCAGTTCAAACCGAGCATCAGAATGGAGAAGAAAGGTGATTTAAGTGACTTTGAACGTGGCATGGTTGTTGTCAGACGGGCTGGTCTGAGTATTTCAGAAACTGCTGATCTACTGGGATTTTCACACACAACCATCTCTAGGGTTTATAGAGAGTGATCAGAAAAAGAGAAAATATCCTGTGAGCGGCAGTTCTGTGGGCACAAATGCCTTGTTGATACCAGAGGTCAGAGGAGAATGGCCAGACTGGATCGAGCTGATATAAAGGCAACAGTAACTCAAATAACCACTCGTTACAACCGAGGTATGCAGAAGAGCATCTCTGAACGCACAACATGTTGAAACTTGAGGCGCATGGGCTACAGCAACAGAAGACCACACCGGGTGCCACTCTTGTCAGCTAAGAACAGGAAACTGAGGCTACAATTCACGCAGGCTCACCAAAATTGGAGAATAGAAGATTGGAAAAACGTTGCCTGGTCTGATGAGTCTCAATTTCTGCTGCAACATTCAGATGGTAGGGTCAGAATTTGGCGTCAGCAACATGAAAGCATGGATTTATCCTGCCTTGTATCAACAGTTCAGGCTAGTGGTGGTGGTGTAATGGTTTGGGGGATATTTTCTTGGCACACTTTGGGCCCATTAGTAACAATTGAGCATCCAGTACTAGTAAGGTGTCCCTAATAAAGTGGCCGGTGAGTGTATATATAAAACTTTATATGGACAGTTTAATCATATGGACCATTCATAATAGTTTAATTAATCATGATTACAGTATTGACCAAAATAACCGTGATTATGATTTCTCCATAATACAGCAGCCCTAGCAGATTGGCCTCAATAAAAGATGTTTTTATGCTAACAAGAAAGTGTTGCGTTCTGAAACGTATACAATGATTTCATAATACATTGACCTCTCATATGGTAAAAGATTGAGGGAGATTTGATTTCTCACTTCATGGCCCCTTTAATAATAGTGAGATAGAGAGCATTAGTATTTTCTAACACAGTTGTCCAAAATCTGTCAAACATCTGTGTGAATAAGTTTATTACAGAGACTTTCAGTTATTTTGTCAGCGGGGTGATTCATTTGCTTTTTTTTCTCACCGCCTTCCTTGTTGGCTTGTATACTGTATGTTATATAATTTTCACCCCTGTCCATCTAAATATGATTCTGATTTGCTGTTATTCTCTTCCAGTACTCCAGTGTGGCAAAAACAGTATCACTGCTCTTCATCTCTCCGTCTGTCATTTCTCTGTAATTTATTATTACTTATGCCTGCTCCTAACCTCAGGCCAGTCTCTCCACTCTTGTTTCATTCAACCATCTAATTACAGAAAAAAAAAAACACACACGTCTAAGTCGAGTGCAGCTCTTGTTTCCTAGAAACACGTTTTCCAACACAGACTTCTGCCGGATCAGTTGTTTTGCGGTTGTTTGTGTGGTTTGTGTAGTCAGGACGTGGACTTGTGTCTGTCTTAGATGTTAAAGCACACCCACTGACCGCTCACTGACTGTCTGACGTTGCGTCTTACGCAAAATAACAATTGCTAGGAGAAACTGCTAGTTTCAGACTGATTGGAGTCGTAGAACGGCTAGGGTTGGGCCGATAGACGATGTCATCGTCCATCGCCGATGGCTGATAAACTTCACGATGCTGAGCCGGCATCGTGATCCATCGCTCCGCCCCACATGTATATTGATATATAACTTAATATTTGCATGTCATCTTAATAGCAATAACGGCCTTTTCATGAGCTGTGTTATATTGTACTTATAGCTGCTGTTTGCACGGCTGACAGCATCGTGAGGATTAAATACATCGTGAGGATTATACAGTACCTCTCGCGCTTAAAATGTGTAGATTCAGTGGCAAACGCTGTTACCTGTAAACCCCGTCCCACAGACTGTACAGTGAATGGCTTTAGCTATTGTCATAGCGGACTTGAAGCCACTGGAAGTCTTTTATCCACTCTTGGAAAAGTGTAAATGGTGGATTAACATTCAGCACATGATCACTAATAGGATGTGCCATTATTTAACTTTAGGTGGTTTCTAAAACTAAATCTGTCAGTGTTATTTTCATTCTCTCATCTTTAGCGCATTCTCTCAGTTCTAGCACAGTGGGCGAATAGGAAGAGCACAAAGGCGGGGCAAGCTTTGCGGGCTTTTGTACTTCAGCAAGTTCACATGACAACTGTTTTAATCTGTTCCTGAGCGCTGCGTTTGGCGTCTTTAGGTGCAAAGATGCATTCTGCATAAATGTCTCCTAAATCCGCGCACGCGGTGAGGATTCTGCAGTGAAAACAGGTCGCACGGTAAAAATGTATGCACTAGCACAAATGCTTTCAAATACATATTTTAGGTCGCATAAAATATCAGGCGCAAGTGTGACCAAAACGGTCGAGCTCTAGCATCTTTACTTGTTATTATGTCCTCATAATAATATTAATAAAATAAGGAAGTTATCATTAATCACAATACAAATTACAGTGAACTCCAAACGAACTCTCGTCTCGTGTCCGCCACCAGCTGTGGGGAAAACCCATTATAAGGACACAGATCACTCCGCCTGATCATGCCAGAGTCCCGCGGAAAAAAAGTGATTGACAGGTGGTAATTTGTGTATAACTTTATTTATTTATGGTTTGGTCATGGGTAAAGCAAAGTAGTGAAAGGTAGTGAAAACGACAGGCTACAATTATTAAATTCGTTATGAATTAATTGATATTTAACAACAAAGACCCCCACCCCCACCCCCACGACGATACCATCGTCCATCGCCGATGTTCACATTAGACATCGTACGATGCCAAATTTGTCAACATCGCCCAACCCTAAGAACGGCTTTATTCGGAATAGTTGTGTGGTTTGCACATACTGTCAAAAATGCAGGGTTCCACACAATTCCTTAATGTTGCCCCAACACAAATCGATTAAGTTAATGTAATCGTTTTTACAAATTTATGTAGATTGAACATAAAAAAATGTAGTTGTCACAAACTGTAGAATTGTTGTTTTTAACTTGTTTTAAATAAGTATTTTGAACAAGCAGCAAGTAACTTTTGAGTGCAGTTAACGACATTGACTTTTAAAAGATAGTTTTTCAGACAGTACATTCACACTGTGCTTCCCACACATAGACTTTACTTGGGCCCAGATATATTAATGACCGCCCAAGTATATTTAGTGGCACATTTTTTTTTGTACCTGCCCAATATAAATAAACATCATTGAGCAATTAAGTAGTGGAATTCTTTAACTTTACGCAAACGAAGAGCGACTTTCGTGAGCGACAGCCATTTTATGTACTGATTCCATATTTATTTATTGTTTTCCCTGAACAATATTTACTTTCAGCGGCACGTAAACTCATTTGCTCTGTTTATCGGTAATGTTTTTCATCATAAACTTTACCTAAGCAACCTCAAGGTTTGAACGCCCACTAGTGACTTGAGCAAAAGGCAGCTAACAGAGTGTGAATGCAGCTCTAGTCATGTTTTAGTCTTCTGATTTCATTGTAGTTTTAGTCAACTAAATTTAATAAAATATTAGGCTGCTTCGAAAATCACATACTTCCATAGTATGTCGCATAAAATTTTCACATACCAAATACAGTAGTAGGGAATCCTTACTACTGTATATGGTGTGTGAAAATTTTATGCGAGCCAAGTAGTATGTCTGAATTCATGGTATTTGAAAGCATTACGCTACGCTATACCATGATGCATGACGAACAGTCTCTGCTAAAAAATAAGTAATTTTCATTGTCTCAGAATTGCATTTAAAGTATGCTTCAGATTTTTTTTACATGCTCTTAACTTTTCTTCTCCCACATATTGACATTTTTGGAAATTTACTGAGGTATGCAGCAAATAATTGTTTATGTCCTGTCGAACAGATTAGCATAGGGAACATTACAGCTCAAATGTGCGCTGCTCACCTTGCTTACACACAGGAAATTTGTTTTTCATTAATGAAAATGTCAGCACATTTTTGTTATTACATTTTTTAAATAAGTTTTCGTCTAGTTTCAGTGAAAATTGTTTTGTTAACGAATAATATGACGCAAATTATTCATCACCAAAATTAACTCTTGTCCATATGTGTTACAAACATCTAGTGATGTTCACTGTACACAAACCCTCACATACATATAAAAAATGAACTGTATTTTGGGTTTAAGTGAACTGTTTTTCTCCAGAATCATCTTCAATGTCAACCATGTGTTGTTAATCAAAATAATAAGCTTTTGTCACCTAATAAAGCAACTGGCAAGTCCAGTTAGTCATGTAATTGCACACATACAGTGTTATTTTTCTGCCAGTCTGTCTATTTTCTCTCTTTTCCTTCAGCGGTCTGTTTCTTTGGAGTTATTGTGCTGCTAGGCCCTTCTTATGTCATTGTGGTTTGAGGTTTGTGAGTTTGTGTGTATGTATGACTTGTGTGTGTGCGTGTGGGAGGCTCAATGGACATTCAAATATAGAACTATATATAGGCTTCTCATATTCCTTAGTTTTACAGACTAGACATTTCTTGACTTGTTTTTGTCTCTGGGTAGTTCGGTTTGGCATGTTGTCAACATTTGCCCCCAGAAGTAAGCTAAATCTGACACAAACTCCATTTCAGCATCATCCTCAAAGTTAAAAATTGATATAAAAACCAGCATAAATAATGTTTAATTCATTTTTTTACTTGAAAATACTTTAAAAAAATGCTAAATAATTACAAAAATGTTTTTAATATAATAATATTGTTGTTTTAATAACAATTTACCAATAACCTTAAGACATTTTTAGCTGTCTCTATATTATTCATTAATTTACTCATTTTTTCTTCGGCTTAGTCTCTATTTCAGAGGTCCACAGTGGAATGAACCGCCAACTATTCCAGCATATGTTTTACACAGCGGATGCCCTACCAGCCGCAACCCAGTACTGGAAAACACCCATACACACTCATTCACACACTCATACACTACAGACAGTTTATTCAATTTACCTGTAGCGCATGTCTTTAGACTGTGGAGGAAACCGGAGCACCCGGAGGAAACCCATGTGAACACGGGGAGAACTTTCATACTCCACACAGAAATGCCCAACCGGGACTCAAACCAGCAACCTTCTTGCTGTGAGGTGACAGTGCTAACCACTGAGCCACCGTGCCACTCTATATTATTATTGCTAGTAATAAATAAATATATAATTTATGCAAGAATATCATTATAATCATTTTTAGATAAAACTCCAGATGCCTCCATTTTAGGTGTGATTGTGTACTTACATACAGTATTTGTGCCAAGAAGTTAACAAAATCTGACAAAGCTTCCTCTTTTTTTTTTTTTTTTTTTGTTGCAGAAATGGTATTAAAAGCATTGTTGAGTTGAAAAAAAGTAATTTATAACAATCTTAAACCTATCTTACTCTTAAAAAAAAATAAAGCAAAAATAACATTCAGAAATATTCATTCAGCCTGTAGTTTTGCGGCTGTTGGGTCAAAAACAACAGCTGATAATCATGTTCATACAAATGTATATCTTTATAAATAATGTCTTACATTTTACACTGAATTCTGCCCAAAATATATTGAATTTTTTGGATTTTATATTTGTTTTTTATTGAATATATTGAAAATATATTTTCTTTTGCTAAAATAAATATCGTATTTGACTGCAAACAATTATATATATTTTTTTGCTTTAGCAGCTCTCATACATACCTCGTTATTTAAATTTTTTTTCCAGGGTATTGTGGATATTTTATTTAATTATTAAACATGAATTGTTTTAATACGTTTATTCTATGCTAAAAGCTACATACACAGGTGTGACTACAACCTATAAAACATGTGCATGATTTTTATTCACGTGATAAATTCAGGATCTTTTGCATTATATTTTTATTCATAAATTGTCCAGTATAGTTACTTTAATTGTTGTAAAACATTTGTAAAAAAATGAATTGAAGATTATTATGCCTATATGTAAAATCATATAGTCAATAAAAAATCGGTTAAACAGCATAAATTCTGTATTAGGAAATATAAACTCATCAGAAATAAAGCTAATAAATCTTAATGCATAAATGTACAATCTGTACTAAAAAAGCACTTTTGATCGGAAGTGGCCAAAAGACTCTTAACCTTATGTATTTGTAGGCATATTTTTGAACTGTAATGTGTCTCTCTTGTTTACCTGCGATCTGATCGAACAAAATGTGTCTTATTACCGTGCAAACAGGGCAGCATCAGTCATGTTACATGCGCCGACTCCCTCTGTCTCATCTGCGTAGTCATCCTTGCCTTTCTCATAGTACTCTTCAACTAGCCTACATAAGGTGCGTGATAACCTTGGCTGAAAAAGCCGCGCAATGACGAAAATAGACTGACTGCATCAAAAAGGGGCTTAAATTGCGCAATGACAAGAAATAATATAGATCTCGCCACCAAACACATGAAAACGAAAGTAACAAGCCTGATTTAAAAATTTAAGAAGTAGAAAGTACAGATATTTGTGTAAAAATGTATGAAGTAAAACGTTGGCAGAAAAATACATTTGTACTTCGTTACTTCCCATCTCTGATTACAATCTTAAGCCTTATATAATGATTTAATATATTACTTTGCAATAAAATGTACTATATATCTTTATATGTAATATATTGCAATCTTAACTTTATACAGGGTGATTCAAAACGAATACCACAACTTTGAAAATCTTTATTTAATCAAAAAAACATGATGACAACAGCGATCCTAGTGACCAAATGAGCAACCAAATGAAACTTCAGAGCTTCCTTAAATCGACAACAGAAAGAGCAGCTCTCCTTTTCTTCTTTGCAGAGTTCTCGATTTTCAAAGTTGTGATATTCTTTTTGAATCATCCTGTATAATGTGTGAGTGAAGATCAGGTTTTGATTAAACGAGGAGAGCACACATTTTGCCACCAGGAAAAAAATATATCATATTAATTAATACCTTTGTCGGCACGGTGCCTCAGTGGTTAGCACTGTGGCTTCACAGCAAGAAGGTTGCTTGTTCGAGTCCCGGCTTGGCCAGTTGGTATTTCTGTGTGGAGTTTGCATGTTCTCCCCGTGTCTGCGTGGGTTTCCTCTGGGTGCACCGGTTTCCCCCATAGTCCAAAGATATTCGCTATAGGTGAATTGGATGAACTAAACTGGCCATAGTGTATGATTATGTGTGTGAATGAGAGCATGTATGGGTGTTTCCCAATACTGGGTTGCAGCTGGAATGGCAGCCGCTGCGTAAAACATATGCTGGAATTGTTGGCGGTTCATTCCACTGTGCCGACCTCTGAGCATAGAGACTTAGCCAAAGGAAAATAAATATTTGAGTATACAGTATGTGTGTGAATGTGAGAGTGGATGGATGTTTCCCAGTACTGGGTTGTGGCTGGAAGGGCATCCGCTGTGTTAAACATATACTGGAATAGTTGGCGGTTCATTCCACTGTGGTGACCTCTGAAATACTAAGCTGTAAGACTAAACTGGAGGAAAATGAATGTATGAGTGTGTGTGTGAATGTGAGTGTATGGGTGTTTCTCAGTACTGGGTTGCGGCTGGAAGGGCATGCGCTGCGTTAAACATATACTGCAATAGTTGGCGGTTCATTCCGCTGTGGCGACCTGTGAAATACTAAGCTGAAAGACTAAGCTGAAGAAAAATTAATGTATGAGTGTGTGTATGAATGTAAGAGTGTGTGGGTGATTTTAAGTACTGGGTTGTGGCTGGAAGGGTATCAGGTGCGTAAAACACATGCTGGAATAGATGGCGGTTCATTCCGCTGTGGCGACCTCTGAAATGCTAAGCTGAAAGACTAAGGGGAAGGAAAATTAATGAATGAATGTATGAGTATGTGTGTGAATGTGAGAGTGTATGGATGTTTCTCAGTAGTGGGTTGTAGCTGGAAGGGTATCCGGTGCGTAAAACACATGCTTGAATAGTTGGCGGTTCATTCCGCTGTGGCGACCTCTGAAATACTAAGCTGAAAGACTAAGCTGATGGAAAATTAATGTATGAGTGTGTGTGTGTGTGAATGTGAGAGTGTATGGGTGTTTCTCAGTACTGGGTTGCGGCTGGAAGGGCATGCGCTGCGTTAAACATATACTGCAATAGTTGGCGGTTCATTCCGCTGTGGTGACCTGTGAAATACTAAGCTGAAAGACTAAGCTGAAGGAAAATAAATGTATGAGTGTGTGTATGAATGTAAGTGTGTGTGGGTGATTTTCAGTACTGGGTTGGGGCTGGAGGGGTATCAGGTGCGTAAAACACATGCTGGAATAGATGGCGGTTCATTCCGCTGTGGCGACCTCTGAAATGCTAAGCTGAAAGACTAAGGGGAAGGAAAATTAATGAATGAATGTATGAGTATGTGTATGAATGTAAGAGTGTATGGATGTTTCTCAGTAGTGGGTTGTAGCTGGAAGGGTATCCGGTGCGTAAAACACATGCTTGAATAGTTGGCGGTTCATTCCGCTGTGGCGACCTCTGAAATACTAAGCTGAAAGACTAAGCTGAAGGAAAATTAATGTATGAGTGTGTGTGTGAATGTGAGTGTATGGGTGTTTCTCAGTACTGGGTTGCGGCTGGAAGGGCATGCGCTGCGTTAAACATATACTGCAATAGTTGGCGGTTCATTCCGCTGTGGTGACCTGTGAAAGACTAAGCTGAAGGAAAATGAATGTATGAGTGTGTGTATGAATGTAAGAGTGTGTGGGTGATTTTCAGTACTGGGTTGTGGCTGGAAGGGTATCAGGTGCGTAAAACACATGCTGGAATAGATGGCGGTTCATTCCACTGTGGCGACCTCTGAAATGCTAAGCTGAAAGACTAAGCTGAAGGAAAATGAATGTATGAGTGTGTGTGTGAATGTGAGAGTGTATGGATGTTTCTCAGTAGTGGGTTGCAGCTGGAAGGGTATCCGGTGCGTAAAACACATGCTTGAATAGTTGGTGGTTCATTCCGCTGTGGCGACCTCTGAAATACTAAGCTGAAAGACTAAGCTGAAGGAAAATGAATGTATGAGTGTGTGTGTGTGAATGTGAGAGTGTATGGGTGTTTCTCAGTACTGGGTTACAGCTGGAAGTGTATCTGCTGCATAAAACATATGCCGGAATAGTTGGCGGTTCACTCCGCTGTGGCAACCCCTGATAAATAATAGACTAAGCTCAAGGAAAATGAATGAATTAATAACATAAAGACAATAGTCAGTGCACGGTCCCTACCATCTTAGAAAACCAAATGTGTAGAGTATCTGTGGTAAGATATAGTGCGAGTAAGTAGGCAGATGTTTCTTGTTTTTAAAAATATATCAAATCTATGTGTGTGAGAGAGTTTTGTAGTCCTCCATATGTTTTCTGTCTTTATCTCGCATGCACATGTGCACACACACACTTCCCACTTTCCTTGCCCAGTCTGGGGTGTTGCTTCTCTTCATTTTTTTCTCCTCTCTCTCACTCTCCTCTCTTCAGTTGGAGCGTCTGCTTGTTTTCCTCTTTCACATGTGGGCAGAACCTTCTAGACTCTCCTCAGCTGTTCAGATGTGTGTGACAGCTCAGTAATGTAGTTTTTGAAGAACATGCTGAGCATTAGTTCAGTTACTGACTCTGCCTGAGACTTGGGATAGGCCGTTTTCTACCTGACTGTCGGCCAATCAGAAGGCACATCTGGCTGGCAGACTTAACTTCTGGTTGGTTGTATTAGCGTTACAGACAGAGCCATGCCCAGGTGGAGGAGTTTCAGACTGCCCAAAAGAACCAGACCTGTGAGTACACGTACTTCTGATGGATTTCATAGGGGGTTTTAATGTAAATTAGAGGTTTTTACATTAGGTAAATGTGTTGTTGTGTACTTCAGTACTGATTTGGGACTTCCTTTAGGATTAAAGCATAATTGTATGGTTTATGCTTAGAATTATTTGTTTGATCATTTATTGACTCATATACAGTATTTGTTACCAGTACAGTGTGTTAGTAGTAAGATTAAATTGCATCTTTTGTTATGCATTTGAACATTTCTACACAAAATGACACGTTACACTGCTGTAAGTGTAGTTAAATAATTTATTTAATGACTTTTATTTGTTTAATCACTTACTAGGTTTTATCCCAGTAACATTGACTTCTGATTTAACATGTATACTCTTTTTCACCCCATAATCATTCTTGACTTACTGTAATTCAAGTGCTTATATTTGCACTTTAAATGTTGGAGTGCACTTGCACATCTGCGTTTGTGTGTGAGTGTGTGGGTTTTTGTCCCCATAAGCATGAGCTCACATTTTGGACTGTGTTTTTTTGGGTTGCTCAGAAGGGAGTGGCTGTTCATATTCTTCTCTGTGTGTTTGTTTATTTAGTCATATTTTTAAAGCTGAAGCCTGTAATGTCTTGTAGTTTGTTTTGACTGGACTTCTGTTTTCAAAACAAAAATATTACTATTACAATAATTATATTATTTTATTGCATTTATCTAATTAATACATTTCATTTGTTTATATATTGATACAAAATGTAAGTTTGAGATACAACAATGAACTATGTACAGTTGAAGTCAGTATTATTAGCCCCCCTTTGACTTTTATTAATATTTCCCAAATTATGTTTAACAGAGCAGAGAAAGTTTCACAGTATGTCCGATAATATTTTTTCTTCTGGAAAAAGTCTTATTTGTTTTATTTCGGCTGGAATAAAAGTAGTCTTTAATTTTTTTAAAACAATTTTAATGACAAAATTATTAGCCCTTTAAGCTAGATTTTTTTTTCGATAGTCTACAGAACAAACCATCATTATGCAATAACTTGCCTAATTACCCTAACCTGCCTAGTTTTGTATTATTTGAATGGACGTTGCTACTTTACACATTATAATAGTATATTCATGCTTGTTAGTTACAATATGGCAATCAAAACATACTAGCAGCAATGCTAAAGCATAATAAACATGCTAACAACTTGATAGTAGTGTGCTAAAAATGCTAGAAACATTTGGAATATTCTAGAACTATATTAAACATGTTAGCGACATACAATTTGATAGCAGACACAGATTCCAAAACAAGCTAGCAATGTTCTTAAACATGCTAGCAATGTTTACTAACATGCTAACAAAACCTGCTTCAATATAACAAAATAACATGCTTCAAAAACATGGCAGTAACATTTTAATGCGAGACAAAACATGCTAGCAACATTCTAAGACATGCTATCATTTCAGAAATTGTGACAATGTTTTTAATAATGTTGATTTTTTTATTAAAACAACATATTTTTTCACAAAGAGTTAATTCGAATGTCAGATGTTAAAACAAGACACATTACAAGAACAGAGCAATTAAATAAACATTTTTAAATGACTATAGCTGCTTCATCCTGGATTCGAATCCAAAATGTCTGCATCCCAGTCAGAAACACTATCTGCTATATATAGAAAATTTTACAATGTGTACCTCAATTATACAATGTGGAGTATAATTCCTCAATTCGCATAACTGTTTCGTTGTTGAAGTTCTTTCAGACCAATACTTGAAAAATGACATTAGGTGTCACTGTAGAGACAGGTTTCAAAACATTTCGAAGCCTCGACACACATTCTTCTTTTTCTGTGTTTTGACGAAGCCTCGCTCTGTCCACCACTACATCCAACACAGGACTCTTTGGAAAAAGGTGTTGTCATACGCATACATTTACTATAAATGGCTGTCAGAATATTTCAGCAGCGCACTTTTATTTAAAAAAATTATGTAATTAAGAAAATTACTTTTCAAAATATAAATCGGTCCAATTAAGTACTTTAAAATTCAATGGCAATATACACTCACCGGCCACTCTATCAGGTACACCTGTCCAACTGTTTGTTAACACAAATTTCTAATCAGTAAATCACATGGCCGCAACTCAATGCATTTAGGCATGTAGACATGATCAAGACGATCTGCTGCAGTTCAAACCGAGCTTCAGAATGGGGAAGAAAGGTGATTTAAGTGACTTTGAACATTGCACGTACCAGACGGCCTGGTCTGAGTATTTCAGAAACTGCTGATCTACTGGGATTTTTACACACAACCATCTCTAGGGTTTATAGAGAATGGTCAGAAATAGAGAAAATATCCAGTGAGCGACAGTTCTGTAGGCACAAATGCCTTGTTGATGTCAGAGGAGAATGGCCAGACTGGTTCGTGCTGATAGAAAGGCAACAGTAACTCAAATAACCACTTGTTACAACCGAGGTATGCAGAAGAGCATCTCTAAACACACAATATGTCCAACCTTGAGGCAAATGGGCTACAGCAGCAGAAGACCACTGGGTGCCACTCCTGTCAGCTAAGAACAGGAAACTGAGGCTACAATTCGCGCAGGCTCACCAAAATTGGACAATAGAAGACTGGAAAAACGTTGCCTGGTCTGATGAGATGGTAGGGTCAGAATTTGGCGTCAACAACATAAAAGCATGGATTCATCCTGCCTAATGGTGTGGGGGATATTTTCTTGGGACACTTTGGGCCCATTAGTACCAATTGAGCATGATGTCAATGCCACAGCCTACCTGAGTATTGTTGCTGACCATGTCCATCCCTTTATGACCACAGCGTACCCATATTCTGATGGCTACTTCCAGCAGGATAACGCGCCATGTCATAAAGCGTGAATCATCTCAGACTGGTTTCTTGAACATGACAATGAGTTCACTGTACTCAGATGGCCTCCACAGTCATCAGTTCTCAATCCAATAGAGCACCTTTGGGATGTGGTGTAATGTGATGTGCAACTGACAAATCTGCAGCAACTGCGTGATGCTATCACGTCAAAATGGACCAAAATCTCTGAGAAATATTTCCATTACCTTGTTGAATCAGTGTCATGAAGGATTAAGGCAGTTCTGAAGGCAAAAGGGGGTCCAACCCTGTACTATTAAGGTGTACCTAATAAAGTGGCCGGTGAGTTTATGTGTTGGGTACGTAGACATCCGCAGTAAGTGTTGATTTTAAAGACAATTAATATAATTATTAACGCAAATAATACACGCGAACAAACACAATAGCAGAGTATATTGTAGTGGGGTTTTTTTTGTAGTCCTGCCAACATTTCTTCAGCAAACTATGGCTTTACTTCACCAATATAACAACCAACAGTGGAGACGTTTTGAATGAGGAATAGAGAAATAGTTAGTGTGGTGATTTTAGTAACTGAACTCTGAAAATAAAAAAGCTAATAGTCACTTGCCTGCTGGTGCTAATAAGATGACAGCGCCAAGTACTGGCCTGGCATACATAATACAGCGTTTTTGGCTGTTTTTATATGTGTAAATCTGTATTTCTTTGAAAATGTTTTAAAAGTTTTAAAAATCTTGTCATCATTGTCATGTAAACATAACCTTACAATAATTTAAACTTTTAAAGCATTTTAAAATCCTTCAAATTTTCTGATGTAGTTTGTCTCAGATAAACATTTTAGTTATAATATTATAGTGAATTATGCTAAAAATATTAATTTAAAATTTCTTATTATTTCTACGGAAAATGCATCTACTATATGTTTGTATGACGTCTGTTGTGAATAAAGGAAAAGCGTCAGCTGAATGTACTCATATGGCACATATGTCTGATTCTCTGTGGGAGATTACACTTTCCTCATGTCAGTATGGAATACTCTCTTCCTTATGGTGGGAATTCCTGTCCAGCTGTAAAGAATCAGGGAGGGAAAACACCCAGAGTTCCCCTGAGGAGGGCGTATGTCTCTCCTCCGCCCAATCACACACTCCTCCATCTCTCCTTCGCTCTCTAGGGAGCTCTCCGCTGTTGTAAATCTACAATTAGAGCCTCCTGTATTTCCACTGTAGCTTTGACAATAGAATTAACATATTTGCAAACACACTCAGACCTGCTTTCACAAACTCTGCCTTAGTTAAATATTTAAGCACTTTTTCTAAAAATGTCTTAGAAAAACACATTACTCATGTGCATCTTAAAACAAAATAATGACAGTGACGTATTTCTTTGACGTTTTTGTTTTGTTAAAATAGCTCAAACATGCAATTTAGTCTAAAGGAATTTCATTTCCTTTAGGCTTGTCTGTGAAACCACGGGTCAGACTCATACACAAACTCTCATATATATTTTGCAGATATTCAAGACAATAACACAGAAAATAGATTTTTTTTATGTACAGTACAGGCATAAATAAACATTTAGACAATATGAGAGGCACTGGCATTTGTTTTTATAAGATAATGGGAGCCTCCTACATGATTCAGTAGTTTTTAAAAAGGATTATAATCATTTTAGATTAACCTTGACTCAAATGCTTGGGTGTTTAGTTTAAAAGTGTCTTTTTAGTTTAAAAGTGATCCTATATTGTGCTTTTTTTTTCACTTTCAACTCTTAGCACTGTTTATGCACTCCCTTAAACACATGAGAATTGTAGTCCTGAGTTTTTTCTTGAGAACACACACACACACACGCACATACAGATGCTGTTTCATAGATCTGATATACAGAGTGTATAAACTTAATGAATTAATTAACTTAGTTTAATGCTGTCTGGTCTTCTCAATAAATCATAAATCAGGAGTTTGAACTGATAAGGCTTTAAAAAACATGCAGGTGGTTTGTTTGTCTTGGCCATAGACTGTAAAAGATATGGACGTAGTATCAGTGACGTCACCCATAAGTTTCTAGAGAGCGCAAAATAAAGCTACAAGTGGGCTTGGCCAAGCATCACCGTTTTGTTCGAGCGTCATTGCACCAACCGCGGGTAACCAAACATGGGCAAAGAGGGGGAGCATGAGCGGAGCTACGGATGCCTGCTAGCATTTTGCTTAATACTTCATTACCTGCGTTTGTGTTCTGACCACATGGGCTTGGTTGTATGCTATATCAATACATTCTCTTTGGTCTTTTAAAAACACTGTTGTAACATATTGAGCCACTGAGCATTGTTCTTATGGCGTTTTTCTATAGGAGGAAAACACGAATTACATCTAAATACTTCAAATATAGTCTTTGTTAGTAATTTCAAGGCTATTTATGAAATCCAGGTATAACACTGTATGAAAACGCTTCACATGACTGTTGTAGAATTTTTAAGAATAAGATTTTCACTCACCTTGGAAAAGGAGCTAACTTGAATGGTTTGTGAGCACAATTAAGTCCACAGCATGTTATATTATCTAATATTTGTAAGAAATAATCCAAAAAAGCAATTGACTGTGTAAAGCCACTTAAAACAACCCAAAAATACGATGTATATGCCGAGCTCAGCCGCTAATCAGCCAGAATCAGCTGAGGTGAAGAGACGGCGACCAGCGAGACCTAGCTGTCACTCAAGTGGCCATGCCCTTAATTATGCAGACTTAATATAACTCTATATAAATGAAACGTAAAAAAATCACCCGCCTGACAGTTGTCATGAAGGGTAATATTAACTATATGAACCAAAACCATCTTTTGTACCAGGCTGTAAACATGTTTTTATCAGCTGTAAAAAGGGCCTATTTAGCATTGCAGTCAGTGAGCATCTGGAGTTTCTGGAGCCAGCCCCCAAAGGGCAGTTAATGAATTGCAGTTTCAGTTACTTCCGTATTAGCTTCACGAGGGAGAGCAGGATGTTGCCGCTTGGTATTGCAATGCTTCTGAAAATGAGGCAGGAGGCAACCACTCATTTAATTTAAATTTATTAAATATATTCAGTTCAATTAATCTTTATTTGTATAGTGCTTTTACAGTGTAGATTGTGTCAAAGCAGCTTCACATAGAAGATTATAGTAAATTAAAACAGTGTCAGTTCAGTTTTCAGAGATAAGTTCAGTTCAGTTCAGTGTGGTTTAATTTTTAAAGATTTTAGTTTAAGATTTTTTTAACACATTTCTAAATATATTAGTTTTAATAACTCATTTCTAATAACTGATTTATTTTATATTTCCCTTGGTGACAGTAAATAATATTTGAATAGATAATTTTCAAGACGCTTCTATACAGCTTAAAGGGACATTTAAAGGCTTAATTAGGTTAACTAGGCAGGTTAGAGTAATTAGGCAAGTTATTGTATAACTATGGTTTGTTCTGAAGACTATTAAAAACAAAAATAGCTTAAAGGGGCTAATAATTTTGTCCCTAAAATGGTGTTTAAAAAATTAAAAACTGCTTTTATTCTAGCCGAAATAAAACAAATAAGGCTTTCTCCAGAAGAAAAAGTAATATCAGACATACTGTGAAAATTTCTTTGCTCTGTTAAACATAATTTGGGAAATACTTAAAAAAGAAAAAAAAAAATTCAAAGGGGGGCTAATAATTCTGACTTCAACTGTATATTTATACAGTATATAAACATCTATAAGTGTTGACATGGCACTTAGAAGATGTCTAAATTGTACCATGGTATTACTACAGTAAAGGTCCATAAAGAGACATTGTTGCATCAAGCATTAGTAATAATTAATAAAAAAAAAATAGTTCAGTGGGAAGAAGGTGAGTTTAATTGTAGTTTAATTGTAGTTTTAATTGTAGCTGATCATCCAGCTGAATGTGTGTTTTGATTATTAGATCAGGAGGAGTTCAGTGATCTCGGGTGGGTCAGAAAGAGCAACAGCGCAGTCTGGGGTTGAATGCAGTCAGGAAGGAGGTCAGAGACTGACAGACCTCCATAGGAGAACAGCTGTCCAGACCTGCCTTTTCCTCTCTTACTCATCCTGTTTCTCATAGTCTGCAGCTCAGTTTCAGCGGGTGTGTTTGATGAAGATTAGAGCATGTTTCTATGTGTGAATTGATTTTCTGTCACTGTAGGGAGAGTTTGTCTCGGGTGGTGATGTGTGTGTGTGTTTGTTCAGTGAGCTGTTTCTCTCTGCAGGTTGACCATCTCCTTATTTCTCTCGCCCTGTCCTGGTTTTTTTTCTGGGATGACATTTTTTATGTGAACTTTAATATGAGTGACTCCTAAAAAGCGTTCCAATCTTCATCCAAATCAAACATCCAGTATATGAGTTTTTTCCAGGTGGAAATGAATGTTGGGTGGGACGTGATTTTATTGACCAGGATTTTATTAGATTTTTTTTATGACAGCTGATTATATTAAAGTTTAGAATGATTATACTTTTTGTTCTATACAGTGAACGTCATAATACTGTGAAATATTGTTCAGTTACAAAGATGCATATTTTGATATATTTTAAAATGTTATATAACGTAGTTATCCCAAAGCTACATGTTCAGTGTCACAGGATACTTCGTCTAAAATGCTGATTTGCTGCTTAATCAGTAATTAAACAAATATTATTATTGTTAAAACAGCTTTTTGCTGCTTAATACTTTACTAGAGACAATTTTTTTAATTTTTAATTTCTTTATTTTACTTTTTTTAATTTATTGAAATTTTGAAAAAATACTTTTTAAGACTTATTAGTATTTTAATTTAGTTTAAATTCATTTACTTTAATTTGTTATCTTATTTTTAGGAACAAATTAATGCAGCCTTGATAAACATTATTAGAAAACAGACATTTTAAACAAACTTTTATTTATAAACTGTATATACACACAAACATACTTTTATGTACGCACATAGCAATGGACAAAATTAATAGACTGCTTAAAAATTCCCAAACAATTTTAATATAAATTTGAAAAGTTTATTTGAGTTTCTTTGGTAATATCTAAAAGCTTACTGATCCCAAATATCAGGGGTTCCCAAACTTTTCAGCCTGCGACCCCCAAAATAACAATGCCAGTGACTTACGACCCCCACATTCCATGGAGATGGTTATAAATATACAAATGTTGCACACACAACAACAGGTCAGTAACTGGATGGCAGACCACACTGGAAAGCTAAGTTGCTGCCGGAAGTGGTGTTAGTGAGGCCAGCAGGGGGGCGCTCAACCTGCGGTCTGTGTGGGTCCTAATGCTCCAGTATAGTGAAGGGGACTCTATACTGCTCAGTGAGCGTCGTCTTTCGGATAAGATGTTAAACCGCGATCCCGACTCTCTGTGGTTGAGAAAAATCTCAGGATGTCCTTCGAAGAAGAGTAGTGGTTTAACACCAGCATCCTTGGCCAAATTTGCCCACTGGCCTCCTAACAATCCCCATATCATAATTGGCTTCATCACTCTGTCTCCTCTCCACCAGTCAGCTGGTGTGTGGTCTGGCGCAATATAGCTGCCGTCGCGTCATCCAGGTGGATGCTACACAATGGTGGTGGATGAGGAGATTTCCCCCAATGTGTAAAGCGCTTTGAGTGTCTAGAAAGTGCTAATTAAATGTATTATTATTATTAATATATTTAGGGTGTCTGCTGGGTCTTAAAAAGTTTTAAAACAAAATTTTAGACCTTAAAAGTCTTAAATTTACTGAAATATTTTATTGTGTGTCTTTATTTTTATTTATTTATTTTTTAATAATTTTAAACAGGTCTTATTTTTCCTCTGTGCAAGTAAAGCTACCCAATCGGGCCTCCACTCATCAATCACCAACAATCCATCTTAATAAAACCTTTTTTTTATTTAAGTTTTTTTTTATTGCTAAGAGATACGATTCACAACAGTGTTGGACATTTCTACAGCAATTTCTCCAAATTAAATTCCCTAATTCCCAGGAAAAAGAAAACAATTACACAGTTCCTCATGATAATAACAGAGTATATCCCTTTACGTTATCTTCCATTCATACAAAAACTATTTGCAGAAGTAAGGCGGAGTAGACATAATATTTATAAATAGGCATGAAACTTTAGGTTTTATAACAGAAACACATTAAGTTGAATAGTTATACCAATGTCCCTTTAAGGCAAGTCATTTCACTTGGCAGCCATCTTTGAAACACCTCTTGGGCAGTATGCTCGGGCATTCTGTCTGAATGGGGAAACATCAAATTCTCCAAAACTGATTGCCAAGCTTACCATTGAATTTCATATTAGGAATCATCAATAGCATTAAACAACAACTGTGTCTTTAGTTTAATTTCTAAACATCTAAATCGCTCAAAATCTGCAGAAACTCACGTCTGGTCCAAACCCCTCCCCCGGACTGCTATATCAGTCTATAGCAATCGATGATTGGCTCCTGTACTAGAAGGCGGGCTTTATTCAACATATAGTGATCGATGATTGGCTCCTCTACTAGTAGGCGGGGCTTTATTCACCAAATTGACCGTTACACTTTTCCCCAATCAAAATGGTACAAGTGTCACGTCTTGTCTGTTCCATAGTCTTTGGTTCTACTCAATCAATTTGGACCAAAAGCCAACAAATATATATTTTTGATTATTTATGTAATTGTCTCCACAATAAATATACTTTTAACAAACTTGTCATTTAAAAAACGAAATAAATAAAAGAAATATTATGTTGAAAATAGTGTATACAACTGGAGTTTTCTTGTTTTGACACATTAAAGTATGTCGCTAAGAAATAATTACATTTTTTTTGTGGCAAGCCAAAAAAGTCTAAAATTTAATTCATAATGGTCTTAAAAGGATCTTAAAAAGTCTTAAATTTGACTTGAGGAAACCTCAAAAACGCTGTACATTTTTATAATGTAAGATGATTTCAGGAATCGCTTTCTCTGTGTCTGCAGTTGTCGGGTGGCTGTGAGCAGACGGTGGTCCTGCAGGATTTTGTGGCGGGGTCTGTGGGTGAGCTGAGCATTCAGTCGGGTCAGACTGTGGAGCTGTTGGAGAGGTCTGGAGAGCGGCCTGGCTGGTGTCTGGTGCGCACTACCGAACATTCGCCCCCTCAGGAGGGTCTGGTTCCCAGCAGCACCCTGTCGGTGTCTCACTCACGCAGCAGTGTCGACATGGACTGCTTCTTCCCACCTGGGAAAGGTGAGTCATGCTAAGATACACCGCCTACAAAAAAAGAGATCATTTGTCAGTTTCTAATGCCTGCATTAGGCCTCATGCTTAAAAATAATCAAAACTCCTATTGGTTTAAGGGTGAGCACCACTCGATGAAGTAGTATGGACTATAATGCGGTCAGATTATTATTATGTTAATGTAGTGTGTAAGTATTGGTAAGAAGATTCTTTCTGAAGTATTTGTGCACACCTCTCTTTTGGCAGATGAGTTTAATTTTGTTTATTTTTATAATAATAGTAATAAAAATATAATAATAATTGAAAACACTTTACAATAAGGGTGTATTAGTTAATGCATTAGTTAACATGAATTAACAGTGAACAACTCAGCTGTTAAGCATTAGTAAGTTAATATTAACAAAGATTGTAATGCTGATCATCATTAGTTCATCATTAGTTCATGTTAACTAATGTGTTAGCACATTAATATGTTTAGTTAACATTAACAAAGATTAAGGCCCAATCCCAATTCTACCCCTTAGCCCTTCCCCTTCCCCTTTAATTAATTAGGGTGTCCCAATTCTCTTTTTCTTGAAGGCGTAGGGCTAAGGGGAAGGGGTAGATAGCCTTTCGAACGAAGATTTTTCAGGACCACACTCGAAACCAAGGGGTAAGAAAATTTCCCAGAATACACCAGCCACAACGGCAGGATAGCTGCACCTGGAAGTAAGGAGATTCACAAATTAGTCTTTTTTTTAATTTTATTACGAATTTTTACAACAAACAAGCACATGTTTTAATATATTCATAACCGCGTTCATGTTTTACCATCATGCTTTAAAAAAAATACGCTACAATAAAAAACGCTAAATTTTGCTATCTATAATCCATAATCATAACTCCTGTATAGCAGTCCCACAGCATTCTGACACTCAATGACACTCGAATCCCCTGTCAGAAAAGTCTAGTGGCTGGGAATGAGCTTTTTACAGTGTCTGCTATAATGTTAATGCTGTTGGTGTGTTTACATAGATGAATATGGCCTCGGTGTAAATACACAGTACAGTTACGATCTTATTGCCACATTAGATCATTATGATAACATAATATATGCCTTCAGTGATTTCCTGAAGATCAATACCAAAAAATAACACAACTGGAATAACTACAGCAGTCGCGATCGTCTGATCTCATATGAAGCAAGAGATAGCGATGACATATGATGAAGTGTGCAGGTGTTGTAGTGCTGTCCCTTTTCTTAAGAGTAAATTTTGAAGCCCTCCCCCTTCACACTTGGCTTTAAGGGCTAAGGGAAAGGGGTAGGGGTACAAAAATAGAATTGGGAAAGGGCCTAAGTATTGCTTAAAAAATGTGTTGTTTACTGTTAAGTCATGTTAACTAATGCATTAACTAACATTAACTAATACACCCTTATTGTAGTGTTACCTAATAATTCTAGTTGAATGATGCTTAAATTACTCCCAATACAACTTCCAGCTTCTGATAATAATATATACTATTGTTGTTACAAATAATATAGTTTATAATTAGAATACAGGGATCCGTTGAGTCAACAAAATGTTTGTTATTTATTTATTAGTTACTGTTATTATGTAATAATTATATTTGCACATTTATGGGAGTGGGTTTTCATCAACACAGGCTCGTTGTGAATATGTACCCCCATATACATTTATGGAGAGCACAAATTATGTAGCCAGAGGTGTGTATGGCTGCATTTCATCTTTTAAATGAATGCTACAGGGCGGTATGATGCTGCCACCGGCTTCTGTTCCTTTTCTCATTACCAGCTGACCACTTACCTCCATGTGGACAGCTTTTCCGCTGTTACCAGTTTGCCCAGTGGCTCGGCAGACTTGAGATGCGGAGCGGAGTTGACCAAGATGATGGGGTTCGAGTACCAGTGTTGCCAGATTGGAAATATCAAAGTATCATACCAGAACCTCAAAATTATTGTATTTGGAGGAAAATTATCGTACACGAGTCAAACTGAGAATATACAGCTATTATCTAGACAAATAGCGTTTTGACACAACGTGCAAATTACCATAATGACCTTTAAAAAAAACTACCTTTAGTGGGAAGGTTCAAACTCCACCTCCGAGTCGCTGTCCTGCGTGTGTTGCCAGATGTTAAGGGATTAATTTTGGTGTACAAATCTGATGCCGTCATGCACTGTAACATTGTGCTGGTTGGCTTGAAAGCAGTGCACTCTCCCAAATTTTTTACATACTCTAAGGTGTGCACGAGCCCATTCAGAGTATCTGTGATGAGCTGATTTCGTGGCTTTGTTTTGATAAGATTAACTTTGGAAAAACACGTTCACATGACGCATTTGAATGGGGAAAAACGAGAACATCAAGGGCAAACTCCCCTGTCTTTCTCACCTTCCTTTTCAGCACTACTTTTTCAAAATGACTGACTTAAGCACGACTGCATGCGGCAGGAATGTTAACTCACGTGTCTAACTCCACGTTCATTATTGATCGTACATCGTACAGATAATTATCGTACGTCTGGCAACACTGTCGAGGACAGCGAAAATCGGTTCCAGAAACCAGGTAAAACAAAAGCCAAAAAATAAAATAAACAAATAAATAACAGGGTGAGAACGTGGTAAGATCTGAAAATGTGGTAAAAATCAGGTGGCCAACGAGGACTTTTCTTTTTCTGGATTGCTTTTGAAAACACTATCGGTTGGATTTACAGAAGGCGGTGGGTGGGTGGGGCAAGTGAGTCAGTCGACAGCGACCTCTAGTGAATTTTCAAGAGAACAGCAGGCGCGTGGGTCTCTCGCAAGACAAATTTAAAATCTGAAAAAGCGTTCACAGCGCCCTCTGTTGGATTGCGAAAACAAAAACTGCAAAAAAACTTACCTTCTGGGACGTATTTTGCGCTCTCCATAAATGTATGCAGAAGTACGTATCCACATTGAGCCTGGGTTGGTTTTTATCTAGGGGGCTTCAGCAAACTTTTATTTAACAATGCAAGCTATTTTAGTTTTTTAACATTAAAAATTTATTTACATATAAGAAAATAGTACTGTAATTAGTAATGAAAAAATTGTAAAATGCAATATATATGAACTTATAGTACTTGACATTCCTACTTTTGCTACACTGAATGCTATAGAGCAGCCTAAGCATTCTCTTCCATAGCACCTTTGTGTTCTTCTGGAAATAAAAAAAAGCCCTCCAGGTTTGAAAGAAAATATAAGTAGATGATGAGAGAATCTTGATGTCAGGACGGTCTCTTCCTTTAAGCTGTTGTACACGTGTCCGCAGCTCTGAACAGCACGTGCTCTGCTTCTTCCAGGGGAGTCAGGAGGAACAGACAGGGTTTGATCAGTAATTAGCGGGGTGCTTGCGATGCTGCGAAATGCTTGTGTCATGCATGCTTTGATCCAGCTCGGGGATCTGTGTGTGTGTGTGTGTGTTTGGTGGAGTTTCAATGCAGGGACCCTCACAGACATCTGAGATTGCTCAACAGTAGAACACAATGAATCTGTGCACGGCTATTTTACTCTTTAGATTGTAACTTTTATGGTCCTTCACAATTCTGTTTTATTTATTTACATTACATTTATTTATTTAGCTAATGTTTTTATCCTGAGTGACTTAAAGGGGTGGTCCATTGTGATATCATATTTTAAACTTTAGTTGATGTGTAATGTAGCTGTGTGAACATGAACAGCATCTTTGAATGTAATATAATTTGAATGTAGTTCAATGCAAAGGGAGATCATAAACCCTTTAGGTTACGCGCATACACCTTGTGCAGTGAAGGGGTGTGGCCAGAGGCGCTGTAATGTTATAGCAGTGAAAAAAGATATTACTAGCATTTGACAAAGGACATCTTCTAGAATCTCTCAGTTCAGTGCTGGATTCGGCTAGAAACTCCTCAAAGGAGTAGCAGCTCCAACCATAATAGAAGAAGCTGTGGATTGTGAACCACAACCTGTAAGTATTTTTATTTGTTATGATTGATCTGTTACATGCATAGTGTCTAGTATTAATGGTATGTTGTAGCAAGGATGTAAACAAGAAAGTAAACAACGAGAAATGCTGTTTGGCACGTTAACAATTTAGCTACAAGTTCATATTTATCAGTCAAACCGCTGTAAACACCCGCAATCTTCAGCAGCGCTTCAGTGTCTCTCTATGCGGACGCTTTCCCTGCGTTCTACATCTGAAATAACAAACTCACAAAAGAAATGTGAACGTTTTATATTACTTACACATGCTTATAACCAGATATATATATATATAAAAGACACTTGTCAGATTTAATTTTAGAGAGCAGGCGTAAGGTTCAGCTGTGTCCTCTTTATTTTCTGTCTGATTCAGGCTCAAACTGATACGGCTAAACTGTTGCTTGGCGCTTTCTGGTGACATGGAGCCAATCCTCGAATCACAGCACATTATGTTAGCTGACCAATCAGAGCCTCTTGAGGGCGGGCTTTCAGAGGAACTAGGAAATATAATATAGTTTTCATGTTAGCTAAGTAGCTGTATGTAATTAAAGTAAGGTATCAGAAAAAATAACATGATTTTTTTTTACAAATGAAGCATGAGCACATGTTGTTTTGCACCCCATAAACACAGTCAAGCCTTAAAAATACCCCCAACCCCCATTTTCTATGATTCTATTCTATGATTTTCAGTTCATGGGTCTCTTAAAACTTTATGAGGGTATAATAAAAAAATAGTGGAAATAATAAATTTCATTAAAACTCAAATGTTTGACTATTACGATAGAGTTGTATAGTAACCTAAAAGCAGTATTCCACTGTATATCATAGAGAGGTATAACATTTGAGCACCGAATGAGCCAACTAAAAATCTTTCTGATTACACACACACACATACACACCTGTTTGTTGTACAAGCACTAAATTTGCATATCAGTTACAAACCTCTTTCTATACTCAATTTGTTTGTACTACAGTGTTTCCTCTAGGATTTTTTCCAGCTGTGGCGGCAGGACTTTTACACGGATGCACCAACTACCTATGGGTGTTATTTCAATGACACATGTTGTGAGCGCATTTATGTAATACGAGCATGCGAATCTCTGCTTGCGCGCTGATTTCCTCTGTTCGTGCACAACTTCACACCCTGAAATATACGCTGCTCAAGTGCGATTTAGTGCGTTTATGTGACGAGTACATCTCCGACATTTATTAGATTTGCTAGGAATATTTATGAATGTCTCCGGTAGACCTACAGAGCGGCATTAATGCGTCCTGAAGTAAAGTGAAACAGCTGAAGTAGCTGAACAAACCGCTATAAATTCCAGCCATATAAGTCATTGTATGCAGAACCATAGACCTTTATCTATACAGTATAATTATGGAAACGGTGTTCATCTTAACTGAAAGCTACGCCGTGTTTGCTGGTCTCACGTCTCACGCACCTGTCAGTCAGCCAGCATGTCACCGTAAAGGGTTAAACAAATAACGCACAGCACTACTACGGTTAAAGAAAAGTCTTCGCTGTTATAATTCACTTACCTTTAATACGTTTTGGTGCTATTATAACCTGCTATTAAAAACAACAACAACAATGACTGAATGTTTTGAATGGGAAGCTCAGCTGTAATATAGCCGTGGCGGGATGAATTTTGGTGTGGCGCCCCGCCATGGAAGAATGAATGTAGCGGAAACCTTGTACTATGTTCTATAATCAATACATTATGTATTGAATCAATAAAACTTTGCCACTTTTCTTATTCAAAATGACAATCAATCAATAAATAAATAAACAATCAAACTTACTCTAAAGCTAATTCACATATTTGACAATCTCAGCCATTATTAAATACAAAACAATTTCTAATACAAGACAACACATGATGTTTCCATCTAGGGCTGGGCCGATAAACTATATTATATCGAATCGTGATAAAATTTGTCAATAACAGTGATGAGCTCTGGACTTTTTTACTCTATATTGATCTAAGAGCCAATCATACAGCAGAAATGTCCAACAATGGGAATCTAAAAGTGTGCTAATATTAGAGATGTACTGAATATTCGGTTGGCCGAAAATGTTATGGCACTTAATGAACCGTCTCATTTTTGTGGCTTCATTCATTGTTGGGGTACTCTTTTAAATCTGGAAGAATTAACAACTTCGATTTATTATATTATTATGGTTCAATATGGAAAATAATTATCGAGATTGCATTTTTGCCATATTGCCCAGCCCTATTTCCATCTCAATCAATCACTCTGATATGCAGTTACAATGCGTACACTCTCTTGAGGCATTCTGACACTGTTTTTAATAATTTTCTGTGCAGGACTGTATGATAATGCCAGCAAGAACTATAATGTCTTTTATATTCAAAGTTCAAATTTGAATTGAAAATAGCTAAATGTTCACTAAGAGCATTTTTGGCTGGAGGAAACAGCTGTGGTATGATGAGGGGTGAACACAGCAAAAACACCCCCATGACATTTTGTAAACTGAATCTATAACAAAGAACTGGAAATATGCACGTATTGTAACAATCTATTGATAAGCACACACCTTGTTCTGTCGCTCTGCACAGCTGTGGTCTGCAGATTAAATGAAGAATGAGCTGAAAGATGGAGCTTTTCATAACACATTTAAAGGGCACTGAGGCAATCACTAATTAGTGTACAGTTCATGGAGCTAATGGCAAAAGTTTTAGGGAGGGCTGAGTAGAATTTAATGAGGATGAGGATAATGAGGATAACAGAAGCACTTCAAATCATCAGAGAGTAGCAGTGTATAAATGCTGTGACAACTCTGTTATTTTAATCTTATATATTAGTTTTTCCTTCTTTCTTTCTTTCTTTCTTTCTTTCATTTGACAAATAATAAGTAACACACTTAATTCAAGAATATAGACAAAGTTCATTCATTTATTTTACTTTTGCTTAGTCTCTTTATTCATCAGGGGTCGCAACAGTGGAATGAACCGCCAACCAAAGTTATTATAGTTAACGAAAACCAGCGAAAAAATGAAAACTACAATTGAAAATTATTTTCGTTAACTGAAAAAAAAAAAAAAAAACGAGAGTTTTTAAAAAACTAGAACTAACTGAAGCTCTATTGTGTACATACAAAACTAACTGAAAGTAACTAAAATTATAGCAAAAACGTTCTTCGTTTTCATCTTTGTAAATGTATTTAATGCATAAACCTACAGTATGCCTTTTAGAAGTAAATCTATTTACTTCGCGCTGCCCGGAACAACAACAGTACATGGCAGCCTGCTGTGACTGAACTAAACTTAAACAACTGAAGCGTGGGTAAACCGAGGGCTTAAATGAGAGGACCTGGCGAAACGTACGTTTATTTCTTAACAGAAAGTCGTAATGGAATTTAAATAAATTAATCATGCTTTGTTTGGGTTGCAAAACTTAATTGTAAGAAACTTTTCAGATCATGCTGATGTTTTAACTGACTGAATTGATTCTCAATCTTGCACCTAACAAATATCCTAATTTACAAAAAACAACAAACGAAAACTAAAACTAATAAAAACTAATCTAAAACTAAGCAATTTCAAAATATAGAAACTAATAAAAACTAGAAAAGCCACCTCTAAAAACTAATTAAAACTAACGGAATTTGAAAATAAAAAGTCAAAACTAAATAAAAAAGTAAAACTAATGAAAAACCCAAAACTATTATAACCTGGCCGCCAACTTATCCAGCATATGTTTTACACAGAGGATGCCCTTCCAGCTGCATCCCAGTACCAAGAAACACCCATACACACTCATTCACACACATACACTATGGCCTATTTAGTTTATTCAGTTCACCTATAGCTCATGTCTTTGGACTGTGGAGGAAACCTGAGGAAACCCACGCGAACACATTGAGAACATGCAAACTCCACACAGAAATGCCAGTTGGTTCATCCAGGGCTCGAACCAGTGACCTTCTTGCTGTGAGGTGTTAGTGCTAACCACTGAGCCACCATGTCGCCACAAATTTTTAAAAAGCAAAACTTATTTCCGTTGTAGTTCTTGATGTGAAGTACAGATTATATTACTCCTGGTAACAGGTACACTGTGACAATCAAATACATCAACATATTATTTTAAGAGCCAACTTTTAGATTTTAAAACAGAAACTAAACACATTTGTAATATGTTTTGTATTCACATGCAGTTTATTCCATAGCAGTGCACAATAATATTTAAAAGACAGCCATAAGCTGTATTTTTACAGCCATGCATTGTCAAGAAGACATCCAGGGACACGTCCAAAACAGTGTTTCGGTTTGAAATGAAACAATCCTCCACCTGAATAGATAACTTAGGCACCTTACTCAAATTCCTTTTAGACCCAAATAATATGGATTCTGTTTTACCTAAATGCAACAATCAGAATTTGTTTTCAGAAAGCCACTCTCTAACCTTACAAAGCTTCTTACCTAAATTAATTTGAATTCTATTGACATCCGGTAACACTTTATTTTGATGGTCCATTTGAGTATTAGTAGACTGTCTGCTTAATATCTGTTGACACTGACATTTAACAGTCCTTCAACAGACATTTAACTGACTATAAGAAACTTTGCAATTACATGTCAACTTACACTAACTCTAACCCCAACCCTAACCCCAACCTAACAGTCTACTTGTAATCTAATGATAATTAGATGCAATGTAACTTAAATTCAACAAACGGACTGTCAAAATAAAGTGTGACCTGACATCCTTGTCTGAAATTATTAAAGCAGCAAACATTTCTCTGAGCATACAGTGTTCTACAGGTGCTTTGTCAAGCCTACTCACCTGCGTGAAGCACAATAAAATTTGCAGGATTTTTGCAGGATTTTTTCAGAAACATGGAGCATGGATAAAGAAAGTGTCTGGTGTATATGGAGAGGCCATAAATGGGACATGCTATAAATATTTGCATGATAAATATGACCTCATATTGAGTCAATCACATTTACACACTGCCTCCGAAAAAATGACGTCTGCAGATTTATCTCTTGATAAATAAATGAGTTCTTCTTATTATCTATGCAATCTCAGGATTGGATGGATTCAGTATTTCCTTTTTAGAAGAGAGAAAGCAACAAATTCATTATAGACATCGTTTTGAATTTTTTTTTCTTGAATTCTTCCTTAATATATGAATTAATATGCACCTGACTAAGTGTGCAAGGTTTCTGTGCGTGACACTTTTTTAGGATAGCCAAAACGAATAAAACAAATGCAAAAATGTCGGAGAGTTCATGCTTTAGGCCAGGGCTAGGAAGGTGCAGCTTTGGTTCTTTGGCGTTAAAGAGTTTCCTTAAGGCCCCATACTGTCTGAAGAGGAACTATCTGTATTGTAGTCCCTTGACTTCCTGTTGTCTCCCTGCACTGCACTTCCTGCACATTTTTAAACATCCCCAGCAGAGCCTCTGGCCTCACGACTGCTCAGGCCAGCAGCTAAGAATAGACTGGGGAGAGGGGTGCCTTTTCCAGGTAGCTTTCAAGAAAAATAAATCATCAGCAAACAGCCGAAACAGTGACAGGTCAAGATGACTACTGAACTATGACAAGCTGTCTTTTCAAAACTATTGAGATGGATATTCCTTAAAGTTTTTTTGCACACACACAAATAAAACATATACAGTTGAAGTCAGAATTTATTAGCCCCCATGAATTATTAGCCCCCCTGTTTATTTTTTCCCCAATTTCTGTTTAACGGACAAATTTCTTCAACACATTTCTAAACATAATAGTTTTAATAACTCATTTCTAATAACTGATTTATTTTATCTTTGCCATGATGACAGTAAATAAATTTTTACTCTATATTTTTTAAGACACTTCTATACAGCTTAAAGTGACATTTAAAGGTTAATTAGGTTAACTACGCAGGTTAGGGTAATTAGGCAAGTTATTGTATAATGATGGTTTGTTCTGAAGACTATCGAAAAAAAAAATTGCTGAAAGGGGCTAATAATTTTATCCTTAAGATGGTGTTGAAAAAATTAAAAACTGCTTTTATTCTAGCCGAAATAAAACAAATAAGACTTTCTCCAGAAGAAGAAGTATTATCAGACATACTGTGAAAAGTTCCCTGCTCTGTTAAACATCATTTGGGAAATTTTTAAAAAAGAAAAAAACTATTCAAAGGGGGGCTAATAATTCTGACTTCAACTGTATATGAGGAACCCTTATTCTGAAATGTTCTATGAAAAGTTTACATTTACAGCGAACAGTACAATTTTCATTACACTACCTGCAAAATTCTTGTTGTCGATCCCAGTTGTAAGAGCAACAAATAATAACTTGACTTCTAGTTGATCATTTGGAAAAGTGGCAGAAGGTAGATTTTTCAGATGAATCATCTGTTAAACTGCATCTGTCATCACAAATACTGCAGAAGACCTACTGGAACCCGCGGATACCTAAGATTCTCATAGAAATCAGTCAAGTTTGGTGAAGGAAAAATCATGGATTGGGGTGTGCGAGAGATCTGCAGAGTGGATGGCAACATCAACAGCCTGAGGTATGAAGACATTTGTGCTGCCTGTTACATTACAAACCACAGGAGAGGGCAAATTCTTCAGCAGCATAGCGCTAATTCTCATACTTTAGCCTCCACATCAAAGTTCCTGAAAGCAAAGAAGGTCAATGTGCTCCACGATTGGCCAGCCCAGTCACCAGATCTGAACGTTATTGAGCATGTCTGGGCTAATATGGAGGAGGAGGCATTGAAGATGAATCCAAAGAATCTTGATGAAGTTCTTGCAGGGAGTCCTGCAAGAATGCTTTAGTTGCCATTCCAGATTACTTTATTTATAAGTTATTTGAGTCATTGCAGAGATGTATGGATGCAGTCCTCCAAGCTCGTGGGAGTCAAACACAATATTAATTCTTTTTTCACTGCACCATGACTTTATATTCTATACTGCACATTATTTCTGTTAAGTGAAAAGACTTTTGTCTTAGCAAAGTCAGACTTTACTGTCCTAATTAAATCATTAAAAATCAAGGCATGATCAAATTTTATTTTGGTCAAATAAGCGTATTCTAGAGGCCTTTGCCTTTCATATAAACCACTTCTGATACCAAATGATTAACTAGAAGTCAAGCTATTATTTGTTGTTTCTCAAACTTGGATAGGCGACAAGACTTTTGTGCGTAGTGTAGCAGGTGGCAGAATATACTTTTACGCTGGTCTGTAATTCGGCATTTAACCAGTAGAAGTCACTGCGTGTTAAATATGAGTAAACTGACAAAGTAGGATTTACTTAGAAATATTACTCTGAAAGACCATGAAAAAATTGAGATGAGTGAAATTATTTAAATACAGACTTGTTGCGGGCACACCACATGACACAGGCATGGTGTCACACCTCTTTCACACCGTTTATTATTAATATGTTGATGAGTTTAATTGTTATTTGTAATTGTTATTACACATGAAATTCCTTCATTTTACCTTCGGCTTAGTCCCTTTATTCATCAGGGGTCACCACAGCGGAATGAACCGCCAACTTATCCAGCATACTGTATGTTTTACACAGCAGATGCCTTTCCAGCTGCAACCCAGCACTGGGAAACATCCACACATACTTTACGGCCAATTTAGTTTATTCAATTCACCTATAGCACATGTCTTTGGACTGTGGGGGAAACAGGAGCACCCAAAAGAAACCCACGCCAACATGGGGAGAACATGCAAACTCCACACAGAAATGCCAACTGACTCACCTGGCACTCGAATCAGCGACCTTCTTGCTGTGTGGCGATCATGCTACCCACTGTGTCGCCCCTACATATGAAATATTAAAATTAAGTGTTATTTTATTTTATTTAAGTTACGGAATCCAATGTCTGGGTCTAGGAGTAATAAATAATAATTGTAATAAATACATTTGTCTGTGGTTTATTTTTTAAAGCAAATCAACACACATTTTTGTAAATTTAGGTCGCAAAAATCAGAAAAAAGTCCTGTGAAATTCTGGAGGAACTAAGTATATCTAGTATATCGTCCGTGTTCAACACAAGAAAGAAACTCAAACAGGTTTGAAACAAGTGGAGGATGAGTAAATGATGACAGAATTCATACCTTTAATTATCGCTTTGTTGCTCCTGATGATACATTTAGGTTTTGTGAAGCATAACAAGCAGTGTTTGCAAGAAACCAAGCATTATTGACTACATTATTATCTTTAATTCACAATCTCTCTGCAAACAGTTTGCAGTAATGTCTGATTCACATATGATTTATTCATTTGAACCAGTTCTTTTAATGAACCAGTATTGACACCTCCTCGCTTTTGCAAATGAGTGTTTTGAAAACATGATTATAAAACCATTATTTACAGCAAAGCATCAAGGACTTGTTCACATTCATTTTCAGATTTTATCTTTATCCTTTCACTTCTTTTACACCTTTCAGCTCCGAACAAACAGAATACTGTGATGGGATTTGGGACACTATGAAAATAAAACATACATAAAATGCTGCACAGAAATGCAAATGGGCTGTTTAAATGTGTCCTGTTGTTAAATGTTCTGTACACTGTAAACAATGTCAGTTTTACAATTATAATGCCTTCTATTTGCTTTTAATGTAACACAAAACACTATTATTTGTTAATATATTCATTTTTTGTTTTCACCTTTATTGGATAGGACAGTAGAGAGTATTGACAGGAAAGTTTGTGTCATGGTTGTGGATCTATCTGTTATATGTGTGTGTGTGGGTGTGAGTGTGTTTGTTTGGGTGCACCTTCCCCGCGTGGCTGTATGTGTTTACATGTCATCAGCTGAGCGGTCATGTGCCTTGCTGTTGCTAAGCATCACTCAGCTGTTAATCAATGAATCACAGGTGCAGCGCGTTACTGCGCCTTTATCTGTTCAGTGTTTGTATCTCATGTTGTCAGTTTGTTGTTGTTCACTTCTGTGTCTGTTCCTGTTAGGCTTTTCCCGCTGAATCCGCGGGTGGAGAGTGATCATAGAGACTGTTGTTTTTTGGACTTGTCAGCACGGCTTGGTTTCATTGAAGTATTGTTACCGCTGTTTGCACTGATGACACTCACATGATATTCACTTTGAATTGCTGCTCTGAAGAACTGCTACTGCTGTGTGGCTTGGTTGAGATTCATGAGAGATTTCCCTCTGGATCTTTTGCTCTGAAGCACTTTATTACCACTGTTAAGCGTTGTCGAATTCCTTGAGAGGTGCATCATTGCTCTACCCCTTCCCTCGATATCTGGTGATATCCTGACCAGCTTTATTTCCTGTTCTCCCTGTTTAATAAATCAACTTGCATTCACTTGCATTTGGGTCTCTTGCGTTTGTGTGACAGAACGAACTGAAGGAATTTTATGGACTCTAAACTGACCATTATGGACCCAGCAAGTGTTTCGGAGATCCAGGACCTTTTATCACACAGCTCTGCCCGTCTAGATCAACAAGACAAGCTAATGATGGTCACCAGTCAGGCCATTCAGGCTTTGGTCACGCACAAGTGTCCGACCTCACCACTCAGGTACAAAGACTAAGTTCGGGACTAAGCTCCGCGGCTGTTTTACAAGCTCCTCCCACCAAGCCACACAGCGGTAGCAGTTTTTCAGAGCAGCAATTCAAAGTGAATATCATGTGAGTGTCATCAGTGCAAACAGCGGTAACAATACTTCAATGAAACCAAGCCGTGCTGACAAGTCCAAAAAACAACAGTCTCTATGATCACTCACCACCAGTGGATTCAGCGGGAAAAACCTAACAGGAACAGACACAGAAGTGAACAACAACGAACTGACAACACGAGATACAAACACTGAACAGATAAAGGCACAGTAACGCACTGCACCTGTGATTCATTGATTAACAGCTGAGTGATGCTGAGCAACAGCAAGACACTTGACAGCTCAGCTGACGACAAGTAAACACATACAGCCACGCGGTGAAGGTGCACCCAAACAAACACACTCACACCCACACACACACATACAAGAGAAACAGACAGATCCACAACCGTGACAGTTTGGGGAGCAGAGAGAGGGGAAGGATCGGCATAGGACCTCGAGGCGGGAAACGAACTCGGGAACGCGTGAGCACTAGAATGCATGCGTCGACGCACTTTCCACTACACAACTGGCACTGACTTTTTAACCATTTTAAGGTCGATATTATTAGTGCCCTCAAGCAATATATATATATATATATATATATATTTTGATTGTCTACAAAAAAAGCATCGTAATACAATAATCCTAACTTAACTAGCCTAATTAACCTAGATAAGACTTTAAATTGCACTTTTTATAGGGCACCTATGATGAAAATCAACTTTTGTTAGCTGTTTGGACAGAACTGTGTGTAGCTATAGTGTGTCTACAGTCATATCGGAATGATATAAACCCAATAAGTCTCTTTTTTTAAATTTCCTGATATTAAAATAGGACCCAAATCCCAGTGATTTTGAGGCCCACCGCAACGTGCGTTTTTTTTTTTTTTTTTTTGCCCACCGAATTGATTGACAGGGGTTATGTTTCTCTAATTCCACGTATAGACATATCCACAGAACACTTTATTTTTGCAAAGAAACTGGGATTAAAATATCTGTTTCAACTCTCTGTGATTTTTAAGTTTTCTAAGTTTAAAACGTTTTAAAACAGAGCATGTTTGTAATAAAGACAGTAAAATCGCTATGTTATACTTAACCGCTATAATCACCACTGCCGCATGGTGTCAGTAAACGCTAATATGTGTCTGTTTGTGTGTACTGCAAACGCCATTTGTGTTAGACTCATCATTTCAGAAAGGCTTGAATATACTCCACCACAAACACATGAAATAAACGACTTATTTTTGACTAATGAGTTGTATTTCAGCTTCATCCGAGTCTGTCTCTATCACTGACTGCTGTTTATCTGACGTAAGGCAGGAAAAGCAGACATGCACGTGGGAACGGTGGGCGGGGAGAAGCAGCTCATTTGCATTTAAAGCCACAGGCTACAAAAACCACTACACTGTATTTAGACACCAAAATGGGCAGATTCTGGAAGCTATAATAAATTACTGATGGGTATTTTGAGCTGAATACTAGTTGACTACTATACTTGAGCTAAAATAGCTGCCCTTTAAGCTGAATGCTAGTAACTTGAAAAATAGTATCTTGAAAAATATTATGTACTGTCATCTTGGCAAAGATAAACATAATCAGATATTAGAAATTAGTTCTCAAAACTATTATGATTAGAAATGTGTTGAAGAAATAATTCTGACTTCAACTGTGTATGCAAATGTATTTATTTACTTTATTAATTTACTGTAAGTTGTCCACCTCATTATCTGCAACACATAAGCAGAAGTTCATGCACCCTGAAAACGTACCATCAAAAATATCTGCGAGCATAAAAACTTGAACTGGCCATACAGTTTAAGATATTTGAGTGGAATTCGACAGCATGTGACACTCATCGAAGTCATGTTGTATTAAATTATCCCACTTATTTGCACTACGCCTATCTATAGCATTGAGTAACAGTGGGGTGTTTGTGTGTGTGCTGCTCTATTTCTGATGCAACCGGATAATGATAAACAGAGAGTAATGTTTTGTAAGATGGAAAGATTTCAGTCAGGCGTGGAGGATTCTGTTCAAACAGATCGTTCACTGCACGCTAAGCTACACTTCATTGTGATGACTGGGCGAATTCACTTCTGTTGTTTGAACTGACAGTTGTCTCATAGTTAACCTGTACGTGGTAGAAATAGAATTCTGAGTAGGGACAACCAGAAATAAAACCATGCACATGCTTAGCTGGCCTTTGTAAGATATTACAATCGGTCAAATACTTTATGCTAATACATTTTCTCCTCATTTGAACTGTATGTATCTAGAAATGTGTGCTTTTTGTGAATTTTTTGTACGCATACTGGACTCAGGGTGTCCGCTGGGTCTTGAAAAGTCTTAAAATTCAAAAACAAAATTTCAGGCCTTAAAAAGTCTTAAATTCACAGAAATATGGTGTTGTTGGTCTTTATAAACGGGTAATAATTTTTCTTTTGTCCATGTAAAGCTACCCAATCGGTTCAACCAACAAAATCAAAAAATAAAATTAAAATGTTTAACAAAAGATTTAAAAAAAAAAAGACATTTATTTTGCGTGCATTCACGGTAGGGTTGGGCGATGTTGACAAATTTGGCATCGTACGATGTCTAATGTGAACATCGGCGATGGACGATGGTATCGTCGTGGGGGTGGGGGTCTTTGTTGTTAAATATCAATTAATTCATAACGAATTTAATAATTGTAGCCTATCGTTTTCACTACCTTTCACTACTTTGCTTTACCCATGACCAAACCATAAATAAATAAAGTTATACACAAATTACCACCTGTCAATCACTTTTTTTCCGCGGGATTCTGGCATGATCAGGCGGAGTGATCTGTGTCCTTATAATGGGTTTTCCCCACAGCTGGTGGCGGAGACGAGACGAGAGTTCGTTTGGAGTTCACTGTAATTTGTATTGTGATTAATGATAACTTCCTTATTTTATTAATATTATTATGAGGACATAATAACAAGTAAAGATGCTAGAGCTCGACCGTTTTGGTCACACTTGCGCCTGATATTTTATGCGACCTAAAATATGTATTTGAAAGCATTTGTGCTAGTGCATACATTTTTACCGTGCAACCTGTTTTCACTGCAGAATCCTCACCGCGTGCGCGGATTTAGGAGACATTTATGCAGAATGCATCTTTACACCTAAAGACGCCAAACGCAGCGCTCAGGAACAGATTAAAACAGTTGTCATGTGAACTTGCTGAAGTACAAAAGCCCGCAAAGCTTGCCCCGCCTTTGTGCTCTTCCTATTCGCCCACTGCGCTAGAACTGAACGCGAATGGATTGGTTAATATCAGCTGTCAATCACTCAGTCAACGCCTTCACATGACAGCCGCGGAAATGTGACGCGCTGAAGATGAGAGAATGAAAATAACACTGACAGATTTAGTTTTAGAAACCACCTAAAGTTAAATAATGGCACATCCTATTAGTGATCATGTGCTGAATGTTAATCCACCATTTACACTTTTCCAAGAGTGGATAAAAGACTTCCAGTGGCTTCAAGTCCGCTATGACAATAACTAAAGCCATTCACTGTACAGTCTGTGGGACGGGGTTTACAGGTAACAGCGTTTGCCACTGAATCTACACATTTTAAGCGCGAGGGGTGCTGTATAATCCTCACGATATATTTAATCCTCACGATGCTGTCAGCCGTGCAAACAGCAGCTATAAGTATAATATAACACAGCTCATGAAAAGACCGTTATTGCTATTAAGATGACATGCAAATATTAAGTTATATATCAATATACATGTGGGGCGGGGCGATGGATCACGATGCCGGCTCAGCATCGTGAAGTTTATCAGCCATCGGCGATGGACGATGACATCGTCTATCGGCCCAACCCTAATTCACGGCTCTCGATGCAATGTGCGTCTGTTATAGTGACTGGCTGTAATGTAATGTACTATATAAAAGTAATTTATCATTTTATTTTCATAGGACAGTTATTTGTAGATGCATTTTAAAGCAGTTTAACGATTTAAATGCTTTTTATCGGATATTACATCATTCAATGCAACTGCGCATGACTTTACGGAGAGCTTACCACCTACTAACTACGGTTTGTCTTAAGAACGTGGTGCAACCGAAGTGAGAAGAAATTTAGTTACAAACTATTTAGTAGTTACTAAGCCTCTAGTCTGGACTTTACGTTCCAGTTTAAGAAAGAACTTACTAACAGCTGGTGCAACCCTACCCAGGTGAGGACGCTGACCTGGACACATTGTTTATTATAGTTTATCATCATTTTAAAAACATTTTTTACACATTATTTAAAATATGTGGCTAAGAAATATCTTAATTAGAATTAAAAAATATATATTTTCCACCAGATGTTTTTCAAACTAGCTTTTTACCCTGTACAAGTCATTTATAATGGTCTTAAAAGGGTCTTAAAAAGGTCTTAAATTTGACTTGGTGAAACCAGCAGAAACCCTGTGGACTGCTCACAAAAAAAAAAAATTGGTTTTCAAAATTTAAATAATTGTATTGTTGCATCAAAATGAGTTTCACATGATTTAGTAGTAAATATTCTACTGTATTCTACTGTAAAAAAAAAAAATTATAAAATTTTTAAGATGAATCAAATGAACTTTTCAAGTCACCTCAACTTAAATCAGCCAGACTGACTGATAATATTACGCTTTTTATATTTTAATATTACGGAACTTTGTATAGCTAAAAAAATTAGTTGTAACCCGTCAGACTGACTATTAATATTATGCTTTTAATATGTATTTTAATATTACGTAACTTTGTATAACTAAAAAAAATTGTTGAAACCTGATTAACTTATTAAATTAAGCAACAAAAAATATTTTTTTCAAAGGGTTTATTCAGAACTATTTATTTTAACTATTTAACTTAATTTAACTATTTAATAATTTAATGTTTGTTTTGGATTTGTTTCTGTGACTTTTTCGCATAAAACATACTAACCACACATATTTTTTTTTTAAATGCCGACAAATACATCCATCTTTGCTGCATATAACTGTAGCACAGTTTATGCTGATTAAAACAAAATTACATGATAGTCAAGGGTATGTCATTAGTAGAAGAAATAAGCACAAATGTCAAAACATATTCAAACATTCCAAGGGCTCCAAAATCACCTTAGAGAAAAATGTAATTAATAAAGATCAAGATATTACCTATTTTTGTGCTTTTATTTTCTCTCTTTAAAAAATGGTAGGGATTTTCCTGTCTTGGAAAATCTGACTGTGTGAGTTATAATATAGTGTTGTAGTATGTTTTCCATAGGTATTTTTGATTTAAAAAAAAAAAAAAAAAAAAAAAAAATATATATATATATATATATATATATATATATTTTTTTTTTTTTTTTTTTTTTTTCTAGTTGTCTCAAGCTCTAGAAAACTGATTGGTTAAAACCTTCATGATCATTATATTCAACAGATATTATTTGGATAATTGGAGTCTAAAAATCGTTTCATTCTGAGATCATCAAATTCATGCAAAAATGACAATTTAATATGACGTGTGAACTTATTTTTTATCATACTATTAATTTAAAACATTTTAGGCTCTTGGTGTATGTTTTTTGAAATAATATATCTACAAAGTACTGCAACGGTGAGCACAATACTATCATTTTCAAAGGCAGAATTAACAACAGAATTGGTGTTTGTTTTCAGAAATAATATAATCAACAAAATTGTATGCCAACATTTACGTTTCACAAAATAAATAACGTCTAAATAAAACTATAGCATAATATAATTTATATTATTTTCTTGTGAAAAAAGGAAGAAGATTACTGTGGCATTCATAACTTGCTTTTGTGACATTTATTTTTTATATATAATTGAAATGATTAACACATCAGTTTCAGGTTAAGTAAAACATAATCAGGAGTTCATTTCTCTAGAAACTTAACGATCTGTAGACACTGAATGACTTGGTCAATGTAATGCAGTGGGATATAATGTTTACAAGCTGTTCTATTGACATCTTTAAGCGGTTGAAACTGAGTGATTACACTGTGAGATGGAAACAGCATAGACTTAAAGACTTATCATGGGATTTAAGAGTCAGCACTGATTTGTTCAAATAATGAAATACAAAACAATTTTTTTTTTGCTCTCTATGCTCTGTTCAGCTCGTATAAATAGCTGGGTTTCCATCACATTTTAAAGTATCACTACAATGGGAGATGGAAAGTCATTTGCTGAATAAACTGAATTATATGCACATGACTAATCAGTTCACACCTACTATTGAGATGCGTTTTCGGACAAAAGAGACACATTACTGTTCACACCTGGCATTTAAAGGTGTCTCTTTTGCCAACTTTCAACCACTTCTCTGAAGAGGGTCTGGTGTTGGAAGAAAGCTAGTGCATTGTTCATAATTTACCAAAAATAAAAATCTCATTAAAAGTACCAGAACACTTAAAACGCTATATGAATAGGTTACTTTATGCATTGACTAATGAAATTAGAATGAATTGATATATGTAATTTACGATAAACTCCGACCCACTTTGTTCTGTTTTACAGTTTTAACATGTATGTTTACTATTTGTTTTATAAAATTCATTTAACAAACATTTTAGAAAGTAATTAAATTAGCTGAGTAAGCAAACATTATGCAAAGGATAAGAGGAATTGATCACACGAAAAGACCGATCATTCAAAACGTGCATTATCCAAAGGTTTCAAGGCTTAAATTCACATTTCTGAACGTTGCTTTGAATAGAATAAAATAATTTAAAGGACATTACACATGAAATAAACCTTTCAGAAAGATGTATCTTATGAAAAACACGAGTTCACGGGCGCTGCATGAGATCTCTTTCATGTTTGAAGAGAATGAAACAGCCGTATTTTAAAAATCCTATTATTTTTGCTAAATAAATTTAGATTAAACATATCAGGACTGTTGAGAGATTGTTCTACTTTAAAAAAATTTATTCATCTATAATACAAAACCTAAGATTATCAATGACTTTATATCAGCTTGGATTGGGTTTATGAATGAACAAAGCAGAGAAAAGGTGATGAAAAGGTGATGTTTAGCGGCTGTTCCAATGAATTTAGCCTCATTTGTGTTTGCACAGTTCCACACAATTCTGATCAAAGGCGTTTTCAACCGGAAGTGGTCAAATGGGACAAATTCAAAATGTTTCACATCCTCCTTGCACATGTACTTACACTGTAAAAAACGCTGGGTTCCACACAATCGATTTGTGTTGGGACAACATGAAGGATTTAAGGTTAACTTATTATTATTATTATTATTTTTTTATTTATTTTTTTTTTTACAAATTTAAGTGGATTGAACGTAAACAATCAAGTTGTCCTCCAAAATCTCAATAAATGTGTTGTTTCAGCTCATTTTAAATGAATAGTTTGAACAAACAGCAAATGTAATTTTTTTAGTGTAGCGTTATCCACTTGTGATCGGATCGACGACAATGCATCTTAATACCATGTGCGAACAGGGCCTCGGTCAGCCGTTCTAATAAATTTACTGTAAAAAAATGCTGAGTTCTACACAATTCCTTCATGTTTTTCCAACACAAAACGATTAAGTTAGCTTAATCGTTTTTACAAGTCGAAGTGGATTGAACATAAAACAATTAAGTTGTCCCATATAAAACTTTTTTAAAAACTCATTTTAAATAAGTAGTCTAAACAAGCAGCAAAAGTCATTTTTGAGTGTTGATGGAAACACAAAATTTGCATTTGTTGTAGTTGTTTTTTGATTTTGTTTTACTTTAAAGACATTCTATTCTACTCTATTTACATAGAGTAAACAAATTTCATCTGTCACAAAGATTTTGAATGTACTGCATGGTCAAAAATATCTATACGCATTACATTTTAAAGTAGCTCTAAACAAATTTTGAAGTAGCTCTACTGTACGGGTCATAAACTTAAGTTGCAATTAATCTGGAATTTTTCTTTGACTTATTTCATGCTAAATGAAGATGTATGAAAGTAGATGTTTCAGATGAGGGTTAAGCATGTGCATTGGTTAAAACAAAACTGTATTTGTTCCATACACATGCATACCAAACCAGAAGAGCCAGATCAAACCGGAAAGGTGTATATGCTGTGAGTGCTATGGAAATGGCAATTTCTGGTTAACCAATCTATTATGACAACATTATTGTAGAACAGCAAACAGTTCTCTATTCTTTACAGGTTCTTATTTTGAAATAATGAAAAAATAATAATAATACATATTATTTGTATAGCACATTTCCTACGTAACAAGCAACTCAAAGTGCTTTACGTGCATAAACAAATATTAAAAACAACATCAATGTCAAGTAAAATATAAAAATGGATTAGCAAATACTGAAAACAAAAAAATATTAGGAAATAGAACAAAATAAACAGCAAATGCACTCGCACATGTACACATTTCTACACACACATATGCAGTTGAAGTCAGAAATATTAGCCCCCCTTTAATTTTTTTTTCTTTTTTAAATATTTCCCAAATTATGTTTAACAGAGCAAGGAAATTTTCACAGTATGTCTGATAATATTTTTTCTTCTGGAGAAAGTCTTATTTGTTTTATTTCGACTAGAATAAAAGCAGTTTTTAATTTTTTAAACACCGTTTTTAAGGACAATATTATTAGCTCCTTTAATCTATATATTTTGTCGATAGTCTTCAGAACAAACCGTCATTATACAATAACTTGCCTAATTACCCTAACCTGCCTAGTAAACCTAATTAACCTAGTTAAGCCTTTAAATGTCACTAGAAGTGTATTGAAAAATATCTAGTCAAATATTACTTACTATCATCATGACAAAGATAAAATAAATCAGTTATTAGAAATGAGTTATTAAAACTATTATGATTAGAAATGTGCTGAAAAAAATCTTCTCTCCATTAAACAGAAAATGGGGAAAAAATAAACAGGGGGGCTAATAGTTCTGGCTTCAACTGTACATACACACATATGCACATATGTAGTGTACGTGTATATACAGTTGAAGTCATAATTATTAGCCCCTGTATTTTTTCCCCAATTTCTGTTTAACGAAGAGAATATTTTTTCAGCACATTTCTAAACATAATAGTTTTAATAACTCATTTCTAATAACTGATTTATTTTATCTTTGTCATGATGACAGTAAATAATATTTGACTAGATATTTTTCAAGACACTTCTAGTGACATTTAAAGGCTTAACTAGGTTAATTAAGTTAACTAGACAGGTTAGGGTAATTAGGCAAGTTATTGTATAACGATGGTTTGTTCTGTAGACTATCGAAAAAAATATAGATTAAAGGGGCTAATAATTTTGTCCTTAAAACGCTGTTCAAACAATTAAAAGCTGCTTTTATTCTAAATAAAACAAATAAGACTTTCTCCAGAAGAAAAAATATTATCAGACATACTAAAAATTTCCTTGCTCTGTTAAACATCATTTGAGAAATATTTAAAAAAGAAGAAAAAAATTTAAAGGGGGGCTAATAATTCTGACTTCAACTGTAAATACATACATACACACATGTGTGTGTGTGTGTGTGTGTACATATATATATATATATATATATATATATATATATATATATATATATATATATATATATATATATATATATATATATATATATATATATATATATATATAATGTATGTATGTATGTATGTATGTATATTTATATCACAAAGTAAAAAGAAAAAAAGAAGAGAGATCATGCTTTTATGATGTTAGTTTTAATACATCAAAAAGATTTCAATCATGGAAATCCTCTGGCTTTTTTCTTTTTTGCTGTATCAAAAACATACCAAACCGTGACACCACTGTGCCGTATCGAACCGAACCGTGATTTTTGTGAACCGTTACACCCCTAATTTATATATGTATATATATATAGTACATACATGTGTATATATTTACAAACATATAAACAACATACATAGATACATAAAATACACATATTTCATGTACTGTTCTGTCCTTATGTAATTTTATAAAGGTACGTTTTTATTGAAGTCTTTTTACTTTTTATTTAAGTCTTTTATTTTTATTTTTTAGACTTTTATTTTGTGATTCTTTATGAATGTAATGGGGACATTTTTACGTGTGTGTGTGTGTGTGTGTGTGTGTGTGTGTGTGTGTGTGTGTGTGTGTGTGTGTGTGTGTGTGTGTGTGTGTGTGTGTGTGTGTGTGTGTGTGTGTGTGTGTGTGTGTGTGTGTGTGTGTTCTTGAAACTGTTAAAGTGGGGATGGAGATTTTGTGATAAAGGCACACCCTCTCAAAAATGGGCCACTGCAGCATGCAGACGTAGCTGATTCAGAATTCACACACACAAACACATACACACACAAGTGAAATACACTCACAGTAGTACATTGTCTGTTTTGGAAGAGCTGAAGAACAGTGACTCTTGTTTTTTCTATCTCTGTCTCTAGTCTTGTTTGAGGATAACATTATATATTTGCATACTGGTTTCAGCAGTATCTTCCTGTATCCCTTTGAATGCTTGTGTGTGTGTGGGAGTGTGTGTCTGTGTGTGTGTGTGTGTCCCTCAGTGGCCCCTGGCACCGCCCCCACCCCTCCCCTTTATTGTGAAGAGTCGCGCTGAACTTCTAGCTGAGCTTCAGTATTACAGCGGACAGAGTCAAAGTGTCCTCGTCCTCCTCGAGATCAGTCTTTGTCTTTTATTTCTCCTCTGTCTCTCACCGGTCTCTGGACACACATGAGACGGTGAACGGGCAGCATGCGAAGCTGGAGGTCGTGTTGTTCTTCTGGAGTTTGTCTCAGTTGGATTTGAGGAAGATTTGCTGTTGCGATGGCGCAGGTGCGTAACTCTACACTGGGGTTTGTTTGTGGACTCTATGCAGATGCGATCAGTTGGGTTTTTATTTTCGCAGCATGTGTGTCTGTTCGTGTCGCGCTGTGGGAGTTTGGGGTCTGGGTTAATCGTTATGATGGAGTTATGTGGAAATCTTTTCATCTGAACTATGGTATTTCATGTAACGGTTCACTGACCTGATTCCTGAAGATCTTAGATGAGCTCAAGGGTGTTTCGGTTGACTCAGCTGATGATTATTTTTGTGCTTGATATTTTTTCTGTTTGTCAGTTTATAGGTTATTCTAAGGCAAGCAAGCATTTATATTGTACAGTAGCTGCGCAATTTAAGGTATTTATTGTATTAGATGTGTTGCATTAGAATTTTTTGATTGTCTGTTTGCTGTTTGTTTAAACTTCCCATTTAAAATGAGCTAAATCAACACAATTTTTGAGTTTTTTGTGACAACTTAATGTTTTATGTTTAATCTACTTAAATTTGTAAATAAAAAAAAAGATTATTAGTTTAAACTTCCATTTAATTACCTAAAATGAGCTGAAACAGCACAATCATTGAGTTTTTTGTGACAACTTAATTGTTTTATGTTCAATCCACTAAAATGTGTAAAAAAAACATTTAATTAGTTCAAACGTCCCTGAAATGAACTGAAACAACACAATTATTGAGTTTTTTGTGACAACTTAATTGTTTTGTTCAATTCACTAAAATTTGTAAAAAAAAAACCAAAAAAAAACATTTAATTAGTTCAAACTTCTCATTTAAAATGAGCTGAAACAACACAGTAATTGAGTTTTTGTGTCAGATTAATTGTTTTATGTTTAATCCACTTAAATTTGTAAAAAAAAAAAAGATTTAAATTTGTTCAGACTTCCCATTTAAAATGAGCTGAAACAACTCAATTGTTGAGTGTTTTGCGACAACCTAATTGTTTTATGTTTAATCCACTTAAATTTTTATAAAAAATTAATTTGTTTAAATTTTCCATTTAAAATGGACTGAAAAACACGATTACCTATTTTTTTTGCGACCACTTAGTTGTTTTATGTTTAATCCACTTAAATTTGTAAAACAAAATTGTTTAAATTGGTTCAAACGTCCCGTTTAAAATGAGCTGAAACAACTCAATTGTTGAGTTTTTGCGACAACTTAATTTCTTTATGTTTAATCCAACTACATTTTTATAAAAAAGCATTTAACTTGTTCAAACTTCCCATTTAAAATGAACTGAAACAACATAATTGTTGAGGTTTTTTTACGACAACTTAATTGTTTTGTTTATTCCACTTAAATTTCAGATTGTTCAAATTTCCTGTTTAAAATGAGCTGAAACAACATAATTGTTACATTTTATTGCAAAAACTTAATTATTATTTTTCACAGTGTGCTGTTGCTAATGATGTTACAGAAACACTTTTCTTTATAATCTTAAAATGTACATTTTTAATTCAGAAGGACTTCTTGTAATCTTATGTATTTGTTCCTGTTATATTATAGACTTTATAGAACCCAAAACAGTTTGTTAAATTATTGTTATACTGTATCATCATTTGTTAGACATGAATGATTATCTTACATTTACATTTGACCCCTTTTTATTGTCATTTTTGCAGTTTAAAGCATAATTGAGCAGTGAGTGTGGTGTCTGACTATATGTGTAACGTGTGTGAGAGTGATACTGGCCCCTCATGCTTCTCTGTTTTCCTGTAACCTAATTTCTCCATCAACAAACCAATGTGTCTCCTGTTCTCTCCGCTTTGAAGCTCAAATCAAGTTCCCGTCTCTGTTTGATCATTTCTTATGCTTTTCTTTTTTTCTCTTGAAGAATGACACTCTCTTTTAAGATTCTGTTCATTTTGACTTTCAGTGGTTCGGTTTGTGAATTAGGATCAGAAGTCTTTGGTACAGTATCTGTCAGGGTAGGGACTCCCTCAAACAATTATGCACTATATAATGTGAATATTACTATATTGATGTTTTACCATAAGTCTTACCTTATGTATTTATTTTTACTTATTATAAATGTTTCATTATTTTAATAATAAGTACTATTAATGACTTCAAATGTCCTCATTTATCAGTAAATTTAGATTAAAGTGTCTGCTCTATTTATAAATGTAATAATCATTATTTATGTGCAGACTCACAAAACTTCTATTTATGCTTGACATTTTTGTTATATTCTTTCTAAAAATGCTGAGTTGTTGTAACCTAACCTCATGTTGGGTCAAATATGGACACACCCAATCTTGGATTAAAAATGTTTTATTTAAATTAAAAGGTCGTGCGTTAGTCTTAAGGATATCTAGAAGTCATTGATATCTATCAATGACAAAATTAGCATTTAGAAGACATAGGCTGCGTCCGAAATCACCTACTATTCAGTAGGTACTGTATTTAAATGTACTACTCGACCGTTAGAAAAGTATGTTCTATACAGTATAAATGTATACACTCGCCATTTTATCATCACGTGACCTACCCGCGTCAGTTGCGTCGCTTCACTCCCATTCATGAGTTCTCTAGCAGTACATCATGAGATAGTGTAGTGTTTATTGGATGCCCACTTCAAAATCTCGCCGGAAGTTGTAAGCCATCCGGGTACTTCTTGCATTCTGTTTTTCGAATTCTATGTATTCGGACATACTACTCGGCTCGCATATTGTTTTTAGCATACTGTATAGTATAGAAGTATGCGATTTCGGATGCAGCCATAAACATCAAAAGCTTGCACAGCTTGTCACTTCCACTTAAATGAATCAACGATATTTGTGACATACCTCATACTTCAGTTTCTCATTAAATCTTTTGACCAATCAAATGCTCTCTAGATTCTAACATGCCCCGCCCCCCTTCAAGACGCTTTTTATATACTTTTCATTTGATGTGCTTGAGAGGTGACGCACTGGCACAGTAGGTAGTGCTGTCGCAAGAAGGTCGCTGGTTCCAGCCTCAGCTGGGTCAGTCGGCATTTCTGTGTAGAGTTTGCATGTTCTCCCTGCGTTCGCGTGGGTTTCCTCCGGGTGCTCTGGTTTCCCCCACAGTCCAAAGACATGCGTTACAGATGAATTGGGTAAGCTAAATTGTCCATAGTGTATGAGAGATGCTTCCCAGAGATGTGTTGCAGCTGGAAGGGCATCCGCTGCGTAAAACATGTGCTGGATAAGTTGGTGGTTCATTCCGCTGTGGCGACCCAAGATTAATAAAGGGACTAAGCCAAAAAAAAATAAAATGAATGAATGAATGATGTGCTTGAGCTCAACCACTGTCACTGGCAGAGCTGTGATATAAACAAAACACTATTGGCTGTTTTTTAAAGAGGGCGGAGCTACCCTATGTCCTGTCTTGTTTTCTAGTTTCAGTTGACATTAGGTCAAACATTAAATAAAAAATGCACTTCACAGGACCTTTAATTGACCCTTCTTGGGTTTGTCTATATTTGACCCAACATTAGGTCATGACAACCGAGCATTTTTTTTTGAGTATAAGCAATGATCACAGTTAAAATTGAAATCTTACATTTTGATTAAGATATCTGCATATTTTGATGCTTGTGCATTATATTGTCACTAGAAATAGCTTAAGACACATTTGTTAGTTTATTTACAGTTATTCAGTCATGCTCTTTTTGTTCTGGACAGCTTGTTAATTCAGCAACTTGTGCACATGAGCGTGGGTGACTGTTTATTTCAGCTGATACTGAGAGAAATGTAAAAGGTAGCAGTTTGAGGATCAGTCTGTCTGTTTCTGCGGCTGGAATGTTTCACCGTCAGGCGCCTGCTTTAATGACAGCAGTGAAACTGGAGGAAATAAAGCTAAGTAACTCTAACAAAGGGGCATTATCTAGACATGTGGTCTCTGTGGATCCACCCTGAGGCTCGAGCTCATCTGATTGGTGAGCACCTGGAGGGAGTGCTGGCGGGACAGTTTCAGTCCTGCATGGGGGTCAATGGCTCTTTGAAGAGATGCGTATCAAGGAAGTGACCTTTGTCCTATTCTCACCCCATGAGAAGGGACTTACTTACGCAATATGTGCCGCAGCGCAGCACTCAGTTAATGATCTGCACTTAAGCAGACGGGTTAGTTATTCCGGCCCATCCTCTAAGGATCAAACGTATTTTTGGTTATTTGTTACTTACAGCACTGGAGTTAATGGGCACGGGGAATCATTTCGGCTGTTTGCTCACATCTTAAAAACAAACATCAAACACATTTACAGTCATACGTTCAGAATGGAAAGCCAGCAGTCTGTGGTACTGGTGGGTTTAAAAGTAGAAACTGTAAGAGTGTAATTTAGTTAAAGCACTCACATGAATTCCTCATGGGGACAAAAGGGTTATTTGAGCTGCAAAGTTGTCGAAATGTTGTCTGTGTGAATCGTTTTCCAGGTGGATGAATTTCTGTTCTGTTTACGTGTTCTGATGTAGTTTTGATGTAGAGCTTATCATATACAGTATTGTGCAATGCAGTGGTAGGGAGCACATGTGGCTCTTTAAAAATCTCTTAAAAAATACGGCTCTTCAGCTGTCTCCCTTCAATAATATTTTACAGTTTAAAAACTTGTCAGAAAACCATCAGTTTGCTGCTGAAAATACAATTACAATTCCCTTTTTATTGTAATTTTTAAATGCAAAATTAATGAAAACTCTGTTTACAGTAAAAGGAAGTTTGACCAATGCACGCATACGTTGCTGTGGATAAACTTGAATTGCAACACCAATAAACGGCAAACAACTTACGTTTCTGGTTACTGTAGAAACGCAAGTTGTTTGCCCTTTATTTTCTCAATAATATTAAAATATGATTTTTGTACTTTAAAACTAGCCAAAATGTATACGTTGCTGTATACTTTATTTTACATTATTTGAAGTAACTGTGTCATTTTTATAGTAGTAAAATGTTATATAAATATTTTAAATGAAATTTAAATAAATTGTCTTTTCTTGCACATCATGTGATGCTTCATATTTGTTTATTTTTGAGTTGTGCATGGACATAAGTAAAGGTTTTGTTTAAACCTCTATTATTTATAGTATATATATATATATATATATATATATATATATATATATATATATATACACACACACACACACACACACACACACACACACACACACACACACACACACACACACACACACACACAGTTGAAGTCAGAATTATTAGCCTCCCTGTTTATTTTTTGGATTTTTTAGAAGATTTTGTTCAACACATTTCTAAACATATTAGTTTTAATAACTCATTTCTAATAACTGATTTATTTTATCCATGATGACAGTAAATAATATTTTACTAGATATTTTTCAAGATACTAGGTTAATTAGGTTAATTAGGCAGGTTAGGGTAATTAGTCAAGTCTTTGGATAACAGTGGTTTGTTCTGTAGACTATCGAAAAAAAATATTGCTTAAGGGGGCTAATAATTTTGACCTTCGATTCCCGCCTCGAGGTCCTATGCTGATGCTTCCCCTCTCTCTGCTCCCCAAACTTCTACTGTCCTACCCAATAAAGGTGAAAACAAAAAAATTATAATAAAAAATTAAAAACTGCTTTTAATCCAGCCGAAATAAAACAAATAAGACTTTCTCCAGTAGAAAAAAATATTATCAGACATACTGTGAAAATTTCCTCGCTCTGTTTAACATAATTTGGGAAATATCTAAAAAAGAAATATATCTTCGTATCCCAGTGGCTCTTTAAAAAAATGCATTTGCCAAAAAAAAAAATGGCTCATTGCTAAAACAAGGTTCCCGAACCCTAGTGTAGTTTGTAAGTAATCCGTATTTAAATAATCAGTGAAAGTAATCTAAATCAGTAAAATTAGTCAGTCAAACAATAAATAAATATTATAATCAATAAGTATTGCTTACTGCCATACATCTAGAGTCATTCAAAACTTCCATCACAATCAGTAAAATAAAACAGCAAAAATTGTTATAATGGTAAATATTATTATTATTACCATTTAAAGAATGGTAATTTTCTTCAATATATTCTAAAATGTCATTTATTTATTTATTACTAATATGCTGATTCATTCATTAATTTTCCTTCAGCTTAGTCCCTTATTTGTCAGGGGTCACCACAGCGGAATGAAGAGGCAACTATTCCGGCACAGCAGATGCCCTTTCAGCCCCAACCCAGTACTGAGAAACCCCCATACACCCTTACATTCACACTCACACAAACACACACACACACTCTACATACACTACGGCCAATTTAGTTTTTTTAATTAATCCTTCACTAAGCCACACCCGAAAACCGCCACACACCAATTGTGGCTTAGCAACTGTAGCTACGCGCAGGAGGTCTGTCAAGCTTTCGAGCGAGGGAAACAAGCCAAAGAGTTGTGCATATGGATTGTGCAAATCTGATACCCAGTATCCTAAATGTTTGGACGGGGCAGTGGAATTTTTTCCCTTTCTAAAACCTAAAACCCAAGAGGAGAAATGCCAGCGTGGATCAAGCTGTGTGAGGGGAGCTAAAAGAGCGTTTTGTTTTCGATATTCCTGACACATTCAGTGATAGACAGCTATAACTCACACACCTCTTACCGTAAAAAGATCTAAACTGTGTTTCCTACAAAAATACAAAGCAGGTTATGTTTCCCAGCTGTCTTTTTCTTATTTTTTGCTCGATATTATGAGCACTGCTCCGTTTAAGCCCTCGCAATAGCTGTAAGAGCGAGCACAATCCAGTCATATTTCCATCTGTTTCAAGCTACGAATATTTGAAATTACATATCAGCAGAACAAAACAGAGATACTATCACATACAGAGCACTTGCGATCAATTAATATACTTCACCCGCAGCTGTTTTTCAGTAATTTATATCCCTTATGTCCATGTCAGAGCTACTATTCACCAAGGTTTCCATCTGTCACAACGTTATAGCGGGCGAGTGTCTGCTTTTATATTTGTTGTTTGATTAATATTTGCTGGTAGGGAAAATCTTATTTGTTCACTTCTGCTATTTATAGTTTGATTTGCATTTCAATTCATTTATTTTTTACACTTAACTGCAAATTAGATAAACAAATTGGTCACACTTTATTTTGACGGTCCGTTTGTTGAATTTAAGTTACATTGCAACTAATTATCATTAGATTATAAGTAGACTGTTAGGTTGGGGTTAGGGTTGGGGTTGGGGTTAGGGTTAGTGTAAGTTGACATGTAATTGCAAAGTTTCTTATAGTCAGCTAAATGTCTGTTGAAGGACTGTTAAATGTCAGTGTCAACAGATATTAAGTAGACAGTCTACTAATACTCAAATGGACCATCAAAATAAAGTGTTACCAACAAATTAAATAAATAAAAAACACCAAACATACTGACAGTTGTAGGTGTACTGTACATTGTTATGGGTCAATGATGCTAATATTCAGCACAAATCCATCAGTTTCCCCTTTCTGGCCTTTTCCATGAATGAATTATGTAGAAGCACTGTCCATGAGTGTATCCTTGACGGTTACTAACGCTATATTTCATTGCACAACAATTAATCTATCAGGCTTTTTGGCTAAAAAAAAGAAAAATCACTGTTTAATTTGTTTATTTATTTTCTTTTCGGCTTAGTCCCTTTATTAATCTGGGGTCGCCATAGCGGAATGAACCACCCAGCTACAACCCATCACTGGGAAACACACTGTGCATTAACTAAGTTGTTGAATGGTCAGCGTATGAGGCGGCTAGGCTAACCTAGCTTCAATTTTGAATAAAATATTTTCTAATCAGTTGCATATTATGTTGTGAATATACCCCTGTAATGCATTTTGCAGTCCTTTTGTTGTCTGGCTTTCTCAGATATCCCACCTGTTCATCAAAAATGACTAATTATATCTCTGGGAATGTCTGACACCGGTCCATACATATTGTAATAGACGTGCCAGACATGAAAGCTTGACAGGTGTAACAACAGTAACTAAGGAGGGCGGGGCTTAGCAAAGTGTTAATTCACTTATACTGCATGTCTTTGGACTGTGGAGAAAACTGGAGCACCCAGAGGAAAACCACGCCAACACGGCAAGAACGTGCAAACTCCAAACAGAAATGCCAACTGACTCAGCCAGGACTCGAACCAGCAACCTCCTTTCTGTGAGGCAATAGTGCTAACCACTGAGCCACCGTGCCACCTGATTAGGTTTTTTAAACACTCAAAATCAAACTTGTGTTTGTGTTATTTTTGTTATTTAATTAATTCTGGGATTTTTCCCACTCACACATTTAATATTCTTAATTTCATATTTGCATCCTACAGAGAAATTTACATCACAAACCGTGGGTGGTCAGCTGTACTGTTCTTTTATGGAAACCTTTTCACCTAGTTATGTAACGTCCATGTGCATTTGTGGTATCCTGGATACCGAGTGAAAGTAACTGGGTCTGATTCTTTCACCAGTCGCAATATGAGCTGAAAGATATGACATATCTTTACACAGACAAGACTGATAAGCATTTACACCAGTCTCAAGCTGGTACGCACTTCGATTAAGTGCTTGTACTTTGGTATAATCGGTTTAAATGATTACTATATATTTGATATTATTTGATTGTTAATGATAAACGTGTTAAATTCCACATGCTGTAAACTCCACAGTTTTTCCTCATGCTGTTTTCTTTTGTTTTGATGTCTTGCTACGTGTAGTCCCCAAACATGCCTTTATGCTCAGATCAGGTCAAGCTGGTTTTTTCACTCCATAATTGCGCCCGTCATCGGCATACCAACCGTCGGCCTATACTGTAGACTAGACATTACTTTTGCTTTCAGCTCAGTAAGGAAGCTGATGTCCAACACACTGCACTCAGGTTTCTTTCTGCTTGTTGGGTTTGATCCTGTGAGTTTTAAAATTTCAGCTGGAATAAACATCTCTTCAAAGATGTAAGGTCATATATTATATTCCCTTTTTTTCTGAGGTTATAGATGGTTAGATGGTGATATATTAGGTTACAAACGTGTTTGTATTTGTTGTCTGTTATTTTCATTGTAGGATTTCATTCATTTATTATGTTTTTATGGACGGAATAATGACGATCATAGTGCTATTATTTGTGATTTATTTATAATGATTTTATGGACACTATAATGCTATTATTTGAGATTTATTTATAATGATTTTATGGACACCATAATCCTATTATTTGAGATTTATTTATAATGATTTTATGGACACCATAATGCTATTATTTGAGATTTATTTATAATGATTTTATGGACACCATAATCCTATTATTTGAGATTTATTTATAATGATTTTATGGACACCATAATGCTGTTTCTTGAGATTTATTTATAATGATTTTATGGACACCATAACGCTGTTTCTTGTGATTTATTTATAATGATTTTATGGACACCATAATCCTATTATTTGAGATTTATTTATAATGATTTTATGGACACCATAATGCTATTATTTGAGATTTATTTATAATGATTTTATGGACACCATAATCCTATTATTTGAGATTTATTTATAATGTTTTTATGGACACCATAATGCAGTTTTTTGAGATTTATTGGTGAATAGAAAGCTTAAAAGTGTAGTTTGAAGTGTCACTTTTTTAGCAACAATAGAAAAATTCCTTATTGTTGTTCAATGTTATTATCATTAACTAAAACTGAATCTGTGAAAATACGGTAAAATTTACTGGTAAAAATACAATGTAAAATTCAGCATAAAATCTAAATTCACAGTCTTTATATTGCTACTGCACATTAATAATCTTAAGGTAAACAGTTAATCTGCAACTTAATCCAAAGAATAAAACTGTTTGTTTTGGTAATCTTCAATCAAGATCTGACAATTTGCTTCCAGTTTATTACAGTTAATTACAATTTGCTCAGTTATGGCAGTTATTCCACTCAGTTATTATTCTCTAATAAGGTCACATTGACAGCTTGGGTGAAATATGCTTAGCCACACCCCTACAACTGTTAAGGCTGGTATATACTTCTGCGTGATCGCTGTGACCCTAGTTATGCATTTATACTGCAATAACACTTCCCAAATGCTACTTGGCAGTAGGTTATGTTATGTTCCTCTGTGTCGAGTTTCTTAGCTGGTGTTTTGTTTTTTCTGAACACTAGCTTACTGTACAAGCAGTGGCGCCCCCAGAAAATTTTCTTAGGGGTGGCCAGAAGAGGCCGCAGCAAATCTTGGGGTGGCACACAAAAAAAATTTATGAATTCAGTGTAATATTATATTTTTGTTTCTGGTAAATGAAATAATGTGGTTTTAATTCGTTTAATTAATTACTCTTAAAATATTGCAATTTATTCCTTGAAATAATTCAGCAAGTACATGTGCAAATCAAATAAAAATCAATATTTAGTTTAAAAACACTTTTCATATATATATATATAACTTTTTAGTTATTTTTTACATACTTTTATTGCACAGAATATGGTATATGCCAAGTCTAAAATTCATGAAGATTCATGAATTAATTAATAAAACAAACAAATGAACAAACTGAACAAAAGGCATTACTACACACACATTCACTATACAGACCCTAATAATATAATTTATCCATATTCCTTTTTGAGCCACAATATTATTAATGCAGCTTCTTCTATTGATGTACCTTAAGGTAAATATTATATTGCCATTGCTGTGTATTGAAGGTGTGTGTGTGCTGTCAACGACGATCGGGGAGGGCAGTGGTGGTTCTAGTTTAAATGACACCATGGGCGAACCATCCCATACACAACATAATGTAATGAAGTCTTACCTCCCTGACTCTTTATCCCTCCTTTCTCCTTTAAAGCCATGCTTAGTGAAAGTTACTACATCATCATATTATATAAACTTTAGCTTAGTCGACTTGCAAAACTCGATGCGTGCCGACACCTCTGCACAAAAGGCTGTTACTCCTGTTTCACGACGCATGAGCGGCGCGTATTTTATCGGAATGCATGCAAACAACCGGGATTCTCACAGGAGTGCGTGAGGCGCACGGGAATGGTTTTCTGCGCTCATGCGTCAGTTTGCTTTCACCAGCATTGAACCAGCGCTGAGGGGGAGAGCAGTGAATCAGCTACGTCAGTGGCACCAACAACAATTTAGTGGCTGCATTTTATTTATTGAAATATTGGGAATTTACATAAGTACATTTAAATTAATAATGTCAACAGCAAAATCATATTGGGGTGGCCACAGGGATGGCCAGAGTTTACCCAGGGGTGGCCGTGGCCACCCCTTGGAGGCGCCCCTGTGTAAAAGTACCTAAAACTCGCTCATTCAGAGGCGGGAACCGGCGGACGTGCAACAACTATAATCATAAGGTAAACACAAAACTAACGTTTCCATCTGGAGCTCCTTCACGGGACTCGACACTTGTAAACACTTGCTCCATCGGGCTCACAGCTCTCAGCACCACCCACACTTGTCACAGATACCAAGCCGACCAATCACAGAGCCTGTGCTGTGTATTGCAACGTGTAGTTGCAGTACATTTTTTTAGGTGCGCATCAACGTCAGCCACGGCGAGGGCTATACAATCGTGTGAAGGCTGCGCCAGAGCATACATGTGTGCTTAATGCAGAAGTATAAATCAGCCTTTAGTTTGCTGCAAGTGAAAGAGAGGAGGAGCCCAAAAATAAAACCCCGCCCACTATCATTATACTGAAATAAAAGTCTGCAGACTTCCACTTCACACAGACTTTACTAAGTTATTTTATTATGATTATGCTAAATATTTTTTCTGGAAATGATATTCTGTGATGAAGTGAAGCATCAGTAGAACTGCATTTATTTGCTAGATGTTTTTTTTTTGTAATAATTTAAAAGTTGAGTTGATATATCAAATATTTGCTTGAAAATTTAAAAAAGAAAGCATTTATTTGAAATCCTTTGTAACATTATAAATGTGCCACATATAAATAACTTAAACTTAATGCATCATTACTGAATAAAAGAAGAAAAAATCTCATCTCATGAACATTTCATTCACCATTTTTATCTCTTCTTTGTGTGTTTACAGAAAACTATCCAGTAGGAAGTTCAGAGGTCAAATCTGAATCTGCCGCATCACTTCAGCCTCAGACATCGGTGACTTCACTGCCGACCGGTTCTCCAGGACCCAAACGCTCTGGCACAACTGGAAACACATTAAAAAAGTGGCTCACCAGTCCTGTGCGACGTCTCAGCCACGGCAAGGGTGACAACGCTAACGCCAAAAAGCCCAACAACAAGCAACGCAAAAGAGACGGGCGTAAGAGTGTTGAATTGGGCCCGCAGCACCAGGACAGCACTGAAGAGGTACAAAAAAATACCCATTAACCAGAAAGAGCAACATTACTTTGTGTGACAGCAGCGTTTTAACATTCCTGCTTTGTCAGACATACTAAGTGATGCATAAAAATATTCTCTATTATGTTGTCACACCTAACAGATTTAAGCCTGGTTAATGTTATGAATGGTATGTTAAGTGCTTCATGTCAGAGGGGATTGTAGGATTTTCAGTGACGGTATAATATAAAAAAAGAAACATTTAAAAAAATAATAATAATAAAATTGAGACGTACCGAAATGAAAATTCAGGACTGAAACCAAAAATTCTTTGTAATAATTATTTATTATTTTATTTTAAATTCATACAGTCAATTTTCGGGTCTGGCTGAAGCACTTTTAGCTTAGCTTAGCATAGATCATTGAATCAGATTAGACTATTAGCGTCTCACTCAAAAATGACCAAAGAGTTTCAAAAATGTTTCTGTTTAAAGCTTGTGTAATATCATTGCACCTGCTGTAGGCATGGTACAGTAGTAAAGTTTTTTGATTATTATGCTGGAACGAGAGTATATTTCCTAGTCATAGAAAATACTAACTTTTCATTTTTAGTCCTAGTACATGATGTATCTACAGAAGAGTTGAGCTTTAAATAGGAAAATTCTTTGTAAATTTTTGAGCATGATGCTAATGGTCTAATCTGATTCAATGATCTATGCTAAGCTAAGCTAAAAGTGTTCCGCCAAACCCCGAGATTAGCTGAATGGATTAAAAAATGGTAGAACTCAACTGTTTAACTCTAGAGGAGTTGTAAAATTAGGCTTTTTTTAAGTGGAGTGTTCTTTTAAATAATATAAAGTCATTTTTGTTAGACTTTTTAAATGTGACTCAACTTAAATTGTGTTAAATATACAGATTTTAAAAATGTTATTGATAGTGAACGATTCAAAATGCTTTTTTGTTTGTTTGTTTGTTTAGTTTTTTAGGAATATTTTATTTAGTTTTTTAAGGCAACAGTATCCACATCAAAAGCTACTGGTCAGCCCACAATTCAGAAAACATTTGAAAAACAAATCACTTAAACACCATCATTCAAGTATGCTACAGACCAGAACTGTATTACTTTATATCCAAAGAAAAGAAAGATGTCCAAAGAGGTTTTTTAAAGTTGTAAAACATCTCTGTTTTTGAAACTAATGAAGATAGCAGAAGTCAATAATTTCTTTCAATTATTTAACATGACATGTTTAATGTTTCAAAATATATTAAATGTTTCTTAAAATAAAATATATTGTGTTCAATGTGGGAAAAAAAAGATGTCGTTTTTACCCAGACCTTTAAAAAAGAAAATTTTTCGAACAGTAATCACAATACTGTGAAACCGTGATATTTTTATCCAATATTATCATACCATCAGAATCTTATACCGGCCCATGCCTATGACCTTGACACATCTGCAAGCTAGTTGATGGTGCACTCCACTGTTCTTGCGCTTTGATCAGCGCATCAACAAACCACACTTGCATAGGCAAAGCCATTAAAATCAATGGGTTTCATAGCGCACTGCTTTCCATTTCCAGTGTGAAAGCCATGCAGTTCAGCATAGCTTTTTATTTTCAACTCATATTTTGCCATATTTCTTTTCTGCTAAAAAACGAAAAAGCCTTCAAAAATTCAATGCATCCCTATAATAAATTGAAAATGATAATACATTTATTATAATAAATTAAAATGTTTTAACTAATAGATAGTGTCGTATATATATATATATATATATATATATATATATATATATATTAAACTTTTTATAGCATTTAACTGTATTTTATATATGGTTATAATATTTGTGTACAGAATAAGCCAAATACAAGTCTTCCTGATTACACAGACACACGTATACACACATGTTGGGTTTCCTCATAGATGTAATGATTTTTACACCATACATACTGTTTATTCTGTCTCTTGCTGTTTATTATATACTAAAGTAAATTTTAGTTTTCGGTTTATTTAAATATAACAACTTTGCCACTTTCTAAATCACATTAACATTAAAAACCTTAAAGCTTATAAAAGTATTTCACGATCTGGGTCATTATTTAATACAGAACAATATTTAATCCAGAACAACACATGGCCTTTCTATCTCTGATAATCACTCTGATATGCAGATAAAATGAGTGCATTGACTGAGTGCTGTCTGTCACTGTTTTAATCATCTTTGTGGATGACTTTATGGTAGTTATTGGCACTTATTAAAAACTAAAATAACAAGTCGATCATTTTATAAAGCAAGAAAGGACTAGTAGATGTTTTGTAGACATTTTACAGTAGGAAGGAAACCAAATACTCTCCATTCGGGACATTTTATAAACTGTATTTATGACAAAGATCTGCACAGATGAATATATTATAACATTCTTTTGATAAACACACTTTTTGTCCTATGTTTCTGAGGTCCATCGACAGCCATGTTTGGGTGCATGTTTTATGAGACGTTCGGCTGCTGCCATGAATCATAGATTTGTCTCAGTGTGATGTGTTGATGTTGTGTGTGTTTTTCCACAGAGGGGAAGGCGAGGAACAAACAGCGGAGGAGAAGAAGAGGCTGAGGACGAGCCACACACTCCTCTGCCTCCACCCATGGAGATCATCAAGGACCCTTCCGCTCAGGAGGACAAGGTGAAACACTCACTTTCATTCATTTTTCATCCTTGTTTTCCTGCCTTTTTTACGCTCTGCATCTCTCATCCTGTTTGTTAAAGGAACAGTTCATCCAAAAGTTCAAATTCAAGTCATCATTTGCTACTTTCATTAGTCAAACTACTCTGAGCTACAATATTTTGTAGCTTGTGATCTTAGAAGTTAATATTACATTCATTCATTCATTCATTTTCTTTTCGGCTTAGTCCCTTTAACCTCTTAAGGCCAAAGGTGTTTTGTTTTTTTACATGCATTTTTCATTTCTCTTTGCTATTTGGGCTTATTAGGACCTAATTAGAAAACAAATCTAAGTATCATCTTTTGATATGATGTACTTTTAAAGAAAAAAATTCTTTTTTTTTTTTACTTGCTTTGACTATCAGAGAGTAAAAACAACAATTTTTCCCATTTTGGACAGTTAAAAATAGGGTTTGGGACATTTCATATGCTGAAAAACAGTTGCAGGATGACACTGTATGTCTGTAACAAAATATAAAACATTCAAAGTATTTTAAATAGCCACTTAAGAGCTAAAAATGTGCTGTTTACGTATTTGGACACTCGGGCCCTAGGAGGTTAATCCGGGGTCGCCACAGCGAAATGAACCGCCAACTTATCCAGCACATGTTTTACGCAGCGGATGCCCTTCCAGCTGCAACCCATGACTGGGAAACATCCATACACACTCATTCACACTCATACACTATGGACAATTTAGCCTACCCAATTCACCTATAGCGCATGTCTTTGGACTTGTGGAAATCCACGCCAACACAGGGAGAGCATGTAAACTCCACACAGAAACGCCAACTGACCCAGCCGAGGCTCGAACCAGCAACCTTCTTGGTGTGAGGCGATCGTGCTACCCACTGCGCCATCGTGACGCCCGTTAATATTACAATGATTTAAAAACATAACTGTCTGATGGGCGGCATGGTTGCTAAGTGGTTAGCACTGTCGCTGGTTCGAGTTATGCGCTATAGGTGAATTGAATAAATGTATGGGTATTTCCCAGTACTGGGTTGCCGCTAAAAGGGCATCCGCTGTACACTCATACACTATGGCTGATTTAGCTTATTAAATCCACCTGTACCGCATGTCTTTGGACTGTGGGGGAAACCGGAGCACCCACAGGAAACCCACGCCAATACAGGGAGAACATACAAACTGACCCAGCCGGGGCTCGAACCAGCGACCTTCTTGCTGTGAGGCAACAGGACTAATTACTGAGCCACCGCACCGCCAGCCATTAGACAACAGTGGTTTATTCTTAACAGGGCTAATAATATTGAGCTTAGAATAAATGAAAATTTTACTTCCAGCCAAACTAAAAGAAGCAAGACTTTCTCCAGTAGAACAAAAAATGATTATAGGAAACACGACACTTGCTCTGTTAAATATCACTTTGCAAATATTTGAATAATAATTAAAAGTGGTCTAATAATTTTGTCTTCAGCTGTATGTTTTGATATATTTTTAAATCTTTTTTTCCATTTTAATATGAAATATTACATATTTAGTTCCTTTCCCAGTGATAAATTGTAGCTGGAAGGGCATCCGCTGTGTAAAACGAATGCTGAATTAGTTGGCGGTTCATTCCGCTGTGGCGACCCCTGATTAATAAAGGGACCAAGCCGAAAAGAAATGAATGAATATTTAGTATCTATATATGAATACAGTCAAGCCTGAAATTATTCATACCCCTGGCAAATTTTGACTTTAATGTTTTGTTCAAATGTAAATAAAAGCTGACAAATGTTTTTGTTCCACAAATATGCCTTTTGTATATCGTTTTATTATCTTTTGTGTGAAGCCAGTGTCATTTCTGGTCAAAAGAAACTTGCTGGTTGAATAAAAGTACCTTTAAGTCAGAATTTGCCAGGGGAATGAATAATTTTGATTGTATGTTTATATTTTAACAGTTCAGCAACACATTTCCCATATTCATTGTTCTCCTCTTAGTTAAGATATACAGCAGATAAACTAAAAAATAATAATATTGGGGAGTGTTTCATTTTGATTTATACTTCAGTATTCTTTGTGTTTCAGACTCCAGAGCCCGGCTCTTTCCCAGTGCTGGGCAGCGTCACGCCGTCTGATCAGACGCCCAGAGACCCAGAAACAGAGCAGAAGAACAAGGCCTTGAGAGGGCGAATGTAAGCCCCCGTCTTAACTGTGCATGAAGAGAAACAAATACCTACTTTGCTATCCACTTGTTAAGTCTGACATCACACTTCACGGTTTCCAGGTCCAAAAGCGAACAACAAATGTAAAAATATAAAATATTATGTACTGTCATCACAGCAAAGACAAAATAAATTAGTCATTAGAAATTAATTATTAAACTATTACTGTATGTTTAAAAATGTGTTTTTCTCTCTGCAATACATCATTTGGGAAATATAAAGAAATAATAAAGAATAAAAATATCATTAGAAGGCTAATCATTTTGCATTCAACTCCATATTTTCAATTCCAGGAATATTTTGAGCCTCACAGTTACAAGTATTTACATTTTGCATATATTTAAAATAAAGTTTATCCATAAAAACACACCACACAGAAGAAGAGACATTGACGTGGACACGGTTTTGCATACGTCACAACTTAACAAAGCAGATATTTAGCAGGAACATAAGGATAGTGTGTTGTGATATCTCTCACATCTCTCCTGTCCGCAGGTTTGTTTTAAATGAAATGGTGCAGACGGAGAGGGACTATGTGAAGGATCTGGGAGTCACCGTTGAGGTACGGGATGTATAACAACAGAATCATTCAGAATGTGCACGTGTGCTAGTGGTGTCATGTTACACATTTAATTAAGATGTGATTTTCAACCATGATTCAGCATATTTTTAACATTTGTGCTACTATCTGTGTTGACATTCAAAACAAATGATTTGCATTCATGTACAAAAGATATTATCACAGGTATCTGAAGGACAAAGAGCATCAAGGGATCAGACTGGCTCAATGCAGTCTTATTTCAGTATTTATATGCGATTATAAAATAATTTGAAGTAGTCATTATTTTTTATATATTTTATTCTTTCATTTTTTATTCAAATCTGAGTCATTAAGTGTTTTGTGATCGTTTTTTTTTTAATTATCAGTTCTTCAACTCATGAATTTTGATTAAAAACATTTTTATTGCCAAACATTTTAATTATCTTTTGAAATTTAATTAAATTTTTAAATTAATTTTTTAATTTATCTTTTTCTTTTCTTACATTTCAAGTATTAAAACCTATTTTGTAGCTTGTAGCGGTTTTAGAAACATTGCAAAATGGTCAACTCAGGCTCATTATTGATAAGTACTCCTATATACAAATCTGGAGATCGCGAAATACGTCCCAGGAGCTACGTTTTTTGCAGTTTTGTTTTCGCAAATCCACCAGAAGATGATGTGCATGCTTTTTCACATCTCAAATTTCTTTTGCGACTGCCATTCATGCCTGCTGTTCTCACGTAAATCCACCAGAGGCCGCTGTCGACTGCCCAATTAACCCCACCCACCCCCTTCCCTAAACGCAACCGATATTGTTTTCAAAAGCACCGATTAACCCGCCTACCGCCTTCCCTAAACCCAACCGACAGTGTTTTTAAAAGCAATCCAGAAAAAGAAAAGCCTGCTGCTGCCTGATTTTTACCACGTTTTCAGATATTACCACATTCTCACCCTGTTATATACAGTACTTGTTTATTTTATTTTATTACCTGCTTTCTGGAACCGTTCTTTGCCGGACTCGAACCCCGTCATCAAGGTCAACTCCTCTCTGCGTCTAAAGACCGTCAATACACGTGGCGAGCTACTGGGCAAACTGGTAACAACGGAAATGTCGTTCACACGGAGGTAAGCTGTCGGCTGGTAGCTCGAAAAGAAACAGAAGCCGTTGCAGCATCATACCCACCCGTATTATTTGTTTTAAAGACAAAATGCAGCCATACGGAGCTCTGGCTACTTAACTCGAGCTCTCCATAAATGTATACGGGAGTACATTTTCACAATGAGCCTGTTTTGAAAATGGTTATTGAAGAGCCTTTTACTGAACATATACATATACGTGCTACAGAGAGTCACTGAGGAGGATTTCTTATATTAAGGGAAGTCTAAAATGTGTGTTTTCCTCCTCGTCCTCAGGGCTTTATGAGACGGATTGGGGAAAAAGGTGTTCCAGAGGACATGACGGGGAAGGATAAGATCGTATTTGGGAATATTCATCAAATCTACGACTGGCATAAAGAGTAAACCAAATCTCTTTTTTTATTCATTTAGAAAGAGCTGTTGAAACTGAGCTGTTTTGTTTATTTTGCCTTTATCATAGCAAAGAAAACTGTCATTACAATGCCATTACCTTTTTGTAACTATTATATTACTGCTTGTATTATTATTCGTTACCATAAGGCAGTAATACTGTACTTTGGTATCATTAATATAATAGCATTTATTAGCATTTTGTTTATTAATAGTTATATATAAATGTAATATATTCCATACTGAAATCTTATTTATGGTTATTATAAACATTTGTAAAATTATAGCTAATATAAAACTAAACTTGATGCTAGACTTTAACTCAATTCATCTTTATTTCTATAGCGCCTTTTACAATGTAATGATATAATAAGGGAATTGAACACTCATTTTTTAATTGATTTAAATTAAATAAGAACTACAATATGCATTGAAAACATTAATTGAATGCATTATTTAATCAAAAGTGAAATTTAGTACCTCATAAATTAATTCAGTTTTAAATAAATGCTGTTTTTGATTTATATGTTCAGCAAAGAATCCTGAAAATGAATTTTTTAATAAACATACTTAAAGCAGCACATTTTCTTTAATAATGTTTCTTGAGCACCAAATCAGCATATTTACAATTTTGATGGATCAAATGACACTGAAGATTAAAATAATGGCTGGTGAAAATTTACATTTTGTTGTTATGTTACAATATTTAATATACATATATATTTTAAATTGTAAAAACATTGTGTATATTTAATACAATATTTTAATTAAATTTTTAATCTTCATTTAATCTACTATTTTATATTTTATATTATATTTAATACTAGAATAGAATAAAATAAAATAAATTATTTTAATAAATTAAATATTAAAGAAATTAAATTATTAAATAAAATTAAAATAATTAAATTAAATGTTTTAGAATCATGAATAACAATTGCTAAAAAAGATCAATAATATGATTAAAAAATTATGATAAGTCCAGATATATACAAATTTATCCTAAAATGATATCAATACTAAAATCTAACTACTGTTGACCAAACAATCTTTAATAACACTTGTTTTAGATTATGACTGATGGAGCTTTCCAAATCCTTGACTGGACTGGACGTGTACAGCCTTGATAAACATAATTAATATGCTATTTTTCAGTTTTCGGATGATAATTTTCTGCAGCCAAATATTTGGTCAATCACTAATTTTATTTCACACCTATAGTATGCATACCAGTTATGTGCATTAACAAGCTGAGAAGATCTGGACATGTAAAGCCTTGATAAACATAATTAATAAATATAAAACATCTTACTAGCTGATAAATCAACTAAACAATGTTATCACAATCGTTCACACTATATTTAAACAAGTGTCTAATTTTTAGTTGGTCATGTTCAATACCTGTGAAATAATCAGCATGCAAAACGTGTGTGTGAAACTTCCTGGTTAAGATCAGTGGAGCGGCAGCACACACTAAAGAAGGAAATGAACATGAGAGGAGTTTATACCAATGAATAAATGTTTTCTTTTATTTTTAAAAAAGGTTCTTCCTCGGCGAACTGGAGAAATGTCTGCAGGACCACGACAAGCTGGCTGAGCTGTTTATCAAGCATGTGAGTTCAGCACATTGATCTCTGTGTATAATATGTGTTAAAGGCATAATTCACCTAAAAATGACAATTTCCGGTTAGTTTGCTCACCATTTTCTTCAGTAGAACATTAACGAAGAGTTCAAAATCAATAGTCATGGCTCCTGATGACACACTGAGGTCTTGTGAAGTGAAATGATCAGTGAAAATTGTTAGCCCTTCTAAGTGCATCAGCATAAAATGATAAAACAATTGAAATACAAAGCACAGATGAAAACAATAAAACAAAGATTAAATATAAATAAACAGTGCTTTATGGTTTTTGTTAGAGTTTAACAGCATTGAGGTACAGAAATTCAATAATCAATTGTAAAATAACACGTCGATCCCAGTTGTAAGAGCAACAAATAATAACTTGACTTCTAGTTGATCATTTGGAAAAGTGGCAGAAGGTAGATTTTTCAGATGAATCATCTGTTAAGCTGCATCCCAATCATCACAAATACTGCAGAAGACCTATTGGAACCCGCATGGACCCAAGATTCTCAGAGAAATCAGTCAAGTTTGGTGAAGGAAAATTCATGGATTGGGGTTACATTTAGTATGGGGGCATGCGAGAGATCTGCAAAGTGGATGGCAACATCAACAGCCTGAGGTATCAAGACATTTGTGCTGCACATTACATTACAAACCACAGGAGAAGGCAAATTCTTCAGCAGGATAGCGCTCCTTCTCATACTTTAGCCTCCACATCAAAGTTCCTAAAGGAAAGAAGGTCAAGGTGCTCCAGGATTGGCCAGCCCAGTCACCAGACATGAACATTATTGAGCATGTGGGGTAAGATGAAGGAGGAGGCATTGAAAGTGAATCCAAAGAATCTTGATGAACTTGATGAGTCCTGCAAGAACACTTTCTATTATAAGTTATTTGAGTCATTGCAGAGATGTAGGGACGCAGTCCTCCAAGTTCATGAGAGTCGTACACAATATTTATTATTTTTCCACTGCACCATGACATTATATTCTATACTAGGGATGCACCGATACCAATTTTTTACAAACCGATACGAGTACGAGTATTTTGATTTGTGTACTCGCCGATACCGATACCGATACTTCATAGATTTGGTTTTAACTAAGTTTATTTGTTCGTTTTTTTGCTTTGTTTTTTTTTTTTTTTTTTTTGCCTTAAGCAAGGATGAACACCAAAATCTTTAACAGGAGGCTGTTCCAAGCCAAAAAATATACACATTGTTGAAAACCCTGCGAACCCAGACCTTGTCTATTAACGATTAAGCATGGACATTTAAAGGATGAGATATTCTTGCGGCTTACATGTGTGCACAACTTCACACATTACACAAGGTGTGTGCAGTGTACGTTACCTTATAGAGTCACTGTCATTGCATATTGGGGATGCATAAAACACTGTTTTGCACCATTCTTTCATGAGTCCTGCCTTTGATCCGCGGTCAATTAATCAAAAAGTACTAAATGTTTATGGGTGGGTTGCGGTTAATAGCTCATTTTAAAAATCACGCGACCATCATCTCACAATGTTTATTAATAAATAATCTTGTTTAATTAAAATAAAAGTGATTTCGCAATGCCGAGCCACTGACAAAGCCAACTGCAGAAAAACAAAGCAACCATCGTGGCAACCACAGTGATCTCTTTTTCCGAAGTTCAGCTGTTCTTTTTTCTTTTCTTTTTTGCACTTGATTATTATGCGTTTAATGTTAAAAAATCAATTATGAATAGATCTCAAAAGTGTATCCTGTGTGTGTGTGTGCGTCTTCACTGAAGCCTCTCTCTTCTAAAACCGAAAGTTGTTTATGTCAGGCAATATTTCGGCTTTTGATCGAATGAAAAGTTAATTTAAATAAACCAATATTTAAAAACTGCAGTAAAGTAACTGTGACGTGCGGCCACACATCGAAACTGAGGTCTGATCTAATCTCTCTCTCGCTGTCATCCAGACAATGATATGGAGACGCCGCACAAGTCAAGCCGCAAAACGGAGGCTGGTACCAGTTTACAGAATAGCTGAAGCCTTTGCGAAATCTGTCAAAATACAGCACTGAAATTTATAGGCATAAATGTCTTTGAGCCAAAAAGCCTAGGCTATCTGTAGGATATCTGACACAATCAGAGCCGATGGTATGTACAATTTGTGTAGCCTAATAATTATATTAATTCTAATAAAATGAAAACCAAAATCAACAATTCATTGCATTTTTCGTTTGATAAAAAATATACGGAAACGAAAAAAATCAAAGGGTGACTAGTTTGTATTAATTTGTTTTAATATGAATAAAAATATGCTTAGCCTGTTTAAGCTTAGCGGTTATATGCGCTGCCAAGGCAAGCCATTCAAAAATATTATTTTACTGTGTACTGGGTTATAATGTATATTTTACAATAATAACTAAATGTAGCATGCCTCGCTGTCATTTAAAACATGCAATTCATAACACACCAGATCTGTAGGCCTATGTATGCAGTGTTTAAACGTACGGGTATATTCATACTGCGCACCCAGGGCCGGCGCATCCATATAGAGGCGACCTATAATATATAATAGTGAGGGCGGCAAACACGCCCCCAACGTACTGACTTTCATCTGCAACATCAACACAATCCCCCCCTAAATAAAATATACGGGCAGTGAAGTTCAGCACTTGTCTTGCCAGTGTATGCTGCTGTCTGTCTTGTGTGTATAGCGCTGCAGTGCGCGTCAACAGCTGCTGAAAAAGCGTGCGTGACAGCTCAAAGCCGGTATCGATTTAACCACAAGCAAAATCATATCGTTATAAATATTACATTAACGATACTTATCGAAATATTTATACATTTACATGCTGTTTGAGATTGTGTGGTCTGTAAAAGCTGTCTGATCTTTACAGAAGCTGTGAACTGACACGCGCGCGGTGACCGCAGTGATGTTTAAACTCAGGCGCTTTTATTTAGCCTGTAGTCTTTAGATTTTTTTTTACATAATGTTCCATTTCTTAAAATTTATTTAATTTTTTTATTTATAGTTTATATATAAAATGAGTGCTAACTTGTTTGAGTGCTTAGCTGTGATCATTATGCAAGGATCATATTTCATATTCGGTTTATTCTTCAGTAGCCTAGGCTATAGATTCGTTAATAATGTATTTTATAAACAGATTGTTTAAAAGGACTAAGCTATTAATATATAATACATTAGGCTAATTAATACATTAAGACACTGAAGTCAGGTAGGGCAACAAATCACATCCATAGTGAATTACTGTTCAGCGGTATCGATGCGTGGTATCGGCCTTTCATGTCCAATACGAGTACGAGTATTTTAACCAAGTATCGACCCGATACCCGATACTGGTATCGGTATCGGTGCATCCCTATTCTATACTGTACAATATTTCTGTTAAGTGAAAAGACTTTTGTCTAAACAAAGTCAGACCTTACTGTCCTAATTAAATAATAAAAAATCAAGGCATGATTATATTTTATTTTGGTAAAATAAGCGTAATCTAGAGGCCTTTGCTTTTTATATAAACCACTTTTGATACCAAATGATCAACTAGAAGGTAGTGTAGAGACCATTTTGAGGGATGTAAACAAAAACAATGGTCCTAAAGTATTTCCTGTTTTACATTTTTAATTTGCATTGCTTCTGAGAATCCAAAAAGGTCCACATATTGATAAATAGTGTTATGATGGCTGATTTAAAATCAAGTTATGATTAAATTGCCTCTTGTTACAGTTAGGAAATAGTTTAACGTCAAGCAGGAAATGTTCATGGGCCAATGACATGACCACATTGAAATGGTCTATAATCTTCATTTTATAAATAAGCACAATTAATCTTTGTTAAAGTGTCAAACTTTATTATTTCTTAGGTCTAAATGGTTTCAATTCACTTGAAGTTGCTTGCCATCCTGCGATGTGACTATGGCAGATTCACACATTGGGATATTGATGCTGAAACAATACATTGCGCAGCCTTACTTTAAGGCAAAGCTAACCTAAAAATGACAATTTCTGCACCGTTATTAACACTAAAGTGGTTCTAAACTTCTTTTTTTGAACACAAAACAATATAAGCAGCCACTGGCATCTATAGTTGGAACAAAATATACTATAGTTTTTTGGTGAACTCTTCCTTTAGTGCTGTAGTCATTCATTTGTCTTCTTGTTCTCCAGGAGAGAAGATTACACATGTATGTCATCTACTGTCAGAATAAGCCCCGCTCTGAGTTTGTCGTGGCTGAGTATGATAAATTCTTCGAGGTGAGTGTTATTATTTGAGGTCTCTTCTGGAATAAAGTGCTCTGTTTGTTGATGATGTTGCCGTTTTTTGTTTCGTCAGGAGGTGCAGCAGGAGATCAACTCCAGACTGTCCATCAGTGATTACCTGATCAAGCCCATTCAGAGGATCACCAAATACCAGCTCCTGCTCAAGGTATCAGCCATACGATAACCACTACAGTACATACCATGGCGAACAGATTCCAGCAAAGTAACAAAGACATAGAGACTATAAATGAAGACAATTATATTTATTATATACATAAATATTTAGGGGTGCACAGAACTTTTTTGGTCTGCATTTTTAAAGAATACTGAAGAGGTTGTTTTTTTCACACTGTTCATCCTGTCGTATTCATATCAAATTGGCAATTGAAATATGTACAGTTAAAGTTAGAATTATTAGCCCCCTTGTATATTTTTCCCCAATTTCTGTTTAAAGAAAATATTTTTTCAACACATTTTTGAACATATTAGTTTTAATAATTCATTTTTTTATTTTATTTTTTTAAGATTATTTTTGGTCTTTTTGCCTTTATTAGATAGGACAGTTTTGAGACAGGAAGTGAAGTTGGGGAGAGAGAGAGAAAGTGGGGGGGGGGGGGGGGGGGGGGGGGATGGTAAGGGTAGGGAAATGTCCTCGAGCCGGGATTCGAACTCGGGATTCTCTTGCTTAAGAGAGCTAATATTTAGTAAGAGCTAATAAAAAAAAATTAAAACTGATTTTATTCTAGCCAAAATAAAACAAATAAAACTTTCACCTGAAGAAAAAATGTTATAGGAAAAACTGTAAAAAAAATTCCTTGCTCTTTTAAACATCGTTTGGGAATTATTTAAAAAAGAAAAAATGGGCTATTCATTTTGACTGTATATAAATTGCACGTATGTGGCATATATTGTAATATCTGTAAAATCTAATCATGAACTTGTATTTTAAGTATGTGATTTGCATATATTTCTGTATCTAAGATGTCTATATGTTGTATAGTATATGGTAAGCTTGTTGATGCTCTGATGCTCTTGCACTTTGGTCGGTGCTGCATCAGATCGGAAATAGCTTTGCTTCACAAGCCATTGAAATGAATGGGTTTCATAGCACAGTTCTTTCAGTGTCTGATGTGTAAGCCAAGATGGGAGGGAAATTAAAACGTACATATGCTGAACACTGCTAGGGAGTGTAATGCTTCCTAGCCTTCGTTCAGGTTATATTTTGGGACGTTTTTCTCTTTTGGCCAAAAAACGGAAATGTAAATAATTTTTGGCTACCGAAAATTTGGTGCATCCCTAATTATAATTCCATATGCGGACCTGCATACAAGTTATGTGCACTACTAATTATTTTCTTAAAATCTTGCTAAGTCTCTTAAAATTAGAAGAGCTATATATATTTTTTTCAAAATCCAGTAAAACAGCAATATTGTGCAATGATATTACAGTTTAAAATTACAAAAATTTATTTGTTTTAAATTATAAATTATTCCTGTGATGGCAAAGATGATTTGTCAGTACATTTGACGCTCAGGGGGCTGGTGTGTATTCTTGTGGACATCATGATAGGTTTTTCTTAGATGCATAGGATGTAAAAAATAATAATTGTAACGCCTCAATATATTTCAAACAAAGTGAAAGAATGAACTAACGTGACATTATTTTAAACAAAATTAGGCCACGTCGAAATTTGTTTAGATCGCATAGATCAAATTTCGGGTGCATATATACCAGTGCTATTATCGTGTTTAAATATCACTATGAATATTGCTCATTAACTGCTGTTTTCTCACCTCAGTCGTTTTATGTTTGTATATTTTGTTATTAATTAGAAGACATGTAGAAAATATCAATACACCTTAGCGTCAGCAGTATGAACAGTGTTGAAAACGAACCACTAAAACACAGAAAAGAGCTTATGTCAGCCTCACATTTTCAGATGTTCAGCTGATTTGTAATAATACTACTCATTTAGAATGAAGGAGTCTGTAACTGTATAAATGTCTCTCAGCGGGTTAGCATTAGCAGACACTTATTATTTACAGTGGGATTTTCTCCAGCTCTTCTCCACTTAAGTGACTAATAAAATAAGATGCAGAGACAGAACAGAGTGTGTTTATTAGAAGTGAATCATTTTCTCACTAAAGCTGCGCAAATACTCTCTACGGCGGGCCCTGAAGCAACAAACACACACTCATAAGTCACTCTGAATTGTGTCCCAGTTCAGTCTGTTATGGTTTGCGCAGTGCTCCTCTTTTTATTTTGTTCTTTCTTTTGACGGGATTGGAAACAATATGTCAATTGGGTTGCACATTTTTGCATTCTTAAGAGTGTGACAGATATTTTAGCAAAACAAATAAACCTCAGCTACAACCAAAAACAGAGCTATTTTAGGACAACTTGTAAGATATGAGTGAGCGTATGAGTGGGCGCAGCTGTTTGAATCATTTTGGCTCGACACTTCCGGTTTCATTCACTTTCATTTATTTTTAGATGTTAAAAACAGCTCGTTATGCTGCTTGATGTTGCAAACTGATGTTTTCTTATTATATTATTCTGCTTTGTCTGTATAGTCATGAACACACTTGTTCGTAGAGCAAGTAGTTTGACTGTTTTCTGCCGTTTATTATTTCTAGTCATTTCTCCCATAGACAACTAAATTGGAAGTTCTAAAATGAGCGCACTTCCGCATTGAAGCTTAAAATCAATATCATAGCAAGAAAACAAAACTGTCATTACAATGTCATTACATTTTTGTAACTCTCATATTACTGCTTGTATTATTATTAAATACCATACAGCAGTAATACTTTGGTATCATTAATATAATAGTATTTATTAACATTTTATTTATTAATAGTAATGTAAAAAATAATTGTAATGTATTCCATACTGAAATCTTATTTATGGCCACTTGAACATATATAAAATTATAGCTAATAAATTTTCAAATATATGTACATATTATAAACTATATATATGAATAGCCATGTGTTGCATATATGTACATATATTCTTGCTTTCTTTCTTTTCTTTATTTATGATGTTAGATGTTTTTGTTTGAGTGAAAATCTTGGTAATTCCTCTAAAAAAATATTTTTGAAAATCATTGATGTTTTGCTAATTTCTAAACAAAAATATTGTTATTAAAAAAAACTCATAATAATAATTATATATATTTATAATTATTTATTAATAATCAAATTATACAAAAGCTAATACACATTTTGTGATAATATGTGGATGTGTCTGTGTTCAGCAGGTATTTGGAATTTTGTCAGTTGTATTTTGTTTATCGATTTTGATTTAATATAAATGTATTATATTTCTATTTATTTAATTAATCATTTATTAAATATATAAAATTATTTGTATTATTTGTTTTATTTTTTGCAGAAAATGAGAGTTTTCTGTTTTGATCAGGGTGTCCGCATGGTCTTAAAAAGTCTTCAAATGTCTTAAATTTCAAAAACAAAATTTTACGTCTTAAAAAGACCAAACAATTTTAGGTCTTTAATTCACTGAAATGTTGTTTTGTAGGTCTTAAATCATTTTAAACAGGTCTTCATTTTCCTTTGCTTATGTGAAGCTACCCAACCGATCTAACACACATCCAATCACCAACAAACCATCTCAATAAAACGTTTATCAAATCTCTATTTACAGTATAACTAATATTTTAACAGTCTGATGTGCATACATTTAGTTCATTAAAAGTTTTTTAAGTTGAAAATGGCACTTGTACAACTAGGGTTTGCTTGATTTGACATATTATTTAAAATATGTGACCGAAAAATTACTAAATAAAAGTAGTTTCTTGATGGGGCAAGTAAGTTTATTTGTTCTGCAGGGCCATTAAAAAATCCTCAGCGTTTAGCCCTATATAAGTCTGAAATATCATTCTTAATGGTCTTAAAAAATCTTAAATTTAACCTGGTGAAACCTGCAGAAACCCTGTTGATTGAAAATCAGGGTTATTTCACTAAATCTAATTTTTGTATCTCATTGAAAAACATTGGTATTGTGGTGTTTAAAAATTAATGGATCCATTTAAATGGCTAAAAATTGCTTCTTTTTTTTTTTTTACCAATTGTCATTTTATGCTCTAAATGACTACACTTTTACTTTAAAGTCACCATGAACCAGAAGTTGCTGAGACTTCTACTTCAGTATATTGATGTACATTCAGCAGAAATGGGATATTGAGTAGGGGCCGGGGCTTTGTTTTAGTGTATCATTCCCTCATAGCAAACTAACAGTAAGAGCGGGGGTGGTTAATAATATTGTGGCTGAAGCCGTCAAGCTGACATCATCAGAGAAGGACCACCACTCCAAATGAAGAAGCAAATCGTCAGACTTTGATTGAAGATTACCAACACAAACCGTTTTTTGTTTGTTTTTTCAGTGGATTAACTTGTACTGATTAATTACTCACTTAAAAAAAATAACAAAGTGCGCTAGCAAAATAAACATAGTAAATTTTGATTTCACACTGACTTTAAATTTAGAATAAATGTCAAAAGTAAAATGGTTTTCCTTAGACATAATTATAAATTGTAAATACAGTAAAACTGAGAATTTCCAAGTTACTTTTAAGATATAAGAAATAAAACAGCTTTACAAAACACTGCTCTATGATTTTTGCAGGAGTCCTGTAGGATGCAATGAAGATATGAATGAAAATATACCTTTGTTTGTTGTGAATATGCACCCTCTAGTGGCGAAAATGACATACTGTGTCTTTAAATACACAATTATTTGTTTAAGCTCTGCATTCACAAAAATAAATTTGACTATGCATTAGCCTTCGTGCACATTCTATCGTCATCCATGAATTGGATGTCTATTTTTTTGGTGAAATACAGGTTTGCAAATGTTTTATTTCATAAAATCATGAATCAAATGATATTCAAACCAAGATACATGTAGAAGGACACAATTTCAATCAATGATCAGTCTTTGACTTAATGACCATGTCTTATTCTTTGCATGAAAAATAATCTGATTATTATCCTATTTGAAGTGTCTTATCTTTCTTTTGTTCTTTATTTGAAGGACTTTCTGAAGTACAGCACTAAAGCAGGTCTGGACTGTAAAGAGATCGAGGTAGGTGAACTGAGCTATTAATATATAGTCTATATGTGTCCTAGACTTCAGTCCTGCATTGACATTGCTGTGTATTTTGTGCCCTGTAGAAAGCAGTTGAGCTCATGTCTCTGGTGCCCAAACAGTGTAATGACATGATGAATCTCGGACGACTGCAGGGCTATGAGGTAAAACACCAAGAACAAAAACACCTGGCATGACTAGAGTAAATGAAGCAGATGCTGTTATATAACTGTAATTATTATAATTGAAAATGTAGTTGAAAATGAGAGTGAATTGTGTGTGGGTGACTTCCAGAAGCTGTTAATGGCAGCTGTAAAATGACACTGGCTGTTATAATTACTCAGAGAAAGATGAGGCATCTAATAGTGTAATAATAGAGGACTATTATTGTGCTTACATCGGGGTTATACTGGAAACGTGAGTCTAACAATGGACCAATTCGCTGTAGGCTCGTATTATAATGAGGATACACTTTCTGCTTACTTTCAGCTGTGTTGTCAGAAGAAAAATTATTTAAGAATGATTCATTCATTCATTTTCTTTTCGGCTTAGTCCCTTTATTAATCTGGGGTCGCCACAGCGGAATGAACCGCCAACTTATCCAGCACATGTTTTACGCAGCGGATGCCCTTCGAGCTGCAACCCATCTCTAGGAAACATCCATACACACACATTCACACTCATACACTACAGAAAATTTAGCCTTCCCAATTCACCTGTACCGCATGTCTTTGGACTGTGGGGGAAACTGGAGCACCCAGAGGAAACCCACGCGAACACAGGGAGAACATGCAAACTCCACACAGAAATGCCAACTGACCCAGCCGAGGCTCGAACCAGCGACTTTCTTGCTGTGAGGCGACAGCACTACCAACTGCGCCACTGCGTCGCCTATTTAAGAATGATTTTATAGCAAATAATTTTATGAAGCCAAACAAGAAAATAATATTAGCATATTTATTTTGTTATTGCTATAAAGAAAAATAAATAAATTGTAATTATTATTATTTTGACAATATACTTTAGCAACAGCAATAATATTAGTATATTTATTTTGTAACTTTACTGTTGCTAAATAATAATAATCATAATCCTTATTATTATTATTATTATTATTATTAAGATATAATTTAGCAACAACAGTAATATAAGTATATTTATATTGTAACTTTACTGTTGCTAAATAATAATAATCATAATAATAATTATTATTATTATTGTTATTATTAAGATATAATTTAGCAACAACCAAAATATTAGTATATTTATTTTGTAATTTTATTATTGCTATAAAGAAAAATATGATAATAATTCTTATTATTTATTTATTTTGACAATATACTTAAGCAGCAACCATAATATTAGTATATTTGTCTTGTAACTTTACTGTTGCTACATAGAAAATAATAATAATAATTATTATTAATAATAATATTATTATTATGACGATATACTTTAGCAACAATTAAAATATTAGTTTATTCATTTTGTAATTTTAGTTTTTATTATTATTATATACTTTAGCAACACTTTTCATCATTCATTCATTCATTTTCTTTTCGACTTAGTCCCTTTATTTTAAAAAAGGAACTAAGCCACAGCGGAATGAACCGCCAACTTATCCAACATATGTTTTATACAGCGGATGCTCTTCCAGCTGCAACCCATCACTGGGAAACACCCACACACTCTCATTCACACACATACACTACGGACAATTTAGCTTACCCATTTCACCTACAGTAGAGCGCATGTCTTTGGACTGTGGGGGAAAATGGAGCACCCGGAGGAAACCCACGCCAACACGGGGAGAACATGCAAACTCCACACAGACACACCAACAGGCACAGCCAAGGCTCGAATCAGCGACCTTCTTGCTGTGAGGCGACAGCGCTACCCACTGCGCCACTGCGCCGTCCTTAGCAACACTTTCTACTTTCTAATTAACTCAAATGAAAAACTGATTTAAAGAAAACAAATTATACATCATGTTAATATTGCTACAAAATACTTATTTTTTTAGTTGTAATATAGTATCTGGAAGGGACTTTGAACTCTTTTGACCTTTGTGTTCAGTATACAGTGTGTGACGTTATATACTAACAATCTAATGACGTTCCAAACATACCAGATGCAGAAAACTATGAGTGTTTTAAGAGGGAATTTCCTGAACAAACTGCATCTGACAAAAGCAGATGTCTCACACACACACACACACACACACACACACACACACACACACACACACACACACACACACACACACACACACACACACACACACACAGGCGACATGCACACTGCTTGCATTCAGCTACTAATTCCACAGCCAGCTTGTGTGTTATGTAGTTCTGGAAATCACAAAAACAGCAGAACTTTTAGCTGAGAATCTTGAAATATTAGGGGATGAACTGGTACAAATTTACTACAAAAACAAAAAGTTACCAGCCCTCCCTGTTATAAAAATATACTATTATTATTTTATTGTAATAATGTACAATACAACTATAAAAATATAATATTATTATTAGTATTTTATATTATTATAATATACAATAAAATAATAATATTCATAATAATAATAATATTTTTATACTGATATCATGGCTGTTTTTGATAGGTTTGCTTTGTAATTATTCAAATAAAGTAATAATAATTTTTTTAAGTCCAAACAAGTACACTACACGACAAAAGTCTTGTCATCGATCCCAGTTGTAAGAGCAACAAATAATAACTTGACTTAGTTGATCATTTGGAAAAGGGCAGAAGGTAGATTTTTTCCGATGAATCATTTGTTGAACTGGGTAAAGGTGCTCTAGGATTGGCCAGCCCAGTCACCAGACATGAACATTATTGAGCATGTCTGGGTTAAGATGGAGGGATTGAAGAGGAATCCAAAGAATCTTGATGAACTCTGGGAGTTTTTCGCTTTCTTTGCCAGTCCAGATGACTTTATTAATAAGTTATTTGAGTAGTAATAAAACAAATAATAGATAATAAATTATAGCAATTAAACATACAAATAATACATTTCCGTTAACAGTATAAAATCTTTAAGACGTTTTTCACAATTTTTACAAATATCATTATCCCCAGTGTCATAATCTTATTTCTATGTGTGTATCAGTGCTGGGATGGTTGTTGAGGGTCATGTTTGTTTGTTCACGCAGGGGAAGTTGACGGCTCAGGGAAAGTTATTGCAGCAGGACACGTTCTTCGTGACAGAGCAGGACTCTGGTGTTCTGTCCCGCAGTAAAGAGCGCAGAGTGTTCCTCTTTGAGCAGATCGTCATCTTCAGCGAGCTGCTACGCAAAGGCTCCTCCACACCAGGATACCAGTTCAAGAAGAGCATCAAGGTACATCACTTCTTAAGCTCAGCAATTAAGGGTGTACTTACACTAGGCTATCTGAACCCAGAAGGTACCCAGGCATGTTTGATCCCTATTTCCTGATTAGTTTGACAGGTGTGAGTGCTCCGAATCGGGCTCAGGCGTGGTTCAGTTGGGCTTTGGCGTGGTACGTTTATAGTGTGAGTCCAAAGTGCACCTGAGTGTGAAACTGAAGACCCAATGTCACTTTTAATGGACTTTTTCATATGGATTTATTAATCATTCTCACTTTTCAGTGAATGCGAACTGTCATTTTATATATTTATAACTGTTTATTTTTTATTGTCATTGTTTATTAAAGATTCAAACCCCCAGCTGCACCTTCAGCAAACCTCCTTATACCTGCAGCAGAATGACTTTCATGAACATTTATGAGCGTCAAAAGTGGTGGATCTATTTAAGCTATAGGAAAGCTACATACATTTTAAATACCAGTGTAAAGCAGGCCTCTGATTGTTGATATGTGCAGGTCAGTTACCTGAGCATGGAGGAGCAGGTGGAAAGCGACCCGTGTAAGTTTGTCCTGTTGTGTCGAGGCTCGTCTGAACGACTGACGCTACAGGCCGCAAACGTCGACATCAAGAAAGAGTGGGTGCAGAGCATCAGAGAACTGCTGGACATGCAGATCAACTTCCTCACAGGTAAACCCATCTTCAGTTAGTGTTAGTTCATCCGCAAAGAGATATCAGGTCATTCAGTGTGTGTTATGTTTGTGTTCAGCTCTTCAGAATCCACAGGCAGCTCTGACCAGTCAGCTGTCCAATAGCAGCCGTTCCTTGTCCTCGCACCCCTCTACGCCCCTTAAACCAAACACCGCCCCCAACGGAAGCCCCGTCCACAAGAACAATAAGCATGCAGAGGAGGTGAGCATCAGAAATATGATATACAGTACATCCCATATGTGAACTTATACCGTATTTAGAGCAAATGTTTCTCGAGGCTGGCATACATGGTGCAAACTGTGATGGTCGGAAGATTGTATGTTCAAGTACACATCAGTGAGTGAGTTTATGAGAAAATCATACAGACGCAGTGATATATTGCATGATTTATTCTGAATGCAATCACATGTAATTTTATGACAAAAATATGGACAGAGGAAAACATTCATTTCTTTAAAAGCCTTTCAGAGACTCGTTCTCTTATAAAAGTGTTTCATATGTGTATATCTGCCTTTAATATGGCACCTAATTTGATGACATATCAATGTTTGTTGAAGAAAAGACCAAATACTGTTATTTATGTATTATTATTATTATTATTATTATTATTATTACTATTATTAGGGGTTTAAGTGCATAGTGCCGAATCTGCATGTTTTTCACTATGCACTGAAAACAAATTCAAATTAAGTTTACAAGTTTAAGTTTAAACACAGTTTAAGTTTGTATTTATTAGAAAAAGTCTCTTCTGCTCATAATATTGCATTTATTTGCTCAAAATATTGAGTTTCTTTCTTCAAATTTTGTTTTTATATGTACAGCGGGGAAAATAAGTATTGAACATGTCACCATTTTTTGTAAAAAACATATTTCTAAAGGTAGCAACCAAAGAAATTCATATATGCAAAGAAAACAAATCTAATTAGTTTACAAATGAAGTTATTAGTAGGGATGGCTGACGTGAAACTGACGTTTCGACACTGTCGAGATCCCGAAGGGCAAGTGTTTCGAAACACTGCACTGAAGCATGATGCGAAACACACAGGTCACGTGACTAAAGTGTTTCGAAACACCTGGTCACGTGACTAAAACGATTCAAAGCATCGATCAGTTCAGAAGCGTTTCGAGACCTGGCGAATCTGCATTTAACTGACAGAAAAAATGTCCGTCTCATATGGCCTAATGGACGTGTGCACGTTGTTACTGTGCTTCAAATGATTTTTGGGTTCGAATCCCGACTTGTACAAATACACCGAAATCATGATTTTTATGCGTTAATGTTACTGTTTTATGGTGTAGTCTAAATAGGATACAGCTGCGGATACGCTATCAATTTAGCATCATTTTTGTAACACTGTAAAACAATAATTAATATTTTTACAGTACTGTGATGGTTGGGTTTAGGTTTTGGGTAGACGTTAATAAAATACAATAAATGGGAAATTTAATGAGTAATATAAATAATTCTTGTTAACTTCTGGCCACAACCGTGTCTGAACTAGCAACAACCCTGTTTTATGACCGAACCAAGACATATTTATTCACAAAGTGTTTATTCGGATGTCAGACCTATGTTGAAACAAAACTATACAAGAACATAGCAATTCAAACTGATATTAAAGCATTTCAAAATAGCTGTCTCAGTCTGGATTCGATCCCACTATCCCCAGATGGAAGTCAGGAACCCTAACCCTAGATCTCCTTGGTTTCAGAAAGATATAAAACCATGATTTTTGTTTTTTACAACTACCAAACTGTTCGAACTCTGAGGTAGAAACTGAAGCTGTAGTGTGAAAACACCCAGTGACAGGAGACCAATTATCTTAACAGCAATGTGGGCTTATAGATAATCTAACTACATCAATTACTTACTCTCAGCATTTTAATTAGCGTCTCATCCAGGCCAGATAGATGTAATTAAGCTTAATTAGTTGACAGTAGTCTGGTCTGAGGATTGGTCACTCAATGGATCCGCTCTGCAGTGCTGTTCAGTTCCAGTCTAATTGTCTTTGAGGTGAAGTAGAGGAGCTGCTGCTGGTTATTCTTAGTGGGGGGAATGGCCTAGTTTTCCTCCTGTTCTTTACCTGTTTCTCTCCTCTTTTTTCTGTTCCCTTTTCTCTCTCTCTCTCTCTCTCTCTCTCTCTCTCTCTCTCGCTCCTCATATCATGGCCTTGGCACATTCTGCTTCCTTCTGTGTCCCTAATAAATCACACTGTCACTGAACAGCAGACTGGAGGAGTCGCTGCTACTTTTTATTTTTAAATGTCTCAAAGCTAAGGTTTTTGCCGGGCTATTTATTTCTCGTGCCCGTGCCGGGTCAAGGTTGATGCAGGCAGAGGCCCTGAAGAACAGACTTCTGTCTGCGCCACGCTTTGCCCTGATTTGTCCTGTAGTGTTCAGCCATTTAAACATTCGCTGAAGTCAAAATGCCGTTTCTTATGCGGTGTTTTAGTGTCACATGATCATTCAGAAATCTTTTTCATTTTCTGATTTGTTGTTGCTGGTTCTCAATTAATAATTTATTTTTACACAAAATAGTGCACTCACTGCACTCCAACAAAATTGTAAGGTTTCTAATCTAATTAATACATATTAAACCTCTTTAAAGGGCCACGAAACCCCCTGTCTCAGCAGGGTGTTTTCACACCTCTGTTTTGAAAAAAGTCAGGAAAGTTGGGCGTGTCCAGCTCTGGGAGTGTGGGAGTGTCGGGGGAGGGAAAGAGGATAAGATTTTGCATAGAAGGGAGTTAACATTTGGGCACGCGCTAAGTTTGACAGGAAAAACAAACACACAGAGGCTGATTTGATACGGCGAATAAGAGAAAAAAAAATCCTCCGCATTTCTCTGTAACTTATGTACTCGGTAGGTAGCGTCAGAAAGCCATGTGTGTATAGACTATCCTGTCACAAATTGCAGCGAAAATCCTGCACGACGGGAATAGTTTGTGTTTACATGTTTACACTCGGAGAGCAGCATTTAAACAAAGGGCAGTCCACTGCAAACACTTACCAAATCTGTAGACAGACAATCAAACTGGAGCTGTGTCTTTTTATTAAAAGTAGACGAGCGGCATCAATCCGGATTTCACCATTTCCAGATGAGAAAAAGCTCTCGGGTAAAAATGTTCCTTACAAATGCGTTTCTGTCGAGTGTCGCGTGCACTGTAATCCACACGTGAGCCCAGCTGCTCTCTCATAAAGGGAAAATGAAAACAAAACCTTCGTTGCAACACACTAATAACACCTACGATTTTGTCTTGAAATTCTTGTACTTTCACTTGTTTTGGCAACACAACGTGGCGTCTCTCTGCCGTCTGTACAGCGTAAACTGGTAAACAGTCTCCGGAGCTATCATGCATATTAATGAAGTTTCACGTCATACACAATAGAGCGCGCTGATTGGTTTGAAGCACGTCTTTCTCATGAATTAATACTGCACACTCAGATACGTAAGAACGTCCTAGAAAAGACAGACAGCCACTCTCCAGCTGGATTTACACCTAAGTATCTCATGGTCGTGACGTAGCTTCAAAAATTCGTTTCAAACCGGAAGAACGAATTTGCTCAAAATAACGCAAAAACAACCAATTTTCACTTTTTAGTGCAATATATGTGTCCTAATAGTGTTTATAGCAGCGTGGGACACATATATGACTGTCAACAGCTCAAAAAATGTGTTTTGGTGTTTCGTGACCCTTTAACATTATTATATGTACATGCTGAATCACTGATATGTGTTGGTTTTGAGTCTAAAGTTAAATTTTAAGCGGTTTATTTCATTTTCAAGATCTGAGGTGAACTACCTGCTGCTGCTTTCAGTAGTATGGCAATAAATGTCATCTGAAATGGCATTCAAACTCACATTGTTAGCATTTAACACTGAATAAAGCACATGAGGTGTACCTGAGGAGATCATTGTTATAGTTTTCTGTTGTTCAACTGCAAGAAATAGAGGCCGTTTCTAAAATATACATTTCAGGTGTTGGTTAGGACAAAAACTCTTTTATTCTAGCTGAAATAAAACAAATAAGACTTTCCCCAGAAGAAAGAATTGACCCTTCGCCACACTCAAAAAAACCGCCACACACCAATCGTGGCTTAGCAACCGTAGCTACGCGCGGGAGGTCTGTCAAGCTTTCAAGCGATGGAAACAAGCCAAAGCGTTGTGCATATGGATCTGATACCCAGTATCTAAAAGTTTGGACTGGGTGGTGGAATTTTTTTCCTTTTCAAAAACCTAAAACCCAAGGGGAGAAATGCTAGCATGGATCAAGCTGTGTGAGGGGCTGTAAAAGCAGCACAATTCAGTCATATTTCCATCTGTTTCAGGCTACAAATATTTGAAATTACATATCAACAGAACAAGACAGAGATATGATCACTTGCGATCAATATACTTCACTCGCAGCTGTTTTTTAGTAATTTTTTAACCCTCATGTCCATGTCAGAGCTACAATTCACTGATGTTTCCATCTGTCTTTTGGAGATTTAGTCATTGGTGACGACAATAAAGCGAGTTCAGACTGCATGATTTTCAAAGTAGTCGTGTCACGGATGTTTCAAACTGCATGACTATCTGGGGCAGCGTTCTGTCTGTGCTGTGTTTACACTGTAGGATGGATCGGCGACAGGAGGTTTTACACTGCATGACTTTAAAATAGGAAGAATTACCGACAACTTTGTCCAAACTGTCTCACAACCAAGCAATCACGAGAAGTGACAAGGAAACAGTTCGAGGTCACGTAATATATCTTTCATTATTTACTACATAATGGAAAAAGAAGGCTTTAGCTTTAGAAAATGTACTTATTTTGCTCACCTGGCTTTTGAAAAGAATTAGCAATTTCTCCTCAACTTTTTTCTTTTTTGACCTGGTTGTGATATTGCTCAGATGACAGGTCAAACAGACACCGGTGCTCCTGCCAAATTTACTCTAGTTTTTCCTCTATTTCTTGGGTCCAAATAAACTGAAAATTGGGTCCAAATTCAACTTCTCCCCCAGCCTCCCGATGGCCTGCAGATACCCACACTAGTGGATGCTGCTCTCTCATTGGCTGTAGGTGATACCCGATGTTATTTTCAATCAGAACACTTTTCACATGGCATGATTTGAATGGCTGACAGCTCCAGATATTTAACATGCCAAATATCTCACGGGTGTCAGCGACTCATCGGCGATTCTCTCATATCGCGTTCTTGATAGTTCATACTGTGAGTGTCACTCACGTGAACGAGCACCAATTTACCTGTGATTTCAGGCATTTGTCGGTAATTTGTCAAAACCTGTCGGCGAATCATGCAGTCTGAACTCGACATTAGTGTCTGCTTTTATATTTGGTGTCGGGTTAATATTTGCTGGTAGGGAAAATCTATTTGTTCACTTCTGCTATTTATACTTTGATTTGCATTTTAATTTATTAATTTATTCTACTGAACTGCAAATTAGAATAGAAGCGGTATAAAAAGCACACAAACATACTGACAGTTATAGGTACTGTACATTGTTATGGGTCAATGATGCTAATATTCAGCACAAATCCATCAGTTTCCCCTTTCTGGCTGTTCTTTCCATGAATGAATTATGTAGAAGCACTGTCCATGTGTGTTTCCTCGTCGGTTACTAACGCTGTATTTCATTGCACAACAATTAATCTATCAGGCTTTGTGGCTAAAAAAAAGAGAAATCACAGTTTAATTTGTTATTATTCGATTATTTTTACATTTCACCTCTTCTGCTGTGCATGAACTAAGCTGTTGAATGGTCCAGGGTTCATACGGTCATGGAAAACCTGGAAAAGTCATGGAATTTTGACATGGCATTTTCCAGGCCTGGAAAAGTTTTGGAAAAACAGAAAACCCCACAAAGTTTTGTAAAAGTCATGGAAATTAGTGTAACAAATATCTGTATGCTTGAATTAGTGCTGCGATATTGGAAAAATCTGACTTTACCATATTTTGTATTTCTGTGATGTATATTGCGATGTGAATGCAGTTTCACCAGATGATTTAACAGGTTTATTTAGATTGATTGAGGGATTTTGTAGAGGAGTGAATCTCGAATAATATATAATAAATAAATTACAAGCATAGATAAATAAAATATAGTAAAGATAAAAGTGAATTATAGTTTTCAGGTATTCACTATTCAGGTGCAGATATTGAATAATCAACACTGCATGGTCTTCATTCTATATTATTTACTCTTTATTAAAATTACAAAACATTTCTCGTGGCCGGATGTTTTGAAATGTGAAATATTGAAATATTCACACAGTCACAGGCCTTTAATACTCAAAGATTAAAATGTACTCACTATTTACTCACATTTCACTTGTTTCAATACTATAGGAGTTAATAAATTATATTCTTTTTGTGTTCATTAAAAAAAACAACAACTCATAAATGTTTGAAACAAGTGAAGGGTGAAATGAAAATGGTAAGAAATTTTGGGGTAAACTATCTCTTTAAAAATGCATGCAGATGATAAACTTTTACTCTATTATGATTAAACTCTATATTAAACTATAATCCCAACATTGCGATATCGATGCTGAAACGATATACTGTGCTGCTCTCACTTGAATATAGGTTAGTTGTCTTTACTTCTTTTCTGTCCTTGGTGAAAAACTTGCTCACACATTGTTAGTGCGGTGTAAGAATGATCAAAATCAATTTTACAAAGATATATAAACAAATGTAAACAAAGTAGATTGTTGCGTGTTTTATGATATGCTGTAATAAATTTGAACGTCATTGTTTTTCTTATTATTTACCATGTATATGTAGACATTACATGAAACATTACGTCATGAAAATGTACTTGAAAGTTCTGGAAAAGTCTTGGAAAAGTCATGAAATTTTAGTAGTAAAAATGTGTATGAACCCTGATGGTCAGCGTATGAGGCAGCTAGGCTTTAGCTTCAATTTTGAAATACTGTGAAAAATTCCTTGCTCTGTTCAACATAATTTGGGAAAAATTTGAAAAAGAAGTTCACAGGAGGTAATTCTGACTTTATATGTCAAAAGATTATGGCCTCTAAATCTAATGCTAATCTAGCTTCTTATTGTGTGTGGCTCCAGGATCTAGACGAGGGCGAGTGTAACGGTCTGTCATCGGTGCTAGTGACGCAGGACTACAACGCGGTGAAGGAAGACGAGATCTGCGTGGTGGTCGGCGAGAAGGTGCAGATCCAGGCGTCCAATCAGCAGAACATGTGCCTGGTTTACCGACCTGCAAACAGCCAATCACCTGCTGCAGAGGGCTGGGTGCCGGGTCACGTGCTCTCCTCGACCCGGTAAAGCCACGCCCTCCTCAAACACCTCGGAATAAAACCACTACTCCCATTCACCCTTCAGTTTCACCAGCCTACTCTAGGGGAAGAGAAGAGACATGCCATTCAACATCCCGCTAACTACGATTGGTCAGGAAGTCCCGCCTCTTCCGCCGTACAGTTGAAGACTAAAGATGCACGCTGCGAAAAAAAGGTGCGACATCACCTCCCATAGGTAATATGGGGAAAATACATATAAAAAATAAAAAACAATAGAGAAAACAAAGGAGATATATTATATTGCTAATAATAACAATAATAATAATAATAAAAAAGATTGTGTTGTACAGAGAGGAAACTGAGGTGAATTTGTCAGTGAATTCCGTGTATGGATGTTAACGTCATTCTTCCTCATCGACACGCTCCATTACACCAAACAGACTGTTTTTTCAATGGGGCTCTATCTTTTTCCCTGTCTGTCTATGCCAAGTCATTTGCACACTGTGTATATTTTCGTTTAATGAGATTTTATTTTTGAAAAGGTTTGTTTGTTTGTTTGTTTTTTCCCCTCCAAGTGTCTTATTTTTACAGCGATTAGGCGTTTTCGTTCAGTTTCGCCAACCAGTTCAGTGTTCTGTACAAAGTATTCTGCACTTTTTCAACAAATAGTATCGCAATGACGGCAAAGTTGTGCAATATCACACTCGTCACAATGCTCATAACTGTACTTGTAACTAAAGATTTAAATGTATTATTCTGTATCATTTTAAATTTGTACATAATATTTTTGACATTGCCATTATAGTTACGCAGCAGAGGAAAAACGCTCCAAAAAAAGAACGAAAACAAAACAAACAAAAAAACTCTGGTAGTCCGCACTGCCTTCAAAACCCCTGACCCTCTGATTTTTACATTCGACCTCATCAGATTTTAGTATGTAATAATTTATCATCTGAACCATATCAGAAGCAGATGTTTACTCTAATTAGTCGACTAAAAGTGGATGTTGTTGATTTCTGAAGAGTAGTCTCTACTGTCAGCGCTCAGATCTCAGATATACGTGTAAATAAACCTTACGGAAATAAAAAATAAAATAATTCTAGCAGGTATTTCACTTGTTGAACTCTGGAATGTTGTTCATAATAAAGCTGACAATTTTTCATCTTGGATATGATGTGCTCTGTGTCATTTATACATCCGGTTTGATTCATATTAGCTGCATCAAAACTATTTAAACGCAAATATTTTTAACTTTAAATGCTCAATATTACTGTAATTATTAGGGGTGTAACGGATCACGGTTGATCGGTGATTCGTACGGATCACAACCCTTGGTTCGGAACACACATGACCTGTGGATTAATACATTTTTTACTTGTAGATTAATCCTAAATTTGTAACGATCACAAAGAGATCGTCTCTTGCATCATTCAATTCACATGTACAGTATGAAAACATGTACAGGGTGTCCACAGGGTCTTAAAATGTCTTCAACCTTAAAATCTAAGACCTAAAAAGTCTTAAATTTACTGAAATATTGTATTGTAGTCTTAAATCTTTCTTTGTTCATGTATTGCTACCCAATCTGGCCAAACAATCACCAACAATATATTTCAATAAAACTTAACTAAATTTTAACTCTATTTATCATAATGGATTAATTATTGTCCTTACAATAACATTTGTTTAAAAGTGCTCCATGTATTCACTGCTGAGGACACCGACCTGGACACACTGTTGTGCATACATTTAGTTTATTGTAGTTTTTTGTTCATTGTTTTATTTTAAAGAAAGTTTATGTTGGGAAAAAAAGTGTATGGATACAAGTAGAGCTTGCTTGTTTTTACGCAATATTTAAAATAGTTTGCTAAGAAATATCTCAAATATTTACATTTTTTTTTTTGTATTATTAAATGGTTTCAAGTATAATCTTTTTTGATAGGGCAAATAAAAATCTTTTCTAACTGGGCCATTTGAAAATTCCTTAGTCTTAAGCCGTTTATGAGTCTAACATTTCATTCATAATGGTCTTAAAATGTCTTAAGTCTTAAATTTAACTTGGTGAAACCTGCAGAAACCCTGATTTAGGTATTTCTGTAAAATATAATGACGACGGAAGAAGTTGCGGTAGGTTATTCGGGATGTGGTTATTCGGGATTTTGTCACTACTTGTTTAGCCTGCATCAAAGCATTCAGTTTTAGCTGCACGATTACTGCTTAAAAGACGGGGATCCCAACACCCACGCAACATAAATTATAAATGATGGTGATTTGCATATGTTTATTAATCCTTCAAATCGCTGCATTCAAAGATCTGTTTGAAAAACGCAAAAATCAAGAGATTCAGTCTTTAGTTTACAAACAGTCAAATAACACAGAAGTACTGGGACAACAGTTTATAATTTAGATAAAACCACTGATGTTTATGGTAAAGATTCAAATCACAGTCATACGCATTTAACTTGACGCTCAAAAATAAAAGTTGTAGGCTGCAATTACATTATATAACCAATAGGTGGAGGCAACCAGCCATCAAAAATATGCCATTGAAGAATATTTCAAAAATTAATCCATCTAGCAATGAAACATGAAGTTTTCTGAGTGAATAGCTGAATCAATTATTGAAAATGAGACTAAAAATAAATATTTGTTGCACAAATTATATTGTTAGATTTATACATTTAGTGTTATCAGCAACAGTAATAGTAGCAGGGAATTTTTCACAGTACTGAGTATTTTACAGTTTATTTTTATTCAGCTGATTATTTCTTCATTTTATTTTTAATAAATTTACAGGTTCTTAGTTCTGTTCCAAAAGAGTCTTGCAGTGCTGTTTTTGTAATAAATGGAAAACAAATTATATTTGTCTCCTCCCCTTTTTTGCTGATCCAAAAAATGCTCCGATCCGTGACTAAAAAACCCATAATATAAACACCACTAATAAATATTGTATGCACGTATTGTTAAATCGCTTGCCTTTACGTTTACGAGTGTACAGTGATGATCCGAATTAGCGAGCGACCAGCAACGAAATAACTTTTGATTTATTTGGGTCTAATCTGAAACATTATGTTTATCATCAAACTGGGGAAAGATTGTACCGTGCAACAGGCACCGTTTTAAAACCATGAAGGCTCAGACAGAGAGATGAGCAAGTTCAAGTGCAAAGAGCTTTATTGTCATTTCAACAGCACACAGTGAAATGAGACCATGTTATCCAGCTACCACATAAAAACCACACACAACTACACAAAACTGTAGGAGACACATAAACAACACAAAACACATCAGAACCAAGGGTTGAATAATAAACTGTCTGGCCGTGTAAAGTGCATAGTGCAACCTGGTGCAAACAGTGCAAGTCAGACATTAAAGTGCATCAAACAATTCAGAAGAAGAGACAGAAACGTGTGTGTTGGAGGTAGTTCAGTTGATGCAGGTGCTCAGGATGCTCTTGAGCAGGTGTCAAATCCAGTTTCTAGAGGGCCGCAGCTCTGCAGAGTTTAGCTTTAACCCTAATTAAACACACCTGATCAAACTCATTGAGTCCTTCAGGCTTGTGTGAAACCTACAGGTAAGTGTGTTGAAGCAGGGTTGGAACTAAACTGTGCAGAGCTGCGGCCCTCCAGGAACTGGATTTGCAGACACATTTTCTCATCAATCCATTACAGGAAGTTCAGGCACAATGATGTTTTTAAAACAATGATTTATTTGAGTCTCATGAAAAAAGAAAGTGTAGAAGATCAGATGATCTAAACGTCTTGATGGAGGGCTCTGGAACTGAGCTGGTAAATAGTGCAAACAGTGTTTCCTTCTTCTTTTTGTTCATTTTTTATCTGGTGACCTGAAACAAGCAACACACACACACACATGTTGGTCTACATGTTACACTTGTACAAACATAAAACTGCTCAAGAAAGAAAATGTAGAATTGAATACCTTGAACCAGCTATGGCTGCTGAGTTTTCCCAAAGCGATCCTCTTCTTTGGGCTCCTCTGCAGGCAGGACTGGACCAGTTTGCAGCACTCTGTGGAGAAAGATGGAAGAGTCTGATTATTATTACCTAAACTTCATCTACTTGCTTTAATAATCACAATCCAAACAATAAGATTTGATGTCCTGAAACATGAGGTCCAAAACTGATGAATATCACTGAATTATTCCTCTGTGTGATTCAGATTAACAGTCAGATTCTTTGCTGTAATGAATGACCAGCTCACCTTTTGACAATCCAGACTTGATCCAAATTCTTTCATTGGTCAAGTCCAGGTCACTGTGTTTTGGAGGTTCTCCACACAGCAGTTCATATAGGAGAACCCCCAGTGACCAAACGGTTGCCGCTTTTCCATAGTACCTGCCACTAGATCTGTATTCAGGTGGACAGTAATCTTCAGTGCCTGGAAAAAGAAGATTTTCTTCATTAGTGACAGTAAGAAAGCTTATGCTGTTCAAAATATGGTGTTGAAGAACTTAAGTGCCAAACTGCAGACTTGAAGGACGATACATACCACAGAATGTTGTATAGGCAGAGGTCTTCAGGAGGTCACCGCAGCCAAAGTCGATTAGCTTCACTTCCAGAGTCTCCTTGTTTATCAGCAGGTTTTCTAATTTGATGTCTCGATGGAGGACCCCTCGCTGACAGCACATGTGGGCAGCCTGCACTACCTGCCACATGATGTGCCGCGCCACGTCCTCACTGAGGGTTCCTCCGTGTCGCTCCAGGAAATCGAATAGGTCTTCGCAGGGTGAGGGGCGCTCCAAGATCATTATATAGGAGTCGGACCGCTCCTGCCACTCCAGCATCTGGATTATCTGAGGAACGTTTGGACCTTCGTTGGCAAGAATCGTTAGAGCAACCTCTAACGGAAGGGGTGTAGGATGACCAGGCTGGAGAAGAAAGACATTTGTTGTCAGTGATGTTCAAAATCATTTTTTGGCTCTAATTAACATATCTTGAACTAAAAAGCAAGAGAGCTGCTTACAATGCTGAGATAATCCATGCTGTTCCTCTTCAAAACCACCTTCATTGCCACCTGATCAACAAAACAAAACATTTGTAATTGTTGCCCTGTGTTCTGAGCTCAAATCATCAGTCATTAAACTTTATCAATGTCATGTGACACAATAAACAGACTTGAACAGACAGTGAGAGAAATATTTTGCAGCTAGATGTAGTGACTAAAATAATACCTCAAGACCATCCATCACACGAACTGCTTCAAAGACCGTGCCGTATCCTCCCTCACCGAGCTTTTTCACAATTTTGTATCGACCCAAAATATCATCTGCAAAAAGTAAAATGAGTAAACATTATAGAGACACAACAAGAGGATTAAAGCTGACATTTTAATTCAGAATTTGTCAGATTATTTGTCTATTATTTTGAATATTTCACATTTCTTTACAACTCAGTTTAAGTAAAAGGCCTCTAATAAACTTTAAGTAGATCATTAACACACATTATAATGTTGTTGGAACACAGCATGAACATTACTGAGAGAACATTTAAAGGTCAAAGGATAAAGGATGTTAAACATGCTGACCATCAAGACTGATGGAGCTGGAGCTCGACGTCCTGCTGGAGCTGGTATTGGACCTGGATGTCCTGCTGGAGCTAGTGTTGGAGCAGGATGTCCTGCTGGAGGTGGTGTTGGAGCAGGATCTTTTGTTGGAGCTGGTGTTGGAGCAGGACATCCTGTTGGAACTGGACGTCCTGCTGGAGGAGCTTGAACTGTGGCTGGCCTTGTCATCAAGACTCAGGCCACTGCAGGTGTCAGTTTCCTGAACTTCATGATTCTCCACAGACAAATCCATGAAAGAATCATAATATTCAGTATTTCTCTCCTCAGAGGTGACACTTTGAGCAGAGAAGTAACTAGAGGGCGACCTGCTCCTCATCTTTTTTGATGGCCGCCTCTCCTCAACGGGCTGGAGATGGTTGATGGCCTCGTTGGGGCAGGATTTTGTTTGTGCACCAAGATGGAAATTGTGCACAATAACGCAATCGCTGTCAGAAAAACAATCTCTCTTTCTCTTCTGTCCCATGATCACAAAAGCGGGTGGATAAAACACTAACACTGTTGAGTTCGCGTAAGGCAGATGGAGAAATCGAGCAAAATGGCAAATCTGTACACAGAAGCTGTTTAAGAACGCAAGACATTCTAAATGTTCTATTGTAACTATGACGCGAGAGCAGAGCTTTGTGTTATTGTTTGAAACGCAGTGGGAGAAATGATGATATTGAAGCTCCTCAAAGAAAACCAAGCACATTAATTAAAGCCATACAATAATAAATCAGGCCAAACTGTATAGAGACAGAACCCTCTTAGAAATTGTATTATTTCGTTAAAATCTTTACATTAAGAGTCTAATTTATAGTAACTTTAGGCCTAGAGTTTATAAATACGCATTATTTTATTCTTGCTTTACTGCGTTTACTCGTTTTGTGTGATCTTATAGATGTATGATTGTTTTTTTTATTTATAGACCACATGCACATATAGCCTAATAAAATTGTATATTGTGGAGAAATATTTTTAAAGAACGAAATATATGCCTAAACAATTTGCAAATCATTATTGTAGCCTTTATTAAATGTAGGCTAAACAGAAGGACTGTTATGCTCATTGTTTTTCTGTAGATAATGATCGAAATATTTTGCATTCCCTATATACGTTAAAACACGAAGATTTCAAAAGGCTTTTCGGCTCATATATATCCGTAAATATCAAATATATTTGGAAAAATTATTGTGAGATAATGCTTTTTAAATTATTTTAGTTCATTTTCCCATGTTTCAAAAGATAATAAATCAATTAATTAATTGATTAATTAAAATTTAAAGTAATTAATCGATATTAAACGTTTTTCTGAGTCTGAAAATGTATTTTATTGGTAATATCAAACGGACCTCATTAGTTAATCTCTGGGCTGCTGTAGTTCAATTTAAAATACTATTTAACACTTTAAAACTACACAAAAACTTTGTAATACATTATTATACAGCTCTGGAATATTTCATAGTGTTCAAAATGCTCGTTTGTGTTTTGTATCAATGTCATAATCACGCCTATAACGCGTCTTCATCATTTCACACAAGAATATTGTCATTAAAACATTTATTTGCAGAAAAACTCAATTAAAAATGTCCACTAGGCTAAACCTGAACAGATGTTTTCGTTTTCTTTGCTTTTTCATCAGTCTTTCTGCAATAGTCTAAAGGCAAAAACTGTTAAAAATAATGATAAAAAGTCCTATTCTTATTTGCAATATATGTTTATAATTTTATGTCAAACATATTTGTTAAATAACTTTAAAAGTAACAAAGGTGATTTGTAAAATAAAGAACTTATATGAGTAATTTTAATATAAGTGGTGTTTTTAACTAAAAACAACAACTGAAATGTATTTATTGCTAGTACTTTTATAGCAAGACTTAGATATAGTTCATCCAAAAAATCTAAATATACTCATCGTGAATATATTTTTCAGCTAAACACAAAAATCTGAAAATTTAAAGAAAACTGGTAACTATTAACTTCTAGTAGAAAAAAATAATGATACCAAAATAATAATTAAAAAAAATCATGAATTGTTAGGGTTTCGAAGTATCAATTAAAACATATTGTTTTCGTAATACACCCGAAAATGAAACGTGTGTTACTATTTATTTGCCCATATGTAACTTTTTTTTAGCGGAACATAAAAAGTTTAGTTCCAAGCATTTTTAAAAGTACAAAGAAAATGATGTTCCACAGAAAATGATGACATATTTCAGTCCGTCTGTGCCTTTTAAACCACTTTAATGTTAAATTGATGAGTTTGAAAACGTTATACTGTCCCCCGAAATCGTAATAGTTCTTAAAATGCTTTGTATCAATGTCATAAACAAGCCTATAACGCGTCTTCAAAATTTCACACATGAAAATTACCAAACCTAAAAATTGATTTGTTGTACAACTTTTATGGTAAGATTTAGGGATAGTTCAAACATGAAGACGCACAAATTGCATATCAATCAAAAGATATTAATAATAATAATATTAATAATAATAAAACGTGTGTGAAATGTTACTTTTGGCCATGTGATTCTTCAGTGGAACATAAATTGTTGTTTGGTTCCCAACATTTTTAAGTTTCACAGAAAATGAAGATATATTTCAGACTATCTATGCCTATAAAACAATTTTAATGTTAAATGGACTAGTTTGGAAACGCCAATGTTGCTTACATTTGCATATGCGTTCATACTGCGACATTAGTTCTGTTCTTCTCATTAACCTGAAAATCATCTAGTTTGAATAGTTGTTGGGCCGAGAACTGCACCCCTGCTGCAAAATGCACCCCCTCATAGACTTTCATAAGCATTTTTAAAAAATCAAACGCCATAATTGATTAAAACGTAAAAAGATTATTATTTTGATAAATAAAGCAAGGACAAGACGTGAAACGCATTTTAAAACGCGCTAGGTTTACAAATAAATGTAAAATAATAGTATTACTGTAGTGCAGCCTAAAGTGAGGCTTTTTGGTGGGTTTTAAACAGACATTTAGGCTACATTGAACACTTAAAATTGTTGTTGCTGTTTTAAACTAAACCACACATTAAACAATTTACTTAATCACATCGGTATTGTATTTACAGTCAATCTATTTATTTATGCATGTATGTATGTATGTATCTTCTGTACGGGAAGGGTGCTATTCATGAAACTCACCTCAGTCACTCTCATTACCGTCTTAACTCTATTAGTATTTTTCAAATCAATTTCAGTTAATAGATGCACATTTCAGAGGGGGTGCATTTCCCAAAATGTCTGTTGAAAGGTTAGGTTTATTTATTTTATTTTCCACAAGGTCAAACAAAATGTCCAAACAAAATATTGACACCAGAAAAAGCAAACAGATGAGTACAAGTGGCGAGTTTGTACAAAATTCTCCAGCAGGAGTGAAAACGTTTAAAATGTTGTTGTCACACTATTACATGATCTCTAGATATTTTTCAAGACACTAGGCTTAATTAGGTTAACTAGACAAATTACGGTAATTAGGCAAGTCATTGTATAACGATAGTTTGTTCTGTAGACAATCAAAGATATATATCTTAAGGGGGCTAATAATTTTGACCTTAAAATGTTTAAAAAATAAAAACAGCTTTTATTCTAGCCAAAATAAAACAAATAAGAATTTCTCCAGAGGAAAAAAATATTATAGGAAATACTGTGAAAAATTCCTTGCTCTGTTTAACATCATTTGGGAAATTGTCTTCAACTGTATATGACTTGAAACACAATAATACTATTTACAGAATGAGACCTACAACTATAACCTTGGGTAACTCTTAAAATGCATAATTAAAAAGCTCAGGGATTATTATATTCATTTGAAGAATTTACGTTTACTTTGTGTGTGAATAATTCATGCATCAGAGGGTTAAATACAAGACAAAACAATGAAATATTTACTCTGGACAGAAAACAAAGAGATGCCTGTGTCATCTGTGTCTGTTGGGGTATTACTTAAAGGGATAGCTCACTTAAACAGTTTTATGCAAAAGAAGATACTTTGAAGAAAGCTGGAAATATTTATGGAAAGACTTCCATAGTGTTTGTTTTTATAGCAGTTAATGTTTACAGGTTTTCTGCTTTCTTTAAAATATCTTAAGTGTTCAACAGAACGAAATAAACTCATAATGTCTGAAACCAAACAAAGGTGAGTAAATAATGAGTGAATGTTCATTTTTGAGTGAACTATCCCTTAAACTCAAAATCAATAATTCGTCTAGTATCATCCTTGATAGGATTTATTTTAATTGGTGATGAGATTAGATATTGATGACAGTTAAACAACACATTACAGCCTTCAATGTATACACTTATGCTACACCATAAAATTCAGTGTGGATAGCAATTGCCTCACAGCAGGAAGGTCGCTGGTTCGAGCCCCGGCTGGGCCAGTTGGCATTTTTGTGTGGAGTTTGCATGCTCTCCCCGTGTTTGTGTGGATTTCCTTCAGGACCTTAGTTTCCCCCACAGTCCAAAGACATGTGCTGTAGGTGAATTGGGTAAGCTAAATTGTCCGTACTGTATGTGTGTGAATGTGTGTATGGATGTTTTCCAGTGATGGGTTGCAGCTGGAAGGGCTGCATAAAAACATATGCTGGATAAGTTGGCGGTTCATTCCATTGTGGCGACCCCTGAATAATAAAGGGACTAAGCCGAAAAGAAAATGAATGAATGAATTTAAAAAGAAATTAGCGTCATTAGTTTAGTCTTTTTAATGTCTAAATATAAAATCACAGAAGTGCAAAACAAAATGTCAATGTCATAATCCAGCCAAAAAAAAATTCATACAAAAAGTTATCAGTAATTATACATAAACTTTATAGATACAAGTCTTTTTATTGCTAATGAACTTTGAGTCTGGAAATCAAGTTTTGAATTGAATTGAACAAACCACAGAACCACAAATAAACCATGTTTTCTCTCCACCAGCCATCGCTTTACCATAATAGACCCATTTGTAGTAAAACTATTCTCTCATCAAGGTGCCGATTTTTTATACTAAACTTAACTTCAACACTTTGATTATACTAAACTTAACTTAAACACTTTGATTATACTAAACTTAACTTCAACACTTTGATTATACTAAAACAGTTTGAATTACAGACTTTAACAAAACGTAATGAAATTAAATCAACAGTAACTTACCTCTAAAATATACAGTGCTCAGCATATATCAGTACACCCCCCACAAATGTCTCATTTAAATGAATATTTCTATAGAAAGCTTTATAATATTATATTTGTGCATATACATTAGTTTAGTCAGTACTGAAGCCAAATCTGAAGCTTATCTAACAGACTGGGTTACTGCAAGTTTCACAAAGTTAAATGTAAGACTTTTAAGACATTTTTAAGACCGTTATGAATGTAATTTTAGACTCATAAACGGCAAAACACAAAGGAAATTTTCAAATGAGCCAGATAGAAAAGATTTGTATTATAATTGAATACATTTAATAATACAATAATAAATTAATAATTAAAAAAATTATATTTTAGATATTTTTTAGCAAAATATTTTAAATATAGTAACAAGCAAGCTCTAGTTGTATCCATACACTTTTTTTCCAACATAAACTTTTTTTAAAATAAAAAAATGAACAAATGTTTTAAAAGTTTTTAAAAAACTATAATAAACTAAATGTATCCACAACAGTGTGTCCAGGTCGGTGTCCTCAGCATGGAGCACTTTTAAACAAATGTTATTGTAAGGACAATAATTAATCCATTATGATAAATAGAGTTAAAATTGACCTTCTAAATAAAAAATTAACGTTTTATTGAGATGGATTGCTGGTGATTGTATGAGTTTTGGCCATATTGGGTAGGAATACATCAACAAAGGAAAATTAAGACCTGTTCAAAAAAGATGTAAGATTTACAACACAATATTTCAGTAGACCTTTTACGGCCTGAAATTTTGATTTTAAGATTTGACATTTTAAGACCCCACGGAAACCCTGAACAAAAATAATTTACAATAATGGTTCAAAAATTAGCAGCCCAAATGTATATGTTAAGGAAAAATATTAAACAAAATTTTCAAAAATCGCAAAAATCAAGAGAAACAAAAAATATCTGCAATTTTGTTGAATTTAATTGTATTATCTTTCCATTTCTAAAGATGTTCTGTGACTAAAATATTATTTTGATAAATATATCTGTTTAATAAATCTGTTTTGTTCAAATGCACCAATTTATTTACCCATATTCCCTGAGAAATGGATAAAAATATTCATTTTCAAAATGCGGTGTACTCAATTACGCTGAGCACTGTAGGCCTACAATAAAAACAAATTGAACCATAACGTTAGCAGGAAAAAGACTTTTATATCACTGAATAACCACAGTTAAATTAGTCAATAATGGCTGTAAGGTATACACACATTGACAGGAGCTGAATGTAGACAAAAAGTAAGTTATTGCTTGTAAAGAAAAGTGTGAAGCAGCAAAAACAAAATCTGCTCTGGACAAGTAGCCTATTTATACAAACTGTAAGGGCTATTTAAAATCCCGGCTGAAAAAACACTTTGGAAATATAGTGCTTCAAAAACGTGCCCGGGCACTAATGAACTCCCCAGTGTTTTCAAATATTCTGCATTGAAATAATAGTAAATTAACCAAATTAATTAACAAAAACAAACTTTTTTTTTTAGTAAGGGACAACAAATTATTGTTTTGTTAAAATCATAGTGAGCTTTAACTCCACAGGTTATACACAAAATCACCACGAGGTGGCAGGGTTTCTTATTTTGTGACTGTTTTGTGACAAATGAAAGCTAAAAAATGTAAAGTTGTCAAGATTAATGTTAGCCAGTTTGTACGAAAGGCATTCATTTCAACGCTTTAGCACCACAGACTTCAAGTTATTTTTAAATGCTCTAAACAATGTTTTACCTATAGTAATTTGCTGTAGCTTTGTCTGTTAATATATTGGATAAAATAATAATAATAATGAAAATGAGGACTTTATACTTCTACTAGAGTCAGATGTTATTAGGGTATCTGTAAGTGCAGCACTGGTAAACTATACGTGGCAGGAATTTGCCATGTAGTTGTGTTGCTCAAGAGTTTGCCACTCATCCAGGCATGATGAACAGAACAAAGATACTCTTGAGCAACACAAAACCACATGAAGTAAACAGAGAACTTGATGTCCTTGTTATAACAGGCACTTCACCCTGAAAGACTTCAGCAACTGAAATGACTCCATCTGTACAGCGCTATTTGAGTTTATATCTTCATTTTAGTATTAGTAATTGTTGTATAAACAGTCAGGTCAATAAATATTGGCACATCGACACAAACATTTTTGGCTCTATACACCAGCACAATGTTCCAAACAGTTGTTTTGGGCACACCTAATGCTTTTGCTATCTCTCTGATGGGTTTGGATATCATCTTGACAGTAACAGATTCCAAATGCAAATAGCACACTTGAAATGAACTCATGACCCTCTATCTGCTCATTGTAATTGAGATAATGAGGGGAATAACACACACCTGGCCATGTAACAGCTTAGAAGCCAGTTGTCCAATTACTTTTGGTCCCTTAACAAGTGGGAGGCAAATATGCAAACTGTTGTAATACCTACACCGTTCACCTGATTTGTAAATACCCTTAAATTAAAGCTGACAGTCTGCAGTTAAAGCACACTGAGTATGTTTACATGGACACCAATAATTCAACGTTAATACGATTAAGACAATACTCTGATCAAGAGTCTATCATGTAAACAGCGATTTTTGAGTAATTTAAGCCGATTAAGGTCATAATTGAACTAAACAGAAATAGGATTAAGACGTTGAGCATGCCGATTTTATGAATTTTTTATTTTTATATGATAAAGATACTGCTGCACGGTCAGATATGACTATTCTAGAATAACTACAATCTGTTATACTATTAAGCAATTGGGCCGAAATTAGGTAGTAATCAATAAGTATGTACGATACATATCTGAATAACAGGAATATGATACTGTTGCTGGATTAAGATCCCTCCAAACATCTAGTAAATTGAGATCTTTCATAAATTCCTGTATCACCTTCCTAGCTTTAGTATGTGTTGTATCAATCCCTGATAAACGATCTTTAGTAGGATCTAGTACACAGTTCATATCCCCTGCAATAAGACAGTATCCAGGCAGAGTAGCAATTAACAAAATCAAACCATTCAAAAATTTAGGATTGTCATCATTTGGACCATAAATGTTAAGTAAATTGATCTTTTCTGAAGAAAATGTGGTAACACTTTATAATACCAGTACATGAATAATGATGTATTAATATGTAAACTAAACATTACTTTACTATGAATTAATGATGAGTTAATGTATGCACTAATCATGAACTAACGTTAACTACAACATGAGTCACATGAGTTCATGTGTGAATTACGGCTACCTTAATTACTTGTTAGTACATGATTGTTTGTTAATTAATGTATTAACTACCACATTAGTTTATGCTTAATTTAACCATCATGAACTCATGATATGTTAATATAGAATTATGTTGTGACTTTACTTGAAGGGGCACATCATCATTAACCCATTCTTAACTACTCATGAACTCCTTATGCGCGTCCAACTAGTCAGTTTACACTGAATAACAATAGAAAAGTGTTCTGTCAACGTCAGCATGAACAGGAGTTCATGAGTAGTTAAGGATGAGTTAATAATGATGTGCCCCTCCAAGTAAAGTCATGACATAATCATACATTAACAGCTCATGAGTTCATGTTGGTTACATTTAGCTTAAACTTAAATGCTAACTAATACATTAATTAACAACATGTACTAACAAGTAATAAAGGTAGCCGTAATTCACACATGAACTCATGTTGTAGTTAACGTTAGTTCATGATTAGTGCATACATTAACTCATCATTAATTCATAATAAAGTAATGTTTAGTTTGCACATTAATACATCATTATTCATGTACTGTTATTGTAAAGTGTTACCGAAAATGTACATTGTAAGACAATATATCTTCCTAGTGTATCCTAAATTACTTTCTGAGCATGAATTGGAATTGATTTATGAATTAAAGTCATTACTCCTCTTGCATTAGAAGTGTGACAAGCCTCAAGTACTTGCCCCTGCCATTTATGAATCCTAGAGGTAGGTGTTTCACTTTTTACCATGTGCGTTTCTTGAAGAAATACTCTGTGTGCCTGCTGTAAATATTTAATCCTATACATGACCTGCTTTATTTTTTAATATTGCCCAATCCTCTGCAATTCCAAGTTACACATTTCACATTTCCTGTCTCCCCCATGATTTGTCACATTTCTTAATCATGTGCAGTATGCCGATTTTAGTCGCATTATTGAAGTGCAGTTCAGACATGTAAACACCGCAGCCAAACTATTACCATCAAGTAGGACTTTTCGCTGTGTTTTGCGACAGGATAGTCTATACACACACACGTCTGTTTGACACTATTCTCTGCACCTATCGAGTCAGTAAAGGACCACAGACACGTAATCGAATTATGCGCTATAACATGTAAAACTGGATCATGAAAGGAACATTAAAAAAAGCAACTGATGTAAACACCTTAATCATATTATTGTCTTATTCAGATTGAGGCAAATCATTTGATTACTGAAGTCCATGTAAACGTAGCCATTGTTCGTTTCATTTCAAACCCATTGTGTTGGTGTATACAGCCAAAATTGTAAGAATAGTGTCAATGTCCCAATATTTATGGGCCTGACTGTATATAAAGAGTTTTACATATATTATTTCCATTTAGACATTTAATTTAAAATATTAAAAATACATAAATAAATAATTAAAAACAAGAAATGTTGTCTTGGCAATTATATGAAACTCAATAAAAGCTTATTATATTCCAGTTAACCTGGTAATGATGAAAATATATAGAGTGCTCAGCATAATTGAGTACACCCCATTTTGAAAATGAACATTTTTATCCATTTCTCAGTGAATATAGGCAATTTACTTAGGTGCATTTAAACAAAACAAATTTATTAAACAAATATATTTATTCAAATAATATTTTAGTCATTATTTAGACATTAAAAGATCATATAATTAAATTTAAGCAAAATATTGAGAAAAAAAATTCAATAAATTATTCTTTTTTTTTTTTGCTTCTCTTGATTTTCCTCTTTTTTAAATTTGTATTTAATATTTTTGGTCCCACTTTATATTGTCGCTTATACCTGTGAACTTACATGGTAATTAGATGTGTAAGTAGTATGTAACTACAGTGTATGTACACACGTTTACATAGTATTTACTTTTGTATTACTGGTGTAACTACACTCATGTAACAACCAACTGAATAGTATGTGTAAGTACAAATGTGTAACAGGACATTGGTAACAACAGTAGGAAAGTACACATCTGTAACAAGAATTATGTAAGTGCATTGTGTAACAACAATATGTACTTGCAGATGTTTTCCCACTTCCACACCTGTTTGCAGATCATGTACTTGTGAACACTGTATGGCAGATCTAATGCTGCATTAGAAGGGTTTACCTTGCGATACCAGTGTACTTACATGGTAACTCCACAGGAACTGTCCACTTAATATAAAGTGTAAAATGGTCACAAATTACTGTGTAACTTGTAGAAATATCTTCTATGCAACACTTTAATAACAGTGTAGTTACATGGTAACTCCACAGGAACAGTCCACAATATAAAGTTTAAAATAAAATTAATTTTCGTTTCGGCCTAGTCCCTTTATTAATCTGGGGTCGCCACAGCGGAATGAACCGCCAACTTATCCAGCATTTGTTTTACACAGTGAATGCCCTTCCAGGTGAAATCCATCTAAGCCGAAAAGAAAATGAATGAATGTATGAACAGTAATTTGTGACCATTTTACACTTTATATTGAGTGGATCCTGTGGATTTACCATGCAAGTACACTTGTATCACAAGGTGAAACCTTCTAATGCAGCCATACAGTGTTCACAAGTACATGATCTGCAAACAGGTGTGGAAGTGGGAAAACATCTGCAAGTACATATTGTTGTTACACAATGCACTTACATAATTCTTGTTACAGATGTGTACTTTTCTAGTGTTGTTACCAATGTCCTGTTACACATTTGTACTTACACATACTATTCAGTTGGTTGTTACATGAGTGTAGTTACACCAGTATACACAAGTAAATACTCTGTACCAATGTGTACATACACTGTAGTTACATACTACTTACACATCTAAGTACCATGTAAGTTCACAGGTATAAGCGACACAATATAAAGTGGGACCATATTTTTCTATAACATATACATTTGGGTGTACTAGTTTTTGGACAGTTATTGTAAGTTATTTTATTAGATAAGCTCCAGATTTGGCTTCGTTAATCTAATGTTTATGCACGAATATAATATTATATAGCTTTCTATTAAAATATAAATTTAAACGATAGATTTGTGAGGGGTGTACTGATATATGCTGAGCACTGTATATGTAGATATTAAATGGGTTTAGGAATGTACATTTTGAAAGCTCAGCAAATGAATACCCAAAATGAAAGGGATAGTTCACCCAAAAATGAAAATTCTGTCATTATTTGCTCACCCTTTTTCTTGTTCCAAAACTGTGAGTTAATTTCTTCTGCTGAACACAAAGAAGATATTTTAAAGAAATCTGGAAACCTGTAACCATTGACTTTCATAGCATTTGTATTTTCCTACCATGAAAGTCAATACTGGTTCCCCTTCGGGAGGGGAACTTCAATGCTATGTGGAAAAACTTCCACTATGGGGATTTCGTCAGAATCCAATCATCTGAAAGAGTATAAAAACGGGCCAATGAAATGCCAATGAGTTGGCGGCGTCAGCGTGCACAGCTGTCTTGAATGACAATCAGCCTGGCATAAAAGGCTAGCATGTGCTCGGCAACGACATCCTTTTCGCTTTCAGAGCCTTTCACGAGCTTCTGAGAGAGTCTATGAGGGTATCTCCAACCTGTGTCTACAGAGAGAGATCGAGAAGCAGCTTCTCCCGGTCCAGAGCGTGTATACGCAGTGGCAGATGGTCGAGCTGGGTTGTTCTCCCTTGCCTGGCGTCCTTTGGGTCCGGTCCTCCAAGAGCGGTATGTATATAGGAAGCAAGTTTCCTAAAAGAGCAACACGGTTGTGCAGCGCGTCTTTTTCGAGTTCAGACGTCGCTCCGACCGTGCGTTTCTGGTTGCGGTGGTTTCCTGTCCCCGGATGATGGGCACGAGCACTGCGTTTCATGTCTGGGGGTCCAGCATGTTGATGCGGTGCTCGCGGGCAGTGCATGCCATCATTGTGATGTCATGTCTGCTGCGCAGTTAAGATCGCGGCTCGCTCTTGCAAAAGAGCGACCCACCCCAGTTGTCCCCCGCACTGCGGTTGGCACTCGGGCAGATCTGAGGGTTTCAGTGGGAGTAAATCCGCCGCCCTCGGGCTCGCGGACCTCTCGCTCCTCCACGCGCTCCATCCAAGCTTCAGGTGAGAGAAGCGCTCCATCCTCGGGTGGTCGCCCTCTCACTTGATGACACCGAGGATCAGATGTCCATCGCTGCATCGGAGGATGGGCTGTCATTGTCTGATGAGGATGCGAACCCGCTCGCTCCCTCCCTCCGGGGTGGAGAGCACGGTGTTGGCATCTAAAAAGCAGACATGATGGCCGTGCTTTCCCGGGCTGTTTCGGCCGTGGGTCTGGTGATGGTTTATCCCCCAGCCCCGCGGCCGGACCGACTAGATGGGTGTTATGTGGAGGATATAAGAAGGCAAGACCTTCTAAGCCTTCCGTCCCCTTCTTCCCGGAAAGTGCGCAGTAAGCTCACGCAGTCTTGGAGGGCACTTTTTTCTGCCCGATCTGCGTGCGCTTTCATCCTCACCATCCTTGGAGGGTTGGTTGTCATTGTCTGATGAGGATTCGAACCTGCTCTCTTCCTCCGGGATGATGGGCGTGGCGTCGAATCCAGAAGCAGACTTTGCAGCCGTGCTTCCCAGGCTGTTTCGGCCGTGGGTCTGGAGATGGTTTATCCCCCAGCCCCGCGGACGGACCGACTAGAGGGGTGTGATGTGGAGGAGATAAAGAAGGCAAGACCTTCTAAGCCTCCACGTCCCCTTCTTCCTGGATGTGCACAGGAAGCCCGCAGTGCGCTGCGTGCGCCTCCGCCCTCACCATGCATGCTACGGCCACCTACCAGCGCTCCCTAGCGCAGGCGCTGGCCCAGCTGCGCGGGGATGGTTCCGACCCAGGACTGAGCATGAGCTCCGCACAGCTATCGACTGAAGTCGGCTGTGTGTGCCCCAGGGAAGGACGATGGTCACATTAGTGGCCCAGGAACGCCACCACGGGCTAAACCTGGTGATCTGCGTGATGCTGACAAAGTTCGCTTTCTTAGCTCACCCATATCCCAGGCTGGCCTGTTCGGCGACACCGTCAGTGAATTCGCCCAGGAATTCACGCCGGTGAGCGAGCAGTCGGAGGCGATGGGTAATACCATCTCTCGGCGGGATCGTAAAACCGCTCCTCCCCGCCGAGCCATCCACATCCACTGCTTCACGCCGAGAGCGCCCGCCTGCGGCTTTGCTCGGTCGCCCCCGCCTGCGCCTCTGGCCAAGCGGCTGCGCCGAGCATCTCGCAGGCAACCAGCGCTCCCCGCCCCAGGGCGCCGCTAAGTTCGGTAAACGAACCGCGAAGCGTCCCTGAGACGGGCCATCTGGAGAGGAGGAAATTTGCTCTTTCCCCGCTGGAGGGCGGGGCTCTTCTTCTAAACAGCGTTAAAAAACGCTATCAAAACCTCAGAGAAAGAGCATTTTTTCCCTTCCCCGGATGTGACAGCCCGAACACTGCCAGTCTGGGACGCTATGCTTTCCAGCTCGCAGGATCGGTGCACTTCGCCAGTGGCTCGCGGAGCGAGAGAGAACGGTCTCCTTTCTCTCCCCCTCCCAGCCCCACCTCCGGAGTACGGGTGCGAGACAAGAGTGAAGCTCTTGCCTCCTGCTCTCCTGTGGGACCCCAGTGCTTCCCGGTTGAGCCCACCCACTCCGCGCTGCCCCACCGCTGGTACGTCAGCGATCGTGCGGACGAAGCCACTTGCGAGGGCTCTGCCTGCCTGGTTAGCGCGGGCCAGCCCATCGCAATGGCTCATCCGCGCGATCAGACTCGGCTACGCGATTCAGTTCGCGAAACGGCCTCCCAAGTTCACGGGTGTGTATTTCACCAGGGTCAGCCCTGCGTCCGCCCCTGTCTTGCGAGAGGAGATTGCTGTCCTCCTGGCGAAGGATGCAATCGAACCGGTCCCTCCAGCCGGGATGGAGAGCGGGTTTACAGCCCGCACTTCATCGTACCCAAAAAGAGCGGTGGGCTACGGCCAATCCTTGATCTGCGCTTTTTGAACCGCTGGCTTCACAAGCTGCCGTTCAGAAAGCTTACGCAGAAGCGCACCCTCCGGAGCGTTCGTCCTCGGGATTGGTCTGCAGCAGTAGACCTGAAGGACGCGTACTTTCATGTCTCCATACTTCCACGCCACCGTCAGTTTCCTGCGGTTTGCGTCTGAAGTCGAGCCTGGCGGTACAAGTCCTCCCCTTTTGGCTCTCTCTGTCTCCGCGGGTTTTCACCAAGCTCGCGGAGGGTGCCCCAGCTTCGGCTTGCGGGCATCCGCATACTCAATTATTTCAAGCGACTGGCTGATTTCAGCGCGCTCGCGGGATTAATTGATTACGCACAGAGACAGGGTGTTTCGGCACTTCGACCAATTGGGGTTTCAGGTCAACCGAGAAAAGAGCAGCCTCGCCCCCGTGCAGAGCAACTCTTTTCTCGGGTTGGAGCTGAACTCGATCACCATGACGGCGCGCCTCCCCCGAGAGCGCGCCGGGCTGATGCTGGCCTGTCTGAGAGAGTTCGACAGGAAAATGTGGTCCCACTGATATTATTTCAGAGGCTCCTGGAGCATATGACATCCGCAGCCGCGGTCTCGCCGCTCGGATGCTCCATATGAGACCGCTTCAGCATTTGCTTCACGATCGGGTCCCTAGACGCGCATGGCACGCGAGCGCGCACCGGGTGACTGTCACTCCGCTGTGTCGCCGCGCCCTCAGCCTCTGGATGGACCCTGTGTTCTACAGGCCCGCGGGCCTCTAGAACAAGCGTCCAGGCATGTCGTCGTTTGACGGATGCTTCCAGTTCACGCTGGGGGGCCGTGTGTTGCGGGCATGCAGCTGTGGTTCCGTGGTAGGAAACTGGTTGCATGGGCATCTTAACTGCCTGGAGCTGTTGGCAGTGTATCTCACGCTGCACCGTTTTTTACCGGTGTTAGAAGGGAAACACGTGCTGGTCAGGACGAACAGCATGGTGGCGATGGTGTATATCAACCGCAAGGGAGATATTCGCTGTCGCCGCATGTCTCAGCTCGCTCGCCGTCTGCTCCCCCGGAGTCATACGCGGCGCAATCGCTGCATTCCATTTTTCCCCGCCAAGCTCAACCGTGCAGCCGCTGCGCTCTCACGGCAGTTCGCCTTGGAGAATGGAGGCTCCACCCCCGACTGTCCAGCTGTTATGGGTGCGTTCTGCGCACTGGCTACACAGCTGGCCCCGGGGCGTGCGTAATACGCATTTCTCCAGTGAGCCTACTCGCACAGATGCTGTGTAAAGTCAGGGAGGACGAGGAACAGGTCTATGCATTGCGCCTCTCAGGCCCAATCAAACCTGTATTCTAGCTCTCTCCTCGTGATGGCCCCTCCCTGGCATGTCCCATGGAAGAAACTTCTTCTTTGGGGACAGGCACCGTTTGGCACCTGCGCCCAGTTCTATGGACATCACGTGTGGCCCATAGATGGAGCTCGGAGGACTTAGGTGACCTACCGTTAGGTGGTTAACACCCTCACTCAGGCCTAGAGCACCCTCTATGAGGCATGCCTATGCCCTGATGTGGAGTCTATTCGCTGTGTGGTGTACTTCTCTCCGAGAAGGAAACCCCAAACATGCCAGATCAGTGTGATGCTATCCTCCTTCAGTTGGCTGGAGCCAAGGCTGTCCCCTCCGCACTGAGGGGTTGGCGTGGCGATCATCCCCGCTCTGAGGATGCGGCGATGGCGGTGCGCTGGGAAAGCATCGCCTCATCATCCAGTCCCCAGAGGCGCGAGACGTAGATATATATCCTGTCCCCTCTCTTACCCATTTGAAGATCTCTCTTAGGAGAGGTCTGCTCGATCACTCGACTCAGTATCTATATGATTTCTGTCCAGGTAGACAGCTCTGCTGGTCGCGTTGGCATCGGTCAAATGGGCGGGTATCTGGAGGCATTTTCGGTCAGCGAAATGTGCCAGCGTTTTGGGCCGGCCCACTCTCACGTTTACCTGAGACCCCGGCCCACCTAGGTGCCCTAGGTTCCTACAGCGCTCGTTTAGACTATGTAGTGAACCTGCAAGCGCTGCCCACGGAGGAGGCAGACCCAGCCCCTTTATTGCGGTGTCCTGTTCGCGCTTGCGTATTATAACGGACTGTACTCAGAGCTTAGATCCTCTGAGCAGCTCTTATATGTTACGGTGATTGGCAGATGGGAAGTGCCATATCTAAACAGAGGTTGGCCCACTGAACAGTGAATGCCATCTCCCTCGCTCATCGAGCTAGGGCGAGCCGTGTCCCCCACTCGGAGCGCGCTCCACTCGGAGCGCGCATCCTTTTGGGCGTTAGCACGCGGCGCCTCTCTAACAGACATTGTAGAGCTGCGGGCTGGGCGACACCTGAGCATTTGTGAGATTTATCTTCGAGTGAACTGATTTCCTCACGAGCGGTGAATGAGGAAATTCGGTTAGGTGTTGTAAAACGCTTGCTGCGCCTTTCTCTCTAACACAGAGATACGTGCGCTTTTCTCGCTTTGTCAGTTGAGTTCCCCACTCGGCGAACCCTGCAGAGTTCCTCCGAGGCCCCCAGCATCTGACTCAGCGGAGCAGTCAAATGTTGGCCCATTACGTTGTAGGTATGCCCGCTGGTCATCCCGCGTTCTGGGTATAGGTGCCTGCTATGTGCGATCCCCGCTGGCGATCCCATACGCTCACTCAGCCACGATGTAGTCCCCCCTCCTAGGCGGGCTCGTGTCTTCCCTCCCCGCTAACCACCTCTTCATATGTGCACTCCCCCTTCTCAGGGCTAGTCCATATGCTATTTTGCCACCAGGTCTCCCCCTCCGGGCAGCAGGTGGCCTCCGCAGCGTCCTCCCTATCGGGACTGAACGCTTTCCCAACGTACTGTCGTATTTAAAAATTCCTAGAAACTACTAGGTGTATTTTACGACTCCCCGAAAAATATATCTAAACCAGAAAAGGTAAGTAAGGTAAGTAAGGGCCAGGGGACACGTTGGAGGACTGTGTCTCCAGCGATGCAGGTGCGCTCGTACTGCTGCGTGGCGCGCCCCTCACTGGAGACATGGTAAGGTTCTTTCGTTGTGGCGCTTTCCATAAATTTCCCCATAGTGGAAGTTTTTCCACATAGCATTGAAGTTCCCCTCCCGAAGGGGAACGCTCTGGTTACTAAAGTAACCCTCGTTCCCCGAGGGGGGGAACGGAAATGCTATGTTCCTTCGCCACAACGATTGTCCCTTAGCTGTTGAGTGTGAAAGCCTCTTCAGCTAGAAAAGGATGTCGTTGCCGAGCACATGCTAGCCTTTTATGCCAGGCTGATTGTCATTCAAGACAGCTGTGCACGCTGACGCCGCCAACTCATTGGCATTTCATTGGCCCGTTTTTATACTCTTTCAGATGATTGGATTCTGACGAAATCCCCATAGTGGAAGTTTTTCCACATAGCATTGAAGTTCCCCCCCTCGGGGAACGAGGGTTACTTTAGTAACCAGAGCGTTTTCAGTTTTCTTCCAAATATACAGTTGAAGTCAGAATTATTAGCCCCCCTTTGAATATTTTTTTTCTTTTAAAATATTTCCCAAATGGTGTTAAACAGAGCAAGGAAATTTTCACAGTATGTCTGATAATATTTTTTCTTCTGGAGAAAGTCTTACTTGTTTTATTTCAACTAGAATAAAAGCAGTTTTTAATTTTTTAAAAACTATTTTAAGTTCAAAATTATTAGCCTCTTCAAGCTATATTTGTTTTCTGATAGTCTACAGAACAAACCATCGTTATACAATACCTTGCCTAATTACCCTAACCTGCCTAGTAAACCTAATTAACCCAGTTAAGCCTTTAAATGTCCCTTTAAGCTGTATAGAAGTGTCTTGAAAAATATCTAGTAAAATATTATGTACTGTCATCATGGCAAAGATAAAATAAATCAGTTATTAGAGAGGAGTTATTAAAACTATTATGTTTAGAAATGTGTGGAAAAAAATCTTCTCTCCGTTAAACAGAAATTGGGGAAAAATATACAGGGGGGCTAATAATTCATAGACTTCAACTGTATATTACTTGTGTTTAACAGAAGAAAGAATCTCAAGGTTTGAAACCACGTGAATGTGCATAAATAAGAGTAAATGTTTGTGTGAACTACCTCCTTAGTTGTTAATCGCAGGTATTAACCCTATAACTTTAAAACAACTACATTTGCATTATTTCTAAAGAAAGGTCAAAACAGATGTGCTTATATATGGTTTAGTGACAGATTTATTTACATAAACCAACATTTCTGCTCAGCTCAAACATGTAAATCAAATCACTTTCTGTCTGTCACTGAATATAGTGTATTTCTAAAGAATGTCTTTTGATGCAGGTGTGGATGAATATCATGACATTAATAGTTATTAGCTTTAAAAACAGTGAAGGTAGCATAACACAAAATATAATACAACAAGAAAATGTCACTAATAAAATGTGATCATGATAGGCAAAGGAAAGAGTAGCGTGTGTGTGTGTGACGTGTGTTTTTACCTCACTGCCATCAACAGGACATGAACAGAAGATCATTGTTTCCTTCTGTATCGGTTCACATGGTGGTCTGCTGGACTTCTCACATTATTAAAAAAGCATGTGCAAAAAATGCAGACACATCAGCTGGCTGGATCACTGGCTTTCTTCTACTATAAATGAGCTCACACAGTATTTCACAGAAACTGGTTTGTAGGTACAGGAGATGTGTTATAATGAAATATGCTTAAAGCTAAATTATACTTGATTTAAGAGAACTTGTTTTGATTAATGGATTAGTTCACTTCCAGAATCAAAATTTCCCAATAATTTATTCACCCCAAGCGACACGGTGGCTCAGTGGTTAGCACTGTCGCCTCATAGCAAGAACGTTTCTGGTTCGAGCCTCGGCTGAGTCAGCTGGCATTTCTATGTGGACTTTGCATGTTCTTCCCGTGTTGGCGTGGGTTTCCTCCAGGTGCTCCGGATTCCCCCACAGTCCAAAGACATGCACTATAGGTGAATTAAAATAAACTAAATTGGCCACGTGTATGAGTTTGTGTGTGTATGAATGTTTCGCAGTACTGAGTTGCAGCTGGAAGGGCATCCGCTGTGTAAAACATATGCTGGATAAGTTGGCGGTTCATTCCACTGTGGTGACCCCTGATGAATAAAGGGACTAAGCCAAAGGAAAATGAATGAATGAATGAATTTACTCAGCCCATATCATCCACACTGTAAAAAATAAATAAATAATGTGGGGTTCCACAAGACTGATGTTGGGACAACATCAAGTGAACTTATTCATTTTTACAGTTTTAAATGGCCTGAACAAAAAACAATCAAGTTATCCCAGAATTGTGGTGTTTCAGCTAATGTTAAATAAGCAATTTGAACAAACAGCAAGCTTCGTTTTTTGAGTGCAAGACGGTCCTTTCCTCGGTTAAAAAGATTTTTTGAGGATAAAACCTTCCAATTACAACACAAACTTTCAAACTGCAGTTTTAACATGGCTTCAAGAGACTAAATAATCCCAGTGTGGGAATGAGTCTTACCTAATGAAACGATTGGTCATTTTCTTAAAAAAATGCAAATGTACCCATTTTTTTATTTATAAAAGCTCATCTTATGCTAGCACTGGGATGCAAGCTTTTGTGGTTATTTTTTTATAATGAACATATTAAAACTATTTTCATTTTTAATAAATGATCAATTGTTTCACTAAATACGACTCTTAGACCCAATCCCAATTCTACCCCTTAGCCCTTCCCCTTACCACTACCCCTCGTTTTCCGCATTCACGTTTAGGGAAACATAAGAGCAAAGTGTTTACATGTTTACAGAATGTTTGAAAACATTACAGTATACCACTGTTGAGGTTCTTCTTGCTCCCAAATAAACTAAGAAAAAGAACAATGTTTATATCATTTTAATAATTATATTAGGGCTTTTACTGCAATTTGAAAGTTCAAACCACTGAGTAGGCCTGAATAAAATAGTGTTTTAGCATCGATATCGCAACGTATGTATCGCAGGATGTGCAAAGGATTATAGTTGGCCAGGTACCACAGTTTAGAAAACATTCGTGATTTGTCGAGTTACTGCAACTTTTAACCATAATAGAGTAAAGGTTTATCATTTGCATGTGTTTCTAAAGTCTGTGACTGTGCAAGCATTTCAGACACATAAGAGTTTAAAGATTTCAGGCACAAGAAATTGCAACTTTAATAAACATGTATTTTATCTATAGTGTTATTTTACTTTGGATTATTGGATTACTGCACCTAAATACTGTTTTAAACAATAAAGCACTGTATATTTCACTTGTATCTTTGCTCTATTATATTTATCTATGCTTTTACATTGTTTATTATATACATATATATATTAAATATTACATATTATTATTATATATATTATAAATATTTCCCAAATTATGTTTAACAGAGCTGTGTGTATGTATGTATGTATGTATGTGTATGTATATATATATATATATATATATATATATATATATATATATATATATATATATATATATATATATATATATATATATATATATATATATATATATATGATTCATTCCCCTACAGAACAATCCCAATCAGACTAAATGAATGAATTCTTTTCAAATAGAGCTACAGTATTCAAGCTATCTGGTGAAAATGCATTCATATCGCAAAATATTGTATTGTCATATATTTACAATCTCATGCAGCACCACCACTGAGCGCCACAGAAGTCCACTATATGAAGAAAAATCCTGTAACGTTTTCACGTCAATCTGATTTTACCAAGTAGCACATGTTCCTGGATTAACATCTATGTTTATCCTGGAACAACATTCCAATCAGCCAATCAGAATTAGGTGATACGTTTACCGTTTATGTTAATTTTAGGCTTACGGTTAAGTTTATGGACTTCTACATGAGTGTTATTCAACTATTATTCCCTCTGATTTTGTGAATAATTTACATTATGGTTGGGTTTAGGGGTATTGAATAGCTATGGATTACATTTTCAAACTAAAATTATGTTCCAGGATCAACATAGATATTAATCTAGAATCACATCGTACTTTGCAAAATCATGATGTCCAATGTTTTCATTCTGGGAGTGAACTAACCCTTCAACCCTTTAATGTGTATAGTGGAGCTTTGCTGGTGTCAGACGCGAGGGATAAACTGCAGGTCAATAGGTTGAGAAGGAATGAGCAGCGTTCTGGTTTTGGGCTGGATGGATGGAGATTCGGCCTTCGTTCTGACCTCATATTGTTGCATCAGCTGGGGGTGAAAGAGAGTGATAACAACAGTCAGGTTACTGAGGTTTAAACAAGCAACTGCAAACGAAAATATCAAGTGGAAATTTTTAACACTTTATCAACGTCTGTCTTAACACGTTTAACCTGTTTTTAATCATATTTATTCTTTGTTGTTTTTATTTCTTTATACAGGTACTTGTTTCTTTTATTGTTGTTTATGTAAAGCACTTTGAATTACCATTGTGCACTGTAAAAAATATCTGTTTCCGTGTTTTCCATCTTTTTACAGTTGTGAATTGCCTTATGGGATGTCGATCTCTGCTCTATTGACGTTTGATGTTGAAAATTCAACTCTACAGTTTAACAAATTGACTTTTATTGACATTTTAGTAGTTTGAAATAATATAATGTATAAAAAAAATTATTTAAAGAGAAATAAATTTGTAAAATATTAGAAAATGTACTGAAAGCTTATTACATTGTTTATGTATCATAATACACAACACAAACTCAGACAATATATCACTTTAAACTATCAAAAATGTTAATAAAGTCACTTTTCTCAACATTTTAAGGCTAAAAGTTGTCAGAAGAAAGATCAAGGTCTCATAATGTGTTTCAAAAACATAAATGAACGGGGATTAATAAAAAATTAAAAACGTGAATCACAAACTACAGTATAAAATGTGCAATATAAATTATTAAATGATTAAAATTAGTTTGAGAGACAAATCTAGTCTAAATGATCAATTTCTTAACTCTAAATGATCACTTTTTTAAGTAGATTGATGGTAAAGTAATCAATATTATTTGTTTTTCTACCATAGAAGACAATGGTTACAGGTTTCCAACATTTTTCAAAATATCTTCTTTTGTGTTTAACTAGGGCTGGGCGATAAAATCAATATTGGTATTTATTGACCAAACACCATTGTCAATATCGATGATAAAAAAAGTTTGGTATGTAGTTTCGGTATCTAGTGCTATAGTTTTATTAAAACGTGGCTGCTGAGCGCACACCTTGGAAGCAATGCCAATAAGCTTAGGGTGTTTGTTATTTCCAACATAACGTGCACACATTTTCCAGGTACACCTAGTTGAAAAACATCTGAATTTTTCAGAATGCCCCGAGCGCTAGAACTAACCAATCTGCTTTACACTTTGTATGGAATATACACATTTCAGTAATAATGGCAGACTAATTCGTCAGACAAACACAAAGCACGTGCTCACGCTTGTCACTTCAGGTCAGAATAACAACACACGTGAAAGCAGCAAGACTGGCTTTTGGTTTCTTTTCTTGTGCATCCCAGCCACTAGCACCCCATCTGAAAGAGTTTTTAGCATAGGGGTAATGTACTCATTCAACTTTACAATTTGTAATGTTGCAATATGTATTTAAATAATGATGGCTGGTTCCTTTACTTGAAAACTTATCATAATTTGTTTTGTTTACAGAGTTTGAGGTTTATTGTATCCTTATTATTAGGGCTGTGCGATTTGGGGAAAATATCTAATTGTGATTTTTGGACAGATATTGCCATTTGATTTGCGATTTAATTTTGTAGTCAAGCTTCAGGTCAATAATCTGTATGTCGTGGCAACAATTTTGCGACAGCCCTTAAAAATGACCTGTTTTTGTTCTGTGTCTGTGACTGAAACCAAAATATTCCCATATTACTGATGTCCTGTTTTTCTTTGATATTTGTTTATTAATGCCATTACCCCAATTGTCCACGCTTTCCTGTTTCGCGTTCCTGTTTGTTTTTTATTGTGGCCATTCTGCATAATTCGGTTGCGCAATTCTGATTGGCCAGAACGAAAGTGTGCTCACTCAATTGGCTAGTAAGACTATCACACACAGACGGCAGTCACGCATTTGCTCTGGTCGGGGGAAATTAAATAATACATGTATACTTTATATCACAGCCTCTTGCGATTAGCTAATTGCAATGTTTCAAATTGCGATTGGATTTTGATTAATCGCACAGACCTAATTATTATTGACACCTTACACATGTTGATCTACCTTTACCATTGCACACACTTTGTAACATTTTATTTATCAAGTTTAAGAGTCTCTTTAACACTTATGTTTATTTTATTATGAAGAGATGAGATATTTTTTTATTCGGTTATATTTCTGTTTAATAATATTAATAAATCAAAATAAGGTTGTACTTTGTTTTTAGACGTAATTATCATATTTTAATTGTACTATACTAAGTGGATATTAAATGTGTTATTTTGGAACAACTTCAAGCATAATTGTTATTTTATATATACTTAAGATTAACTTTAAGTTATTTGAAATATGTTGTAACATACTTAGTTGTGTTAAAATGGACATACTTTAAGTACAATTAAAATGTACTTTTAAAAGTGTATTTTATTTAAAGTACAATTAAATGAAATATTTGAAATACAGTTAAAGTATATTTTAAGTTCAGACAAAAGTGTACTTTTAGCCCAGCTGCAGTGCATTTTTAAACCAATTAAAGTATAGTATAAGTCCAGTTGAAGTATTTCAGATGAAGTATAATTTAAGCACAGCTGAAGTGCATTTTAAAACTAGTTAAAGTATTGTTTAAGCTCAGTGGAAGTATATTTTAAGCCCAGTAGAAAAATATTGTAAGCTTCACATTAATGTGTTATTACTACGCTTACTATACATTTGCAGAGTACTACAAGACCTACTTTATTTCAACAATTAACAAAATTATTCAAATGAATGTATTTTAATTACATTAAAATATGCTGTAAAAGTACAATACAAACACATAACTGCATGCTTTTTGAATGCTTGAAAACTGTAATTTTCATCTTTTTCAGTGTGAAGTAAAATATTTTGAAATACAGGATAAAGAACATGCTCAGTTGCAGTATTTAAATTTTGTTTCATTATGTCTAAAACAATTAAAAATAGCATGCATAATCTTTAAACAAACTCAAATTAGCACCGTTTCACAATGTTCTTATACAATGTACACATAAAACAAACTTTAAGAAAGAATAAAATGAGTGTGTTCTCTGTAAATACATTAAAATACATAAACAGTATGCTTGAGTTCTAGCATATTTTTTTAAAAGTGCAATTACGCATATTTTTTACCAATGTACTTGTAGTATACTTTATAATGAATACATTAAAATGCAAACAAACACATTTAGACAAGTATGGTAAGTATGTTATTTGTGCTAATTGTGCTTTAAACACACTATTTACATTTCAAGTACATTTGTAATATATTTAAGAGCACTTCTTTTTCACCTGGGTATTGTTAAAAATATGTAATAATTATAATGATATGAAACATGATGGCAAACTATCCCTTTAACATTGACTTATGAACATTGTTAACCGAGCCCCATAAAAACAAGTCAAACTGACATTGATCTAACTGAATATTCTGACTAATGGTTGCGAAACTGCGCATGATACAGTGTCATACTCACTCTACTCAGGGCAAAGTACATTTCCAGCTCTGCCACCCTCTTCCCCACGCAGGCCCGGACACCGACCCCGAATGGGACAGAGCTGTAGGGGTGATGCTGAGAGCGAGAAGGGCTGTCCCGAATCCAGCGCTCAGGAACAAACCGCTCTGCATCTGGGAAATTGCTCTCGTCATGACTGACGGCGTAATGACAGAGATGGAACTGTGTCTGTGAAAAGACAGAAATGTTGAATTAAATATGGAGATTTTTAATGACAGATAGAATGTTTGGAAGTGTGTGTGTATGTTTGGTACCTTCTTAGGGAACCAATAATTATCCACAACTATGTCTGAATCCACAGTCAGGCGTCCATTGCCAGGAACAACAGGATACATCCTGTCATTAAACAGCATCATGTTGTAAGAAATGATCATTTATCTTGAATTAGCATTTCAGAAGTATTAAATCTTGAAATACGTCCTGTGTCTCTTAAAGCCCACAGAAATTTCGACAGTCTATTGACTTACGTAACTGTGTGTAAATACATATTTATTCAGTTTTTTAATTAATTTCAGTAATATTATTGAATAATATGCAAATGTTTTTTTTAAAGATTTATTTATCAGATTATCAGAAAATAACAGTACAAATAGAAAAATATATACAGTTGAAGTCAGAATTATTAGCCCCCCTGAATTATTAGCCCCTCTGACATTTAAAGGCTTAACTAGGTTAATTAGGTTAACTAGGCAGGTTAGGGTAATTAGGCAAGTTATTGTATAACGATGGTTTGTTCTGTAGACTATCGAAGAAAAAAAAAATAGCTTAAAGGGGCGAATAATTTTGACCTTAAAATGGCTTTTAAAAAAATGCTTTTATTCTAGCCGAAATAAAACAAATAAGACTTTCTTCAGAAGAAAAAATATTATCAGATATACCGTAAACATTTCCTTCCTCTGTTAAACACCATTTGGGAAATATTTAAAAAAGAAAAAGAAAAATTCAAAGGGGGCTAATAATTCTGAATTTAACTGTGTATATATATATATAACAGTGCAAAAGTTATGAAAAAATAAAAATGATTAAGCGATTTCACTATTAACCGTGCTTTAATTTGTCACGCTTAATTAATCGTAAAGGTTTCTCAACACCGCGTTTTTGCACGGAACAAAACTGCTGCAACTAAACAAAGTTATGCCAACTGTGCGCTAGTTTAAAGTTCCGAGCTTGCACACCAAGGCTAATACCCACGCACACTGGATTAACTATGGCTGAGGCTATCAACTGACGCCTCTGTCATAAGGGCTGTTCACATATCGCGTCTTTTGTGCACACAAGTTCGTTATTTCCAATGGAGGCGTACGGCTTGTGCACGCATATTGGAGCGACGTGACACGATTTCCTGGCATACCTGCTTGAAAAAATTTAACTTTTCAGAATGCTGCTAGCACACTGCAAATCACGTGACAAGAACTGACTGATCAGCTTTATACTTTGTATGGAATATACACATTTCAACTCTGGTCCAAAAAGAAAAATACAAAACGAAAATACCAAACAATTTTGAATATAGTTGATCAAAAGACAGAGGTTCAGCAGCCTTGGACTACATTTGTTTTCTTTAAAAGGAAAATACTTAGCTGATATTGTAGCTTAGATTTACATTAGACAAATACTATTTTTTTTATTTATTCTTATACTTATTTATTTATTGTTCTGTCGTTTATTTCAGTGTAAAATTATTACTTATGTTTAAATGTCAAAAACTTTTTTTTTACCTACTTTTAAGTCCAAAGAGAGAAATGAACTACTGTTTGTTTTTTAATATTATTTTGCACTGTATTATTTGGTTACTACGACATGGTGGCGCAGTGGGTAGCAAAATCACCTCACAGCAAGAAGGTCGCTGGTTCGAGCCTCGGCTGGGTCAGTTGGCATTTCTGTGTGGAGTTTGCATGTTCTCCCCGTGTTCACGTGGGTTTCCTCCGGGTGCTCCGGTTTCCCCCACAGTCATGCGCTATAGGTGAATTGGGTAAGCAAAATTCGCCGTGTTGAATGTGTGTGAAAGAGTGTGTATGGGTGTTGGGTTGTAGCTGGAAGGGCATCCGCTGCGTAAAACATATACTGGATAAGATGGCGGTTCATTCCGCTGTGGAGACCCCTGATTAATAAAGGAACTAAGCCGAAAAAAAAATGAATGAATGATAAATTATTTGGTTACTGAGCAGCAATAAATAACACTTTAAAATATAAGCAGTTTCATGTGATTTTTTAAGCTAGTAGTGTTTTGAAATTAATAAATTCATAATAATCATGATAACCGTGATTATTCCTCCAATTATAATCGAACAACTAATTGTTGCATCCCTAGACGGACTTAAAAAAAACTTTTGCAAACAGAGACATGGCTATCCACAATCGTTCTCTGACTAGTCTTCTGGACTAGTGTGTATTGTTGACTGATTCCTCGAGCCCTTCTCCTATAGACAATTAAGCCACCAGCAGATGGCAAGTATGGATCCCAAGTTCCAAAAAAACATGCAATTGCCAAGTGAGCGTGAATGGAAACATATCACATTTTAGGCTGTATATTTTATTTTAAAAAGCCATTAAAAACGCCAGCCGGGATGACCAGCCTGCATTTTTAAAACGAAAAACTAACTAGTGTAAATGGCACCTGAATCACCACAACCCTCAATGAGACAAACAGCAAACTCAACAATATATGATTCAAACCTGTTCGAAGCTGATCTTATCACATCAAAAACTCCATTAAGGTGATAAAGTCAAAGAGAATGAGAACAGAGAAAGATAAGAATGAAAATTGCAGCAGAATCAGAAGCCATCAGCAGATCAGATGCTGTATGTCTCAATACTGTAATCTTTACTAAATTCCATCTAAAGTGGTTCAAACAATTCACTATTTATTTTAACACTATTGCAAAAATGAGAGGCCACAACATTGTAGATCATAAAATATCAATCAGATCATCCAAAGCAGCATTTTCCTTTTTGGCACAGGAGTTACTGCAACATTCTTTCAAGTAATTTATGATGACGAGAGCAGCAGGCCATAAATCCTCAAAGTAATAATCAGCCTGTGCACATTCCAGCTCATTTTGCCAGCAGGAGTCACAAACGATTACCGTAGTAGCCTTATTTGTATACTTGCATTGGCAGGTTATTGGTTTGTATGTAAACTAGGGTGGTGGGTTATTTCAGTAAACTTTTTTCAGGAGCATTTTGGTGTGCATATGAACTTAGAAGAGATTGCTGATCTGAGCTCGGCTGTTTAAATAAGCCCTGATCAAAGGTTATATAGTGTAAACTCTATTACACCTGGCCACTCCTGCATGAAGCAACTATTATGATGCAACTATTAATATTTCTTCCCAGAAATAGAGTTTGTGGATGAGCTAGAATGGATTTCTCATACCTGAGGATTTCTTTTATGACCGCCTTCATGTAGGGCATCTTGGTCAGGTCTTCTGTATTTGGCACCTTTTTATTTGGACACACAGAAACGATCTCATTGTGGAGGCGTTTCTGTATCTCTGGATCACGCGCAAGGTGGTACAAGGTCCATGAGAGAGTGTTAGATGTCTGTCAAGGACAAAAAAATTATCAAATCGACCAAATATCTAAGCAAAAACACTAATAATTAATTATACATAATTATATACAAAACCCAATTGGTTAAAGGGATAGTTCCCCAAAAATGACAATTTACTCAATATTTACTCACCTTCAAGAGGTTTCATCTCTTTATGAGTTTGCTTTATTTCAGTTCAAATAGTTAGAAACCTGTAACCACTGACTTCAATAGTGGGAAAAACAAATACTATGGAAGTTGACGGTTACAGGTTTCCAACATTTTTCAAAATATCTCCTTTTGTGTTCAATAGAAAACAGAAACTCAATGCTGAGTAAATGATGCATAATGTTCAGTTTTGGGTGAACTATCCCTTTTAGTTAATAATGCCCGGAAGGACGAAGGTACAGTTGTTTCTCCAAATCATCAGCTTATGTGTCGCTCAAACAAGTGAAGACTATTGACCTTGTCTTTTGTAGAACACAATTTAGCTGATCGCTCAGGAAATCTGATAAATGGTAGCCTTGACACACTTTTGCACTGAGATTAGTATTGCAGTACTGCATGTCAGAGGTTATTAGAGCATCAGTCAATGATGTGCAAGATTTGTTCTGGTTGTAAACCATTATTGGAACATGTTCTTAGGTGATTCAAGGAAGCAGAGTTGTGGTTATCCCTGAAGGACATCGATGTACTTTAAAAGGGATCATAAAAGTGAAGGTCGTGATTGCACATGACACTTAATTTGATTATGTTTTTAATTGGATTAATTCAGTAGCTGTGATATTTTCTGGGGCCAATGTTGTTAATGATGGCCAGATTTTTTTATATGTTGCATTAATGCACTTTTTTTGTTGTCAAAATTACTTTCAGGATTGACAAAATTCACAGTTAAATATTAGAAATGAGAAAGTGTGGACAGTAACATTTGCGACTGACCTTATTGCATTTTAGACACACAATTTATAGAAGAAGAGTATATTAATTAATCATGCAATGTGAATTATTAAGCTTTGCATGAACTAGTATTGGTGGTTCATTCCGCTGTGGCGACCCCAGATTAATAAAGGGACTGAGCCAAAAAGAAAATGAATGAATGAATGAATAAACTAGTATTTGTGGCATTATTTGAAGCCTCTAAAAAAAAGCATGTAGCCTATGTGTGCTTGATATGCTGCGATACTGTAGTTGCTATAGGAGGAAGAACACAAAGATCCCATGGCATTTTTCTCCACTTGTTTTCATTAACAACATCTCAATTATACCAATTACAAGGTCATATTAAATTATTATTCAATTAACAATTTATTTTGCCTCATTTTTAGTAGATTGTGCTCGTCATTATGGAAATCAGCTTCACAAATTACAGTCCTATAGGCACTTTGGTCATGCCATGATTATTTGTTTTTATAAAGGAATATGGAGAATGCCATTTCTTTTTGTAACGATCTCCAATAACTTTACAACCTTTATATGCTCCCACTGAGCCAATTAATGAGAAAGAACCAAATCTTCTACCACAGCTATGCTGATGACACTCAGATCTACTTAGCCTTACTGCTTAATGACTACAGCTCCATTGACAGCCTCTGCCAATGCACTGATGAAATGAACAGTTGGATGTGCCAAAACTTTCTTTAGTTAAACAAGAGAAAACGGAAGTCATTGCATTTGGGAACAGAGACGATTTTCTCAAGGTGAATGCGTACCTTGGCTCTAAGGGTCAAACAACAAAAAATAAGGTCAAGAATCTTGGTGTGACTCTGGAGTCAGATCTGAATTTCAATAGTCATGTCAAAGCAGTTAGTAAATCAGCATACTATCATCTCAAAAACATTGCAAGAATTTAATGCTTTGTTTCCAGTTTACACTTAGAGAAACTTGTTCATGCTTTCATCAGCAGCAGGGTGGATTACTGTAACGGCCTCCTCACTGGCCTCCCAAAAAGACAGTCAAGAAAGTTGCAGCTCATCCAGAACGCTGCTGGCCAGGATTCTGACTAGAACCAGAATATCAGAGCACATCACACCTGTCCTTAGGTCTTTACACTGGCTCCCAGTTACATTCAGAATAGATTTTATGGCCTAGGGCCTCAATACATTACAGATATGCCCACTGAATACAAACCTAACAGGTCACTCAGATCTTTAGGATCATATAAACTAGAAATTCCAAGAGTTTAGTCAAAGCAGGGCGAATCCGCCTTCAGCTACTACGCCCCCTGCTGCTGGAATCAGCTTCCAGAAATGATCAGATGTGCTCCAACATGAGGCACATTCAAATCAAGACTGAAAACACACCTGTTTAGCTGTGCCTTAACTGAATGAGCACTGTGCTACGTTCGACAGATCGCACTATTGAGTCTTTCTTTTCTTTTTCATTCTTTTATAACCTGTTTTAACACATTTATATCTGTTTTAGTCACTTTTATTATAGTTTTTTATGTTCTTATACTTGTCTCTTTTATTCCTGTTTATGTAAAGCACTTTGAATTGTCACTGTGTATGAAATGTGCTATATAAATAAATCTGCCTTGCCTTACTTTTTTAACTTTATAGTGTATTTCAAATCATTATGTTTTCATTAGTTTTAGTCAATGCTTTAAGTAAGTACAGCATAAACAGTTTAACTGTAAAATAGTATTCATTTTTTTTACTCTAGTAAATTTATTTAAAAACTACTAATTTACAACTTTGTCATTAAAGGGCCACGAAACCCCCTGTCTCAGCAGGGTGTTTTCACACCTCTGTTTTGAAAAAAGTCAGGAAAGTTGGGCGTGTCCAGCTCTGGGAGTGTGGGAGTGTCGGAGGAGGGAAAGAGGGTAATTTATGCATAGAAGGGCGTTTCCATTTGGGCGCGCGCTAAGTCTCACAGGCAAAACAAACAGAGAGAGGCTGACTTTATACAGCATGGCGAATGAGAGAAAAAAAATCCTCCGCATTTCTCTGTAACTTATGTACTCGGTAGGTAGCGTCAGAAAGCCGTGTCTGTTTAGGCTATCCTGTCACAAAATGCGGCGAAAATCCTGCACGACGGGAATAGTTTGTGTTTATATGTTTACACTCAGAGAGCAGCATTTACAGCGGATCTTTCAGTCTATAATATTGTACTGTAATATTGCAGTGATATTAACATACTGTAAACTTAGTAACTAAATCATTTTGACTGAGGTATGTCTATAAAAACTGAAACTGAACTGCTGAAGATACGACAAACTTTGTAATCTGGGTTAAACAAAGAGCACTGATCGCACACACTTACCTAATCTGTAGCGACAGGACAAAAAGAAGACAAATCCGGATTTCACCATTTCCAGATGCGAAAAGCTCTCGGGTAAAAATGTTCCTTACAAACGCATTTCTGTCGCGTGTCGCGTGCACTGTAATCCACACGCGAGTCCAGCAGCTCTCTCATAGAGGGAAAATGAAAACAAAACCTTGTTGCAGCACACTAATAAACGCAAAACCGATGACTCTTGTCTCCAAATTCTTGTTCTTTTACTTGTTTTGGCAACACAATGTGGCGTCTCTCTTCCGTCTGTAGTGTAAACAGTCTCCGGAGCTATCATGCATATTAATGAAGTTTCACGTCATACACAATAGAGCGCGCTGATTGGTTTGAAGCACGTCTTTGTCATGAATTAATGCAGCACACTCACATACGTCAGAATGTCCGCGAAAAGACAGACAGCCAGTCTACAGGCTGGATTTACACCTAAGTATCTCATGGCCGTGACGTAGCTTCAAAAATTCGTTTCAAACCGGAAGAACGAATTTGCTCAAAATAATGCAAAAACAACCAATTTTCACTTTTTAGTGCTAAATATGTGTCCTAATAGTGTTTATAGCAGCGTGGGACACATATATGACTGTCAACAGCTCAAAAAATGTGTTTTGGTGTTTCGTGACCCTTTAAATGTTTGTGCTGAACCTCTTTCTGAGGCTAGAACTGAACATTCAAATATTCATATCAACTATATACCTCAGCTACACCTACACAGGACTCTAAACCACCAGTTGTGACGTCTAGCAGAAGATTTGTGAAAATGCCACAACGCTGCATAGACTGAGACAGTTTCTGTTTACAGAAGCAGATGAGTGAGTTTCAGATATTAGGTGTTAATTACAAAAAAAAAAGAGCAAATGAATAGTAACATCACACTATGTTGCTTTTGTGTTTCTTTGTACTGCTGGGAAAAAGAACAAAATGTTCTTTTCAAAGGAGGGAAGACGCAAAACATCTGATAAAACGTTTGATTGTGTTGGCAATCAAACTGTACTGGATCGGCATGTGCTCTGCCTCAAAATTTATGTGGGGAGCTCAAGAGATGGCAAGTGCTAGTTAAGCATATACTGTATGTGCAGATACAACAATCCTACAACCTGGATGGCCCGAGGGTCAGTAAAATAAAAGCTAATTTCCTTATAAACTTATAAAAATGGCTTTTGTTGAACTATATGCTGTCTTTTCCTCTAAATGTTTGTTTTTATGCCATATCTGGAAAGTTCTTTGGTCACCATTCATGTTGTTTTAAGGTGCTATACAAATAAAGTCGACCTTGACCTTTTTTAGTTTAGCCGCAGACTGAAAATCTGAATACATCTAGGCATAGTTGAATAATATAAGTTCAGTAGATTTAAATGACATTCCATTAGTCTGAAACACTATTGTTTCCTCATTCTCATATAAATGTCATGAACAAAACAAGACACAACACAAGGAACAAAACACTGGTTCTGAGATTACAACAATTATCATTTTCACCTTAGTTTTAAGTTTATCTAAGCTTGAATTATACTTCCTATGTATGTGGGACTTTTATTATGAAAATGAGGACAGCATTATAGAGCTCTCAGCAAATGCAATTATGCATAGAGTATCTCATCCTATTATCTCTTAGTATCTTACCTCAGTTAATCATGTACTGTATATTGTGGAATTTGTCAGTTATGTTTGTAATGAGGCAACAAACACATGTAGACTGCTGAACATCAGTAACAAATTAAACACAAAAAAACATAGCATAATTTTGCATAGTATAATTATAATTTTGCCTACAGTATATTTCACCCAAAACACATCTCAGGAACAAACTTTCATGCTCTCACTCCATCTAGCTAAAATAATCCTCTCCAATACTTTAGTTGATAGGATTGTCATATAACAAGAAATCTACTCGATTTGTTAAAATATTTTTGACAACTAAAGTATGATTATTTTATTGTATATTTAAGAATATATCACACAGTGTGTGTGACACAAGCTGCTGTGTGTTAGAGCACAAAGTTAGTCCATTCTAACTTTTGATTTGGCTCACCATCCAAGTAAGAAGAGAGGGAGAAGGTTGGGGCAAATATCTGACAGAGATTCTCATTTCAAATTTAATGTAACGTTTTGTTTGTTTGTTTTGTAATTTCTTCTATTTTGTAAACGACTCTTTAAAATATAATAATTTTGATATAATGAATGATTTTTTAAAATATAAATACTGTCACTCGACAGACAGAGGGCAATGCACAAGACATTGGCGAGCAGATCAAGGCAAAGGCAGGTGCAGCTTAGTGTATTCGACATTGAACTCCATTATATTAATGGGATTGTTTATGTTTTTACTTTAATAAATTCATTACACATTTAATATATATATATATATATATATATATATATATATTTATATATATATATATATATATATATATATATATATATATATATATATATATATATATATATATATATATATATATATATATATATATATGCTTTAGTTAATGTAATTTAAAGGTATGTTTTCTAGTTATTAAGTAATGTTTTCTAGTAATAAAATGTATTTTCCTAATTATTAATAAATAAATTAGGAAATTACTCATGAAAACTTAAATGTAATACAGTTTGATATATTTTTTTTAAGTTTGGTTTTTGGCCTTTCATAAGAAAAAGCTTCGGCACCCCTGTTCTAAGGTTTACATTTTTGTGTTTATAAATGAGCCTATAAATCCAGTTTTGGAGAATTCTTCAATTTATTTAGGCCACATAAGTACTATATAGATATCAGAGAACAATTAAACATCAAATCAATGCACTCTAAGGCACCTTAATATCTGAAAATATTATATTTAGTTTACACTTAATCATATTTTGCTGAAGTCTATTATTTCTGTTATAAGTACTCATTCAAAGAATAATAGCGTACTTCTTTTTACAAGCGAATGGCACTTAGGAAACCATATTAAAAGGGTGTTATGATTAATAAATAATGTACTTCATGTTTGAACCAGTGTGTTTGCTTCTTGTTGCTCCCTTTCAAGTTCTCACTTGCTTTCTGCAGCAGGTGCATAGAAAACAAACACCCACTTATGAGAAAACTGTACACGTGGTTTCAGTGCCGAGTAAATAATGAGTCTGACTGACAGCAGATCACATAGTGTAATCTATTCTGACTGGTTCCAGAAATAAACAAATAGATTTTTACCGTGTCCACTCCTCCCAGCAGGAGTTCAGTGAGACTGATGTAGACCTCTCCTAAGCTGAGTTTATTGCTGGATAGCAGGTAGGTAAGATACATGCCTTCCACCTCTTCTCCACGCGCCACCTGATCCCGTATCTGGTTCACCTTCTTGTCAATCAGATGTCGGGCTGGACAAAAGCACATCAGAAACAAACAGGAACGCAATTGGTTAGGCTGCTTTTTCACAAATTGATTCATATAATATGGCTACAGTGTTATTTTAGTATCTTTGATTAAGATTACATCCAAAGCTGTTGATTTAACATAAAATTGCATAAAAATTTGTTTGTTACTGTGCCACGTGTTCAAGAGAACAAAAGTCACCACATTAACCTCTATAGCAGTGTTTCTCAACCACGTTCCTGAAGGACCACCAGCTCTGCACATTTTCCATGTCTCCTTAACCAAACACACCTGATTCAGATCATCAGCTCATTAGCTGAGACTGAAAGACCTGTAATGGGTATGACAGACAAGGGAGACATCCAAAACATGCAGTGCTGGTGGTCCTCCAGGAACATGGTTGAGAAACACTGCTCTAAAGAAACACTACAGCTCTTTTTCCCAAATTAATAAATGACTTTAATGACATAGTTTAATCCAATAACATGAATGACAGCCTAGCTCAGGCCTTTCAGAACAACTAAAGCAAAACATGATTGATTCACTGGCTAGTCTAGTTATCCAGTCACAAGATCTGTTGTGGTAAAGTCTCATGAGTCATGAGTTCATGTGATAATTATATATAATATATTAATATACTAACGCATACACGCATGCATAATATACACACACATAATATATTCATGTGATAGAATGCAATTTCAACATAGTTTGCAGGTCTTCATATCAAATAAAAACTATATGCTTCATTAATTAATTAATTAGTTAATATTTAATGAAAATAAGAAAACTTCTATGACAGTAGGTGTGTGTGTGTGTGTTGGGGGGGGGGGGCACACAGTTGAAGGCAAAATTATTAGCCCTCCTTTGAAATGTTAACTCTTATTTTTAAAAACTTATTTTAGCTTGGCTAAAATAAAAAAACAGTTTTTAAATTATTCATTCATTCATTCATTCATTTTCTTTCCGGCTTATTCCCTCTATCATTCCGGGGTCGCCACAATGGTATGAACCGCCAACTTATCCAGCACGTTTTTACGCAGCAGATGCCCTTCCAGCCGCAACCCATCTCTGGGAAACATCCATACACACTCATTCACACAGACAAACTACGGACAATTTTAGCCTACCCAATTCAACTGTACCGCATGTCTTTGGACTGTGGGGGAAACCGGAGCACCCTGAGGAAACCCACGCAAACGCAGGAAGAAGATGCAAACTTCACACAGAAACGCCAACTGACCCAGCCGAGGCTCGAACCAGCGACCTTCTTGCTGTGAGGCGACAGCACTACCTACTGCACCACTGCGTCGCCCAGTTTTTAAATTAGTTTTAATAATTTTTAAGATCATCATTTTTAGTCATTTTGTGTTTCAGTAACCACTGTGACAAACCATAATGACTTAATTATAAAGAATGATTAACCTTATTTGCCTAGTTAACCTAGTTAAGACATTGTAAATGTGTGTATTTTTTTATGTATTTCTTTATGAAATGTATGTAAAGTTCATGTATATTGAAAATGTAAACAATTTAAACAATTTATTCTGCAGGTAATCTAGCACAATGTGTTTTTTGTCTTGAAATTTGTGACTAAAAAGTACTATTAAATATATCTGGTAATATACTAAAGTTTTAGTCATCTTAAAATTTAAAGCCCTACATGGTTAAATGCAACATTTAAAAACTGCGGGACATCTTTAATACTTTTTGAGTCACAGGTATGCAAAATTCATGACAAACAAAGCACAAGTGCTTTTTCCTATTTTAAACCCAGAGATACAGGGATTTTAATATGGCTCCATAAGCAAATTGTTCAATTGTACCTATGTTCAGTACTCAAAAACCAAATAGTTTATTCTGATACTTTTTTTTATATGCCTGAAGAACAAATGTGACACTCTTGTATCCTCTTGTATCTTTCGGTTTCTTTTAAAAGCATAGAATGTGCAGAAAATATTCTTTTTCCAAAGTTTGCAATTATGTAACTCTATAAGCATTAAAGACATCCTAATTTCCTTTCAGAATGTCATTCTTGTTCGATATTACTCAATTTAAATGTATTAATGACTTAATACATTAATGGGACTTGTGGAGCTGGATTTGCTCTTCAGTGTTCGGACTTTCAGCAGTGAAAATGAACCCACACTGAACTGAGCTAAACTGAACTGAACTTAAACTCTGAAAATCGAACTGACACTGTTTCAATTTACTATAATCCTGAATGTGAAGCTGCTTTGACACAATCTACATTGTATAAGCGCTATACAAATAAAGGTGAATTGAATTGAAATTCAACTCTGAAAACTGGACTGACACAGTTTCAATTTCAATTTACTATAACTTCTATGTTAAGCTGCGTTGACACAATCTACATTGTAAAAGTGCTATACAAATAAAAAATAAATTGAATTGAATTAAATTGAATTAATATGTCGCATACACTTGATATAGAAAAGGTTAGCAGCAAATCATAAATTAAACAAATATTAGAATGATTTCTGAAGACTCATGTGACTGGAGTAATAATGCTAAACAATCAAAGCTTAAAGTGACATTTAAAGGTTTAACTAGGTTCATTAGGTTAACTAGGCAGGTTAGGGTAATTAGGCAAGTTATTGTTAAATTATGATTTCTTCTGTAGACTATGGAAAAAATATATAGCTTAAAGGGGCTAATAGTTTTGACCTTAAAATGGTTCATAAAAAATTAAAAGCTGCTTTTATTCTAGCCAAAATAAAACAAATAAGACTTTCTCCAGAAGAAAAAATATTAACAGACATACTGTGAAAATTTCCTTGCTCAGTTAAACATAATTTGGGAAATATTAAAAAAAAAAAAAAAAAAAAATCAAGGGGGGGCTAATAATTCTGACTTCAACTGTATATGTAAACATATTGTGCATGAACTTTAGCATACCTACGTCATACAAATCATCCCACGCCTGGACAAAGCGCTTCCAGAAGGGGAAGATGTGACGAGTCCAGCGAGGGAAGAAAAGAACCGTCTCAGAAAGTGCCAGCATTTCATTAACAGCAGAAATAAACCGCAGGGTGTCTGTTGGAATCTCCTCCTGCAAGCAACCTAACCGCGTTTCGAACAGAATAGAGGAGATTCCTGAAGAGCGAAACAAAAAACAAGACACAGTCAACAGAAAACTACAAGTATATACAAGACTATGTTGCTGATTATTTAAAACAAGACACACAAGAAAAGCAGTTTTTTTTTTTATTGTGAAAAATTTAGTTGTTAAAAATTGTGAAAATACATTTTTGTTCTTTGCATTTTGCTGTTCATAGCCTTATCAAGATTCTGGAGTGATAAATGAGATCCCCAAAAACCCTCTAATATGTCGAATAAATGGCTTCTTCCAACGTTAAGATTTTTATTTTTGCAAAAAAAATATGCAAACGAACACATTTAATTAAACATGACCTCATTTCCATATTTAAATATACCATTTTAGAACATTTGTATTATAAATTTTGGCAATTCCTAATGTAATCAATCAATCAGGAAAAGTATAATGATAATTATTAATTAATGATTTTGCCCTGTTCACCTTGTGTGTCTTGCCTTAAAAAGAGCATTAGGATACTGTAAGTCTTTCAAATGCGTACACACCCTCAAAGCCAAACTTGTAGAGCTCAGAGGCAAGGTCGCTGACGGTCATCTGGTCAGGACTGCGCAGACGCAGAAGCTCCAATCGCTGCAGGAGATCAGACACAACCTCATGAATGATGGGTGCATATGCTGTGACTTCCTTCAGTTTCAGCATCTTTGGGTTCAGAGCACTGCGAATGCGGTACCACTCAGGGCCTGTGCTGAAAAACATCGACAACAAACAAGCATTAAAACTACCATTAAAGAGCTATAGTTAGTTCACCCCAAAAGTTAAATGATGCTATTAATTATTTGCCATCATGTCGATCCAAATCATTAACACTTTATTCATCCTCAGAATGCAAATTAAATTATTTTCCAACCCAGGCTCATTCTGATTACGTACCCCTATATACATTTCTGGAGAGCGCCAAATATGCCACAGGAGCTATGTTTTTTTTTGCAAATCCACCAGAGGCTGCTGTGTACACTTTTTCAGATCTCAAGTTTCTCTCGCGAGTGCCATTCGCGCTGCTGTTCTCACGTAAATCCACCAGAGGCCGCTGTTGACTGACTGACTGATCGACTGACCCACCCTCCTCCTTCCCTAAACCCAAGCGATAGTGTTTTCAAACGCTCCGACTGACCGGCGCTAGAGCTGCACGATTAATCGAAAAAAAAGATTGCAATTTCGATTCAACCCCCTAGACGATCTTAATCCAGCATTTCTATGATTCTGCCAACCATACAGTATTTACAAGTTCAGGACAGAAGTATAAAAGCGGTCGCACAAGTCTTCACACTGTTTTATATACGTTGCTTGTTGCAACGTAGACACCTTCAAAATGGTGTTGAAAGAGTCACATACTGTATTTATAAGGTATAATTCTAGGGGTGTCAAAATTAATCGTTTCTTCGGTGCACCGCGATGCAGATGGGGACAATTCGATATCGGTTCAGTAATAGATCATAACTGGTTATTACGCACTGACGTCATTTATCCCCTATGCGCGAGGTCGCGGTAGAATACTATGGCGATGGAGGCGAGGGTGAGTAAATAAAACACTCCTACTACTTAAAAAGCAGATCTTTCACTGACACTGAGGAATGGTAAAGCACGAGCCGCTATTTCACTACTAGGGAGAAATGCTGTAAAACTCCATCTCTCTCTCTCTCTCCCACACACACACACACACTTTGGGCATTTGACCCACTGGCATGTTCGTGAGGTACATTTTCCTTCTCTCGGCTGTTTGTGGATCCAGACACAAGCGTGCCTGTGGTGCGAGTTTATTGTATTGTATTTATTCTATTACGAATTACCTAATAACCGCGTTTTATGCGCATATAGACTGACCCGAGGCTGTTTTTCCCGCGTCATTCATGGGTGAATAGTGCTTTCATTTCTAAAGCCAAGCGCAGCCCTTTCTGTTGAGCGGGTGAAGACAATGACCAATCATAGGGGTGTAAGAACTTGCCAGCGCTCAAAAAGCAAGCGGGATAATATTTACATTAGTTTATTTGTTATGAAACTGTTATGAATTGCTCGTGCTGTCTTCTGAGCATGTACTGGAGTTTTCATTCACAAAGAGTGTTTTTTTTTTTGAGCAGGTAAAATTAAAGGTACAGTTCATGTATCTTACTGCTTGTATTAAAGGACAAAATTGTATTACAGGTAATATATAAATATAAACATATTTATAGATTTTAATACAATTTTTTTTTCTTGTGTTGTAAAGAAAAAAATCTATGTATGGAAAGCATCATCAATGCATCGTGATGCACCGAGATATCGAATTGAACCGAATCGATGGCATGAGAATCATAACTGAACCGAACCGTGAGACCAGTGTAGGTTCACACCTCTATATAATTCACCCAAAAATGTCATTTCTGTCTTCATGTAATGATGTATTCATGGCCACAAAATCACACGTGATGTGAGCTGACCATGAGCTGTTACCACAGAGAGGACGCGCCTGTGAAAGAAGTCTACCTTAGTAAACAGAACCTGCATAGGCTGTGAATAACAACTAATAAAGTTTTAAATAACGTTCGGTTTGTGGTACAAAGCAATCGTTTGGGAGTGAACCACACCAAAGACTATAGAATACACAAGACATGTCACTCGTATCTTTTTGAATGGGGAAAAGTGTAACGCGTCCTGATTTTTACCATGTTTTCAGATTTTACCATATTCTCACCCTGTTATTTACTTGTTTGTTTTATTTTTTGGCTATTGTTTCGGTCTTGTCTGCTTTCTAGAACCGTTTTTCGACGGACTTGAACCCCATTGTCACAGTCAACGCCGCACTGCGTCTCAAATCCTCTGATGTACGCGACGAGCCACTGGACAAACTGGTAACAGCAGAAAAGCCATCCACACGAATGTAAGCAGTCAACTAGTAAGCGCGAAAAGGAATTTCATCATACCGCCTCGTAGCATTCATTTTAAGACGAAATGCAGCCATACGTGCCTCTGGCTAAATAATTCGCGATCTCCAGAAATGTATATAGGGCTACGTTTTCAGAATGAGCCTATGTTGATATTTTCAGTAAAATCAGAGAGCTCCTTTACCCTCCATAGACAGCAAGGTTCCCGACTCATTCAAAGTCCAGAAAAATACCAAAAAATATCCTCAAAACAGACCATCCGCCATCAGTGGTTCACTCAGAATATTATCAAGTTACTTTTGTGTGCTAGTAAAACCAAAATAACGACTTTATTCAACAGTACTTTATAGAAAAAAAAATGTATAAATGATTGCATAAACTTTCTGTCTCATAAAAAAAAAAAAAAAAAAAAAAAAAAAAATCATGACTCAAAACAGCATAACTATCTGTAAAGGAGGAGGTGCTTACTCTACGTGGATTCCATACGCTTGTCCTCTCATGTCTCTGTACTCTCTCCAGTGAGGCAGATCGGTCCGCACCGGGTAGCGGCCCTCCTGACGAATCACCTGTGCAATCAGATCGGCCCCAGCCACATTTATCACATCAAATGGGCCGAAGCGTGAGCGCCATATTGGACCATACAGACGCTTATGCTCCACCTGATTCATAAATAAAGCATTGTCAGTTATTTATCATACATATTTGACTACTTGCAGCAAGAATTAGAATATTCAATTCAAGTTTATTCGTATAGTGCTCTCCTCATTAATTATCATTCCAAAGCAGTCAATTAACATGTTTGTGAAAGTGTTTGGGTGTTGTGTATAGGTTGGACAGTATATATACAGTTGAAGTCAGAATTATTAGCCCTCCTGTGAATTCTTTGTTCTTTTTAAAATATTTTCCAAATGATGTTTAACAGAGCAATTTTTCTCAGTATTTCCTATAAAAAATTTTCTTTGAAGAAAGTCTTATTTGTTTTATTTTGGCTAGAATAAAAGCTGTTTTTAATTTTATTTTTTCATTTTAAGGTCAATATTTTTAGCCCTCTTAATAATATTTTTTTATTGTTATTATAGGTGGGGGGCAACGCAGTGACGCAGTAGGTAGTGCTGTCGCCTCACAGTAAGAAGGCCACTGGTTCGAGCCTCAGCTGGGTCAGTTGGCGTTTCTGTGTGGAGTTTGCATGTTCTCCTGCGTTCGCGTGGGTTTCCTCCGGGTGCTCCGGTTTCCCCCACAGTCCAAAGACATGCAGTACAGGTGAATTGGGTAGGCTAAAATTGTCCGTAGTGTATGAGTGTGAATGGGTGTGTATGAATGTTTCCCAGAGATGGGTTGCGGCTGGAAGGGCATCCGCTGCAAAAAACATGTGCTGAATAAGTTGGCAGTTCATTCCGCTGTGGCGACCCCGGATTAATAAAGGGACTAAGCCGAAAAGAAAATGAATGAATGAATGAATTATAGGTGGGCATAATCTCACTGTAATCTTGGAATTAATCTAGATTTATTTAAGTTTTTTTCTTTCCATTTGGCATGCGTTATTAAATTTACATAACACTCTCACCAGTCCTTACTCCTTATTTGCGTCTAATACAACAGTTTGTCACGGGGCATGAATGAAATGTTCTTGAAAGATAGTGAAGCTGCCAAACTGCAGTTAAAGTCACCCAAAATTACAGGAAACTCTTACATGAAAGCAGAAATTGGGGATAAAAATATACAGGGGGGCTAATAATTCTGACTTCAACTGTGCATATTTAACCTGCAGTTATACAAAAAAGTGTACAGATAATCCAGGGACCGAAACTAACAGTGCGGGGTCTTCAGAGAGTGTAGATAGATTGCAGAATGTAGATAGATGTCGTTATTATCAATAAACAGCAGACTAAGCATGGGACGGTAATCGGTTTCAAGGTTTACCATGGTTTGGAAAAGTCAAGGTTTTAAAACCGCAAACATTTTCTGTTATACCATTCCTTAGGTGTGTGTAATTTATTTTTTTTTTTTTTTTACAATTATTTTATTTATTGTTTTAGGGCATACGATGGCATTTTTTGTTTCCTGCTTTACTATCATCTAGAAATAAAAATCTGTTCCATTTAAATCTATTTACCCTCACTTCATTCTAAGCCCATAAGACTTGTGGGCAATAATAAAAACACCAATTAAATGAAGATAGAAATTTTCTGTCTCTCCACCAATTGGGCAGGTAACTGAAGATATGATTAATATTTATGACAAATTAGTTCCTGCTTGTATTTATAATAACAAAAATTGCATTAAATATGATAGATCTTCTTTGGTTGTCATTTATGCACATGCACACACATTCATATAAGTCTGCCAGTCGTTTTGAGATGTAAAAAAAAACTCAATTACATCTGTTTATCAAGACTGTGATTTGATTTATGATGCTTTTATGACCTTTGTGAACTGCCTGAACTTTCAACGGTGGGGCAGAAAGCTCTTCGGTTTCACTGAAAATATCTTATTTTGCGTTTCAAACATTCAACTTATTAGTTCAGGACAACATGAGGGTGAGAATATGATGACAGAAATGCCCTTTTTAATAATTTCTTTAAAGCTCATATATTTACATTTTAGTAATGATAATAAAACTCTGGTAGCTTAACTTTTTTACACAAATATAAATAAAGACGAAAGCAAAACTGCAAGTAGGTGGTGGCAAGTCCGCATCTTAAGTAAATCGTTTGATTAATTCATTTTAGATAGTTGATTAATCTGAAAATGAGTGATTGTGTCACTTGAGTAGGTACTTGTATTAATTGATAATATGATGTAATGTATATTTATGTAATGCATTTATTATGTATGGCCATACAACCAAAGCACTTCACAAATCACACCACCACCAGTGTGCAGCATCCACTTGGATGATGCGACGGCAGCCACAGGATAATGTCGCCAGTGCGCTCACCACACACCAGCTATTGGAGTGGAGAGACAGTGATAGAGCCAATTTGGTGGATGGGGATGATTGGGAGGCCATGATTGGTAAGGGCCGATGGAGGAAATTTGGCCAGGACACCGGGTTACAACCATACTGGGGACTACAGAAAGTCAGGACCTCAGTTTAACGTCTCATCCGAATGACGGCGCTCACTGAGAGTATAGTGTCCCATTCACTTTACTGGGGCATTAGGACTCACACAGACCCCAGCTTGAGCGCCCCCTGCTGGCCTCACTAACACCACTTCCAACAGCAACCTAGTTTTCCTATGTGGTCTCCCATCCAGGTACTAACCCGGCTCAGCCCTGCTTAGCTTCAGTGAGTAACCGGTCTATGGCTGCAGGGTGATATGGCTGTGATAATTACCTCAAAACTACTAACAAAGTACATTCCATATGCAGTATGAATGTAATCTGAAGGTGCTATATTCACCATATTGCCATTCTTCCATGTTTTGCCCATTTATTATGCAAATATGCAAATGTTCTGCTCCGTCTTTGCTTGGAATTACTTTTGCCTGTAGGACAATAGAAGATTGGATAAACGTTGCCTGATCTGATAAGACTCAATATGTGTTTTGACATTTGGATGATAGAGTCATCCAATAGATAGAATTTGGCATTAACAACATGAAAGCATGGATCCATCCTGCCTTGCATCAATGGTTCAGGCTGGTGGTGGTGGTTTAATGGTGTGGGGGATATTTTCTTGGCACACTTTGGGGCCATTTGTACCAACTGAGCATCGTGTCAACGCCACAGCCTAACTGAGTATTGTTGCTGACCATGTCCATCCCTTTATGACCACAGTGTACTTTCAGCGTGTGATCTACTTCCAGCAGTATAACCCGCCATGTCATAAAGCGTGAATCATCTCAGACTGGTTTCTTGAACATAACAATGAGTTCACGGTACTCAAATGGCCTCCACAGTAGCCAGATTTCAATCCAATAGAGCACCTATGGAATGTGATATAATGGGAGATTCCCATCATGGATGTGCAGCCGACAAATCTGCAGCAACTACATGATGCCATCATGTCAATATGGACCAGAATCTCTGAGGAATATTATCAGTACCTTGTTGAATCTATGCCATGAAGGATAAAGGCAGTTCTGAAGGGAAAAAGGGGTCCAACCAGGTACTAGTAAGGTGAACTTAATAAAGTAGCTGGTGAGTGTATATTAACTATATCATATATCAACTATATCTTGGAAATAACAAAAATACAGTGTTGTTTTTGTTTGTTTTAATAACTCATTCTACCTTTTAATGCTTCAAGAAGGAATGTTTTGATCTTTCAAGACATGGTTTTGTTTGCTTGGCGATGAATATCGCACACCCCTGTTGCCAAAAATACTTTCCAAAACATGTTTGTCAAACACTCCCCCAGCTTCCTCTTGTTGGACAAAAAAAATTTTTATGTTGAGACCCTCAAACAAACAATGACTAGTCTCCATTAGTCAGCAAGTTTTCTGATTGGCCAAATCCTGTGGGCAGCACTCAGACTCTTTACACAGAAAGATTGACATAGAGATAGGTGTAATTTCTCTGAAACCCAATTTTAGTGATTTGAATCTGGCATTTTGTTCATGATGATATTCCATATCTTAATATAATCCATAGTGATTTACAGAAACTTTAGATTTAGAGCTCAAGCTGAGTTTTTAACCTTTGGAATACAAAGTACTGGACATCACACCACCCACAGCTACAGTAATGTTCTCAGATATCTGACCTACAAAACTATTTCTTTATGGCAAGCTGTTTGAACTTTTATTCCTTTAAACTAACATTTATTTTAATGACTACCAAATACCTAGCAGATAATATTAGTGTTTATTTTGTACTGCAGTTATAATTTCAGCAGTTGACTAGTTCAATTTTACTATTAGTCTTTAAAAATAGAATCTATTGGTAATAATTATTCAAACATTGCAACTGGTTAATCAGAACTAAGAATTTCTGAAAAAAACTTAGAAAAACTACTGCCACACGTCATAAATGCTGGTGTCTTACACTCTGAAAATTTATTTGCTGCTTGTTCAAACTACTTCAAACTACTTATTTAACTTAAAACATTTAAGTTGTCCCACAAAAAACGTAATTGTGTTAAGTCCAATCCACTTATATTTGTAAAAATGATTAAGTTAACTTAACCGATTTGTGTTGGGACAACATGAAGGAACTGTGTGGAAGACAGCATTTTTACAGTGTATGAATAGGTAATTAATATTTAGTACAACCTTAATAAGTACGCCGATGTTATTTTCAATCAGAACACATTTTACGTCGCATGATTTTGAATCACTGACAGCTCCAGATATTTAGCATGCCAAATATCTCACGGGTGTCGGCGACTCATTGGTGTTTCTCTTAGATCGTGTCTTTGATAGTACACACTGTGTGATTGTTATTCACATGAACGAGCACCGATTTGCCTGTGATTTCATGCATTTGTCGCTGATTGACCTGTCAGCAAGTCAAAATCTGGGCTAAAATCATGCAGTCTGAACTCGGCAATATGGATAAATCTTGCACATTTCACACATCTTTTTTTCTGGAAGCTCTAAAAGTGTTGGCTTTGGGCTAGAAACCTTTACATGAAAAATTGATTAATTTGATGAGAATTAGTACTGTCAAACACTTGCGTTCATAATAAAAATAAAAGTGTACATACAAATAATTTTTTAAATCACAACTTAAAACGTTAAAACCATTTTACAAGCACATTTATATTCTACATCACAGACGTTTAAATTAGGACATTGCCTTTTTTTAACATCAAATTGCAAAATCGAAATAACGTTAATAATTAAAGCTTTTTGTCCTATTTGCATTATTAGGCTGTTGTATAATCATTATATAATAAGTGTTATTAAAATGTCTTGGATGATAATAATAACACTCATCGCAATAAGTTCTGTGCAATGTTGGGGGTAACACATTGCAAGTAACATGAGTTATGTAATAATAATACTTTTTTAAATAACGAGTAGAGTAAGGCATTACTTTTAAAAGTTAGAGTTAGTTACTTGAAAATGTAACGCAAGTTATTTTTTAGTTTAATTAATTAGCTTTTAAAAAATAAATTGCTGAATTAAAATTAAGGTAGTCACAATGAATCACACAGCCAATGAGAGACTGTGTTCATTATATTGAATGACAAGAAAAAGGGGATTATAGTCTCAATGTACTGTGATTTTACTTAAGACAAATACTACAAAAGTAGCAAACACATTGAATTAAACTTTCAATAATCTGTATATACGGTATGTATCTGCTCTGGGGTCAGCAAGTTCTCAGATAACATTATCCGAAAATATAATTTTTTTATGTTTTTTTTTTTTTTAAAGGTAAAAATACAGGAACATGAACTATATTAACTACCATACATCACCTATATCATGGAAAAACACCAAAAACAGTGTTGTTTTTTTGTTTTGTTTGTACCCGCTTCTAATTCTTCAAGAAGGAATGCTTTTGATATTTCAAGACATGTTTTTTGTTTGCTTGGCGATGAATATCGCACACCGCTGTTCCCGAAAATACTTTCCAAAACATGTTTGTCAAACATTGCTGAATGAAAATTAAAATAGTCACAATGAACAACGCAGTCAATGAGATAATGTGTTCATTATTTTGAATGCATCGAAGACAAGGAAAAGGGGATTATAGTCTCAATGGACAGTGATTTTATTAAGACAAAATAAAAGCAGCAAACACATCACTTTAAACTTTCAATAATCTGTATATACGGCATGTTGAGCTCTGGGGTCAGCAAGTTCTCAGATAACATTATCCGAAAATATTTTTTTATGTGTTTTTAAGGTAAACATAGGTGTGGGTTATATAATTGCAGTGCTCCTCTACTACAAAAAATAAAAAAATAAAAAAAAAGAGAGATCAAGCCTCAGCCAGGTAAGAAAAAGTAACGTAAAAGTAGTTTTTTCCTCGCCGCTGTCGCCACTGGCTTGCATTGTTCGGGATCTGTAGAGCTGCGCATCGATGGATTTGCTCTTCAGTGTTTGGACTCTCAGTAGTGAATTAACCACACTGACCTGAGCTAAACTGAACTGAACTTAAACATTGAAAACTGGACTGACAGTTTCAATTTACTATAATCTTCTATGTGAAGCTGCTTTGACACAATCTACATTGTAAAAGCGCTATACAAATAAAGGTGAATTGAATATTGTAATGCATTACTTTCAAAAGTAACTTCCCCCACCACTGTTGATGTTATAAAATTTAAAAAAAAAAAAGAGTCAGTGAAGAGTTCCTAAAAAAAACATAATTATTTTTAATGTAAAGCTTTCCCAGGTTCTTCATGGAAGCGCAATGGCAGTATGTTCATTTTTTCTTTTAATGATACTAGTTGCTAATCGATTAGCCTACTTTAGTGTCAAACAACAACAAGATGTCTGTACTTTTTGGCTAGTTTTAAAACATGCATGTTATTCAAAATGCCTCTCATTCAACAATCAGCTGTTCCCATCAGACAGGATTTCCTGAGACTTAAATCAAAGTAGCAAACGAAATACAACAGAAATACTTTTAAGGATAGTGTTGGCAGGACTGCCATTATTGTGGACTTTTTAACATAATACAAATAAATATGCAAATGTCATATTACAATAGAATTGACAGCAGATAAAAACATTGTAAAACAACAGTGTACGCTGTGTAATAAGCTCACAAACTACTTACTAAATCAAAACAAACGCACTGAAATTCTGCAAAAAGAGAAATAAAAATGTTAAATGTGTTTTACCTGCATTGCATGACTTTTATCCGCGTATCCTTTAACGAAGAGCCAGTATACAGTTGTTGCCAGACTGGGTCCCGGTAGATCATCTATTGTTTTGTATCTCCCAGTTATTGTATTTGCGCTCTGCAAGTCTACATCCCCTGTTTGAGACTTCAGGGTTCGAGCAATCATCTCTTGAAACGGCGCATATTTTCTACCAATCTGGGCTGCGAGACGATCAGCTTTAACCAGAGCAGAAATCAACATGTTGATGACTGTGTGTCGCAGAGGATCTGAACTGGACTGTCTCGCACTCGCAGAGATGCCTCCTATCAAACTCTGGGCGGGTTTTTCGGCTGTGCGTCAAAACTATGAGCTAGGCGACATTTTGCAACGCAGACACGTTTCATTTCCTAACCTGTTTATTAGGAGTTCACACGGTTTTAAAAGGCCCCGGGTAGGTATAACACAGGCAAACATAGGGTGTGAAAGAATGCAGCTGTCATTAATCTAAAGCAGTGGTTCTCAAAGTGGGGGTCGGGACCCCCCGAGGGGTCGCGGGACAATGAAGGGGGGGGGGGTCGCCTGGTCATTTCCAAAAATCTATTTATTTTTATAAACCATAAGAATTACCATATTTTATCCATAACCTACAGAAAAAAACAGTCGTTTTATAGTTACTATATACTATATAGTTACTAGTTCTATTGGATTGCGACCCCTGGGGGAATTACATTATATTAAAGAAACAGCAATAGCGTCAGATGCAGCAGATTTTATAACACCAGGTTAAACTTTCTGGCACATTTACAGCACTGACATACATTAAAAAAAAACGAAGAATAGACTTGGGTCTATTGGTGTGTGTGCGCCATTGCATGCAAGGTTTCTGTATTTATAACCACCTCAGAGGATATTGGGGGTCGCGAGTCACTGGCATTGTTATTTTGGGGGTCGCGGGCTGAAAAGTTTGAGAACCACTGATCTAAAGTCTGCAAGCTATTGAGGTTAAATCGCAGATGTGCCCCCCTTTTGACCCCCCTAAACGTGGAATGCGGAATAATGGATCCTTGCACAAACTGCATTACGTTTATACTAGACTAAACAAAAAGTGGTTAGTGATGTGTCTTATTGCGCAACTCTTCTATATGCTTGACACAACCAACTGTACGAGCAGGGTAAGAATTTTGCTGCGTCCCAGTTCGCCAACTTTTATACCTAAAAGTATGTAGGCTACTATTTTGTGAAGAAAAAGCGCATATTTTACGTTTGGGTGAATGAAGAGTTTGCAAGCGGGGTCATACTACTGCGTCGTTTTACCACTAGGCTTTGTTGCTTATAGTCTTGTCAATCTTGTCACATCAACCACATTTATTTCATATTTAACTTCGTACCATGAGGAGATACAGCTGAGGTTAATCTGCGATTCGCGGGATTTTCATGCTGCAAAATCTCCTCAGGTGTTTGTAAAATTATGCATTAAGAAGTCCAAACACACCTTTATAAAAGGGAACATTGTTGTTGCAGATTAAATATAACGCAGAAAAAAGAAAATTATTAGTTTCCATTAGATTATATAATAATCCCATATAAGTTTCTGCATTGGTTTAATAAGTTAAATTGTTCTCTGATATCTACATAGTAGGTTTATGCTTTATAAGCACGTTTATTACTCCATAAAATACCCATAGAATCAGAAAGGCCCATGATTGGCCATCTTTAAAAGCTACAGTCAAATAAAACACCGCCAGGAATTAATATCAACGTCTGCATGAACAGATGACAGTTGAGCCGAGTGGTTTGACACGATTTAGCAGTCTACACATGTTTGTTGAAACACATGCATTAAATTTCACAATAAACACTATACATTAACAAAAGATGTAACTAAACATACCTTATGCCTCTTCAGAGTGGAGATGAATAAATCTATAATGTGTAAATCTTGCATTTTGCGTCCTGAGGCCAGTTTGAACTTGCCTCGTGTCTTTGCCTATTAACGAACAGTAAACAAATTGGCGCTGGCGTTTTCAAAATAAAAGTTCCACATACATAGTAAGTGAAATATAAGCTTAAAAATAACTAAGGGAGAAAAACTATCATTGTTGTCTCGCTGACTAGAAAATTTTGCTTATCAAACGCATTATAAGGCGTGTATATTAATGATCTCAGAGATTTTTTTATGATCTCAGAGCTTGATGACATGACTGCTCGCCAGGTCCGGATTAATGACCTAAAGTAGTCATACATGGAAATGCAGAGGGCATGGCCCGTGAGTCTCATCGCAGTATGTTTTGTCTTCTGATTGGCCCGTTGTCCATTTTGGTTTTAAACTCATGAAATTTACATGAAAACGAGGATGTCTGAGGCTCACAGTACACCCATTTCCATAAACTGTTCTTTTATTATTCTACTATGCTTTGGTATACCCAGATTTTCATTATAGGGCAATGATCACTGAAATTTGCCCATCCGCCATCGTTTGTAGTTTGTTTACACTTTTTACCCATGTTTGTAGTTCTAATCGAATTCTTGTTCAAATTACTGTAAAAGCTGTTTAGTTGACTAATTTGTATTAAACAAAAAATTTTTTATTTGGTTTAAATATGACCCTACTGTTTCAACAAGTCATGTTAGCCTGCTAACATCACGTTGTCTTCATCCAACTTAGAGTGAAAACATTAATAAAAAATATCTATTTTAGATTAAATCTATTTAGCCTTTGTTCATTTTAAAACCTTTTTTAAACAAATCTGAACAATATAGGCTATATAATTGTAGACAAGAATCATTATCCCCAAACACATCTTTATAAAAGTGAACATTGTTGTTGCAGATGAAATATAACATAGAAAACAGGAAATTAATAGTTCCATTAGGTTATATAATAATTAACGATCATTAAAAATTTTTTTACCAAAGCCTCCCCACTCATCCAATGGTTTTGCGTGTCCGCCATGTTTGTAGTTTGTTTACACTATTTACCCATGTTTGTAATTCTAATCAATATTACATTCTAATCGGATTATTGCAATAACTGTTTAGTTGAAGCAATTAAAACTAATTTTTTTAAACAAAACAATATTTTGCTTAAATATGACCCTACTGTTTCAACTGTTTAAGTCATGTTAGCCTACTAACAATCCAACATAGAGTGAAAACATGAATAAAAAATAGCATTGTATAATATTTCAGATAAAAAATATTTAGCCTTTGTTTATTTCGAAACGTTTTTTAACAATTCTGAACAATAGTAGGGTAGACAACTGTAGACAAAATGATTAACCCACCTGCGAAATGAGTTATTTTTTCCAAATACTTTTTGACAATCGCTGTTTAACTTCTTTTTTTTCGAAACATCTTTAATGTATGGGGGATAATAATATTGACCCTAACTATTTTTAATATACTTTTTTTATATTCCAGTCAAACTAAAAGAATTAAGGCTTTCTCCAGAAAACAAAAACAAGAAAACAAAAAAAACGCATTAATGTGAAAAGTTCTCTCTTAAAATCACTTAGGAAATATTTGAAAACGAATGAAAATTGCACAGGTGGTCTAATTTTGTATTTTCTACATGTTAATTGCACATCTTAGATATCTATTTACAAGTTTATATACAGTTGATTATATTTTCTGGCACGTCATGATTTTGCCAAATACGATGCAATCCTGGATTAACATCCATGTTGATCCTGGAAACATCATTTTTGTTTGAAAATGTAATCAATACCTAATCCTTACCCCTAAACCCAACCATAACTGGAAATTATTCCCAAAATCAGAGGGGAATAATAGATGGATAATAATTATGTAGAAGTGTATAAGCCTAACCGACCGCCTAAACTTAACTGTAAACATATCCCTTAATTCTGATTGGCTGCTTGGAATGTTGTTTCAGGATCAACATAGATGTTAACCCAGGAACAAGTCCTACTTGGTGAAATCAGGTTGGCTTATTTTCTGGCCTTCTCCCTCATCATTTACACTTTAAAATAAAGCATATCTGATAAACTCAGCAGCACATAGAAAAATGCATCATAAACGTGAGCTCAAAGTGTGAAATAAATATCTTTTATTATTTATTTTCATCATCATTAGCAACACTTTACAAAGTGCCAGCCGTCATAGGCGATCTCATGATGTCATCCAGCAAACAGGCCGATCGGTGCTGCAATCAGCAGACCGCACAGCCCATGTGGGCCTTTTTTTACGATGCCAATCATGCGTAGAATTTTGAGTTTTAAAAAAAGAGAGAAAATAAAAATATATATATCAAAAAAATATGCGTACCACTGATATACAGATTTGATATAAACAGGCTTATTGGTCACAAACCAAATCGAATTATAAACATGGCTTTTCTCATACAATAGACAAAGAGGACAAACAACAGATATAAGTTCTGTACCAGATAGGTGTACTGTCTAAAATAAAAAAAAAACAGAGTTCTTCTTTTGATTTTGTTTCTTTTTTTTACTTTTCTGTCATGAGTTGTAAAAGGCGCAAGGCATTGAGTGCGCTGGCAATAATCTCACTCAACCGGCAGACAGAAAAGAAGTCTCTTGAAAACACAGACAAACACACTCGGACAAATACAACGCACACTCACACCAACAAATACAAAGTGCATTCATGACCCTGGAGTGGCAGCAGTGGCGGATTCAGCTTCTTTGAGTTGATGGAGAACTTCCTTGCATTTAATGTCATGAATTAAACAGCTATGGACTTGTTAAACTGGATGAATATTTCGAAGTGATAAACAAATGTAATATATACAAGCAAGTAGTTGAATGATGCCACCTAGTGGTGAAAAAACATCTGACATTACATTCCAATAGGAAGATTCTCAATTTGCATGACAACATTCTTTAGCAAGGATACCAGTCTTGTTGGGCCGAGTCTGTTTTTTTTTTTTTGGCACCAGAATACCATAATAACCAGATACCATGTGCTTTAAAGAGATAATTTATTCTAATGCTAATCTAATTATTAATATATATATTTTTTTCAGGTTCTGCTTGTTGCACTTCTCAAATAATAGTTTGTTTTTTGGTTCAGTTTGGAATTTCCCCAGCCTATGCAGAGCCCAGGGGATCAAAGTGAGTGCTCCGACTTGGCCCCACCCTGATCCATAATGCTAATCTAATTGTTAGTACCACAAAATCAGAATTAAAGGGATAGTTCATCCAAAAGTGTAAAACTCTTATTTACGCACCTTTCACTTGTTCAAAATCCTATTTGACTTATTTTGATCTGTTGAACAGAAAAGAAGATATTTTGAAGAATGCTGTTTGATTGATTTCCATAGTGTTTTACTTTTACTTCAAAAATTTTTTGCTACTTGTTCAAATACATATTTAAAACGAGCTGAATCTATCTAACAAAGATATGGATCCTAATCCTTTGACTTCAATTTTTGGTGCAGTGCCAGAAGAAATGCACCTATCAGCTAGAAATTATTGCATAAATTAATTATTTATATTTTGTATAGATTATTATTCTAGAAATGATTGCCTTCTCTTCATTAGTGGCCAGACAGCGGATTCTTCTCAGGTGGAACGACCAAACCCACCATCCCACAAGCACTGGATATTGTAATGTAATGTATTGTAATGTGTATTTATATAACGCATTTATCGTGCATGGCCATACACCCAAAGCACTTAATCATGAGGGGGTCTCTTCACTCCACCACCAGTGTGCAGCATCCACTTGGATGATGCGACGGCAGCCACAGGACAACGGCGCCAGTGCACTTGCCACACACCAGCTGTAGATGGAGTGGAGAGACAGTGATAGAGCCAATTCGGTGGATGGGGATGATTGGGAGGCCATGATTGGAAAGGGCAGATGGAGGGAATTTGGCCAGGACACCGGGGTTACACCCCTACTCTTTACGAGAAGTGCCATGGGATTTTTAATGACCACAGAAAGTCAGGTCTCATCCGAAAGATATTAGAAGTGTTATCTTATAATATCCAGTATCCAATATCACATCTTAAACTTAAGCACCTTAATTGTTATGATGTGCAATCCACTTAAATTTGTAAAAACAATTAAGTGAATTTAATCGATTTGTGTTGGGACAACATGAAGCAATTGTGTGGAACCTAGCATATTACAGTGTTCCTACTATGGAAGTTGATGGATCCCAGCATTCTTCAAAATATCTTTTCTGTTCAAAAGAAAAAATTAAAGTCATAAAGGTTTAAAACCACATCAGAGAGAGAGTAAATGATGAGGTATCTTTCATTTTTGAGTAAACTATCCCTTTAAATGTAATATATCCCATGCACTTGTACATATAATGGTTGTTAATGGTGATCAGTATTCTGGGGATCAATAATAGGGTTTGGTGACCTAAGATTTAATGTATTTCAATGATGAACATTCATTTGACTATAAGTGCTGGAGTTCACTTTAATTCACTTGTTTTAACTCAAAAGCTGCATCAATAAATGGGGTGCCCAAACCTTTTCTTATAAAGATCAAAAAGGCTAGTGGGCCAGAGGTACAGTAAATATAGATGTCATGGTTAATTTCTTTATTTAATAAAATTTAAAAAATAACTAGAAAATATTGCATTATATTAACTAATAAAGTATTTTGTTTACATTTTATAACTAAGTTATTACAGTTTTGGGGATATTTGCAGGTGTTGTATATTATGTTTTATGAATATACTACGCATGCCTTTTTCATTAATTCTGTGATAAATTTTTACCTGATTTGTATTTAGTTCGAGAAAATTCACTGATGATGATGATTATTAATATGATCAGCTTCTTTGATCTGAAACCTATAAAAAGGGCATACGACATTACCACAACATCATGGAAAGACTCAATTTGCATTTTTGGGTAAACTATCCCTTTAAAATTTCACAAGTGCATTTAAGGAACCTGTGGCAATCAATTTCCCACAGGCAGAAGTGCCAAACGAGAGTAGACTTTACATCACAGAGTGACCATGTGACCGACTCGGCCAACAAAGCTGGTAGCCAGCGCAACTGTTTTATCTCAGATCCTCTTGAACGAAAAAAACAAGCATTCAGACTCACACAAGACCGCACATCGCTTACAAACAAACACACACACAGAACAACTGCCAAACACTGGCAAACGTATTAAAATCAGTGTAAAAATCATGGTCTCAAAATGTGCAAACATTTCAGCATCAAAATAAAATTTCAACAGTACATAACATCACAAACATACACTGCCTATACTGAAATAAAACACGATTCATTGAATTTACTCCAATTTTTTTTAAAGATAACTGGTTGCAAATTATTTACATGGCCTGAATTTAAACAAATTAGTATTTATTTATGCTCAACTTAATTTGTTTGTTTAAATTCAACCCAAATAAATTGATTGCAACCACTTACCTTAAACAAAACTAAGTAAATCCAATGAATAATTTTTTTCAGTGTGCTTTTCTCGCAGTATGTCCGCACACCTACCGAACGAGTAATGCTTTCACTGCTTGAATGAAAATAACTGTGGCTATAGTTCTACAAACTGGCACTTTAGACCTCTATAGACCAGAACTTTCTACTCATCATACTGGGTGCGAAGAAATTCTTCCAAATAGCAACCCCGGGCTGTCAACAGCGGCCCGCGTCACATGGCATCACAAAAGAAAGACGTAAAAAAAAAAGTGGGCCTTCCCCTGTTTAAATGACTGCAGGCCAAATCTAAACTCAAGGGGGCCTTGAATAGAGAACCGCTAATACAGTAGGTCTATTGTGTGAAAGGGGTTTCAATGTCCTTTGCTCCCAGATATCATGAACCGGAAGGACCGCGAATGAAATCTTTCCAAAGTAACAAACTCTACGCAATGAATGGAGGTAGACTTTCTTAGTCACCAACAGAAAACGAAACTGTAAACTGTTTGCTTGGAGTGTAATCAGACCATCTGAAAAATAAGTACCACATGCAGTGCCATTGGTATAGCTAACCCCAAATGACTAGTTTCGGTGTTATCACAATCTACTACAGTTAATAGTGTTCACACAGGACACGTTCTTGAGTTAAAACAACTGAAAGATCACATTTGGGTTAGGCGTTAACTGGTGCATAGTTTTTAAACTAGTAGTGATTCATGGACACATGGCTCAGTGACAAATACTAGGGTCCATGATTCAGAATAACAATTACTTCATTAGGGTTACAGTATGACTGGTTTAGCCAAAAACAGAGTTAAAATATTTGTATTAATTTAAGTTAAATAAAATAAATTATTAGTACTATAAATTAAACATCATTTTGTTTTTGACAAGTTGCAGCACAAGACATTTTACCTCCACTAATCTGTCGTAAAATAGATATTGAAATCTGATATCTTAAGCGACTTACAGACTTAATTAAGTCACGATTTTGTAGAGATATTGTAAATGATATTTTTTATATATATAAAAATTAAATTTTTTTCCCCGCGAACATTTGAGCACTACTGAGCACATTCTTAAACATTGCTGATTTGTCATTGTGTTCACGTGCTCAACAGAAATGACTGTGATTGGCCATGAAGGTCACCGGTTCATCGAACTCACCGCCGTTTACTGAGTGTAAGTAATACTCTGTGACAAATACTAGGGTCCATGATTCAGAATAACAATTACTTTTTGATAGATTTTATTAGGGTTACAGTATGACTCTAAGATGGTTTAGCCAAAACATCAAATCAAGTTAAAATATTTGTATTAATTCAAGTTAATTAAATTAGGTTTATTAATATGACTATAAATTAAATATCATTTAGTTTGAGAAGTTGCACCACAAGACATTTTACCTCCACTACTCTGTAATAAAATAGATATTGAAATCTGATATCTTAAGCGACTTGCAGCCTTAATTAAGTCACAATTTTGTAGATACTGTAAATGATATTATTTCCAGATATAAGTTTTTTCTTTAATATTTAATATATTATAAATTGCATTTTTAATATATTTACTGGAATAAATATATATATAGGGTTGTAACGATACCGGAATTTGATACCAATCGGTACAGAAATGTTAAAAACGTCCATTTCCTGCTAACATTTGAGCGCGTTCTTAAACAGCGCTGATTTGCCATTTCGTTCACATGCTCAACAGAAACGACTGTGATTGGCCGTGAAGGTCACTGGTTCACTGAACTCACCGCTGTTTACTGAATGTAACCACAGATACAGGGACACTGGAGCTTTTCAAAGTCACTTCGATCAGCTGGTTTGTCTATAAACTGACATTCAGTTGCAATTGGAAATTATTGAACCCCCTTTGAAATTTTTTTTTCTTTTTTAAATATTTCCCAAATGATGTTTAACAGTATTCATTCATTCATTTTCTTGTCGGCTTTGTCCCTTGTGGGGTCGCCACAGTGGAATGAACCACCAACTTATCCAGCACGAATTTACGCAGCGGATGCCCTTCCAGCCGCAACTCATCTCTGGGAATTTCCACACACACATTCACACTCATACACTATGGACAATTTAGCTTACCCAATTCACCTGTACTGCATGTCTTTGGACTGTGGGGGAAACCGGAGCACCCGGAGAAAACCCACGCGAACGCAGGGAGAACATGCAAACTCCACACAGAAACGCCAACTGACCCAGCCCAGCCGAGGTTCGAACCTGCGACCCAGCGACGTTCGTCACTACCTACTGCGCCACTGCGTTGCCTGTTTAACAGTATGTCTGATAATATTTTTTTTTCTGGAGAAAGTCTTATTTGTTTTATTTCGGCTAGAATAAAAGCTGTTTTTAATTTTTTAAAACCCATTTTAAGGTCAAAATTATTAGCCCCTTTAAGCTATATATTCTTTCAATAGTATACAGAACAAACCATCATTATAAAATAACTTGCCTAATTACCCTAACCTGCCTAGTTAACCTAATTAACCTAGTTAAGCTTTTAAATGTCCCTTTAAGCTGTATAGAAGTGTCTTGAAAAATATCTAGTAAAATATTATTTACTGTCATCATGGCAAAGATAAAATAAATCAGTTATTAGAGATGAGTTATTAAAACTATTATGTTTAGAAATGTGTTGAAAAATTTTTCTCTCCGTTAAACAGAAATTGGGGAAAAAATAAACAGGGGGGGCTAATAAATCAGGGGGTTGAATAATTCTGATTGCAACTGTACAAGCGATCTGCTGATGAATCACAGCTTTAAAATGCTCCAGTGGCCCTGTATCTGTGGTTACACGCATTAAACATCAGTGAGTTCGGTGAACTGATGACCTTCATGGCCAATCACAGTCATTTCTGTTGATCATGTCACAATGGCAAATCAGGGCTGTTTAATGGAGTGTTCACACGAAAGGTGGCGAGAGCATCAAAGTTCGACAATGCTGTCTGCCTTCACTGCTCCGCCGGCGAGAGCATCAAAATTCGCTAAATTGATCTCATATTTAAAGGGGCAGTTGCAGCAAATCAGTTTCATTCCCGCATGAAAACATGCTTTCTAGGCTAAAAATGTTGTTGATCAAATTCATTTAACTATGGAAGATAAAATGGTTGTGTGTGTGGGGTGGCTTTGCTCTACTTATTTAATATAGGTCCATGTCTGAAATATTCTGAAGCAGCAATACTGTCTTGTATTGTCGTTATAGTTAGCATGAGATTCCTGCTTTTTTTAATAAAAAAAAATAACATTAATGCACAAACTCGCCAGTAACTTTTTAAAATGTATGTTGCTGTAAGAAAACATCGTAAATAATTGGAAAGCCAGCAATCGCAACAATCAAACCGTTGGGAACATGACTGTGTTCTCTGGACTCCTCTCAAGGGGTGGACGTCTACTTTTTGACTGGTTGCCGCTGAACCGTGTCATAGCTCATTACCATAGAGCTGACTTGATTTCAACTCTCCTAGATGGCCAGACTGGCGAACAAGTGCCACTGCTCGATGCTTATTTACACCGGCTCCCATTGTAAATGAATGACTACTTTGACACCCTCGCCGCTTTTGGTGTGAATGCACAGTAAGAACGCACTCAAATGTTCGCGGGAAATGGACGTTTTTAAAATGTCAGTACCGATTGGTATCGAATTCCAGTATCGTGACAGCACTATGTAGGAGATGTAGCAAAAAAACAAATAATCATCTAAAGTCACTTAGCCATGTTTATAAAATAAAACTGTTTAACAATAGCTTAGACAGAACACAACAACGTATCTCGTGTGAACAACTCAAAAGTAAGAAGCTTATCTTTATTCTCAGGACACTATAAGCAAGAAATATAAATTCACTTGCTTGTATAATAAACGTTTGTGTTTTCATTTGACGATTACATCAACATACATGTACGTTTACTCAGAAGTACCATACTCTCATGAATGTGTGAAGTAAATGCTTAACCTTCTAATTCAGAACAGCAGTTTGTGACAAAACGAATAAGGAGAAGCAAGCCCAATGGATTACGGGAGGAGCAAGTGTAAACCCAAAAGAAACCTATTTTCACCTACGTCTGAAGGCAGGCACTACAGCACTATGTAGGTGAGGGATCCTCTGAATGTGTTTTGAACAGCGTTGTGGAGCCGAGTGTGTAAGCAAGTGCTTGAAAAGTCCCAAGGCATCGTGGGATAGTGAGGTCAATTTATAAGCAAACAAGTAAGTACTGTCAAGTGCTGAGTTGTGAAAATGCATATTCTGAAACGTCCGGAAATACATTAGAATGAGAGAATCTTGGATGAAAACACTGCTGATGACTTTCGGTATGAAATATATTAGGATCCAGGTTGTGTTGTGTTCACTAGAAGTGCACTTACAGTGTCAACTTTCATAATCGAGAGCGATCCGTTGGCAAACGCTCTACATACTTGAGATTTATACTGGAATCTGAAGCGATTCTTACTGTAAAATGATGACGAACTAATGTCCAGGCACTAAACCCTGCCTGTGTGGTCCGGGTTTTTTTGTTTTGTTTTTCGCTTTGGTGAATGAGTGTGTGTGTGTTCAACCTGCCTACCTGATCAGATTGAAGCGTACGGCACTGTGTTGAGAGAATGCACTGGTGATTCTGACCCGAGATCAGTTTGCCAGCAGAGGGACCAAGGGGAGAGAAAGGCAGAGCGGAGCTGCTTATGCTGATCTAGAAACAGTATGAAGAGCCTAACTGTCCTAACTAATTCCTGTACAGACCAAAGTTCGAAAGATTCAGGAGTAGCTGTGCATTAAATCTATAAAATTCTAGAAAAATGATCGGACAGAGGAGGAAGATACAAGAAAAAAAAAAACAGGAAGGAGACGTTTGTTTAAAAACAAAAGGCACATGGTAAAAAAAAAAAAAACTGAAGTAGAAGGGAGCGTGTAAAAGATCCTGACAAATCGAAAGAGCGAATACACTCCGGTAATGTGGCTGTAATCGGAAGGTGAGCGAGAGAAAGAGAGTTCAACGTAAATGTTCGTACAGCATAGTGAGTAAATATTCTACAGTAAGATCTTCGATCAGAGTTCATGTTGTAGGAGGACTGTGCAAAAACATGAGAACTTTAGGAGCCATGACAGCTGGACTGCAGAGTCCCGTACATCCATTCGGTTTTGTTAATTACTTATTTTCTTTTACCATTTAGCAGCGTATTGGCGTACCTGCCTTCTTCTGGGGCTTGACATTCCTTGATCTTCCTGCATTAACCCAGTGCATCCAGAACGCAAGCGGCTCTCCACAATCACAAACATTAAAAACCAAATAAAAGGACGCCTTTAAAAGACAAAATCCTTTAGTCTTTTGGAGGGGGTACCGATACCCTTTAGTCTTTAGGGGTACTTACCCCTGAGTGAAATTAAGGTGCAATGTTTTCGTACAGAATCAAGCTGCTCCAAATCCCCCTCCTGCCCCAGCGGAGGAGTGCAACTAGGCCACTGCCCTCTTTGCTATGCCCTCTGGTCCAGTAAGGCCTGCTGGGAGGAGTCTGAAAAGGGGATGGTCCTATAGACACTTATGGAAGTCTCTGATCGGTCAGAGTTGGAAGGGGGTGTGGCTAGTGGACAAAAGTGTGCCGTAAAAGGTCCTCAGCAGCAGGGCGCTGCTTAGTCTCCACAAAAATCCGTTTGAGGAAGTCACGGCAGTGGTCCGACACATGAGGTGGCAAGGTGGGGTTGGTTGGCTGTGTTGCGATTTTAAAAATGGCAGCCATCGCTTCGTACTCCGCCCATGGGGGCCGCTGAGTTAACATCTCCACTACAGTGCAGCCGATGCTCCTGGAATCAGGGGGGGAATTACTAGCGTTGTTCACATGGCATGCACAAAGATAAGCTTTTTTTATTTAGCGTTCTAGTGTTATACAGGGTTTCCACTCTTCGATGAACAGCAGATTCAAGACCTTTAAGCACCATTACTTTCAAATCAAGCATCTTTTTAATTCCCCCAGAATATGTAGTATCATGAAAGTCTTTACTGTACTTGACGTTCCACTTAAACTTGGGCCCAATCCCAATTCTAGTTTTGTACCCCTACCCCTTCCCTTGGCCCTTGAAACAGAGATTGAAGGGGAAGGGCTTCAAATTTAGCCCTATGAAATAGGACAGCACTACAACACCAGCAGAAGTCATCACGTCATCGTGATCTCTTGCTTCATATGAGATCGACAATGGCGACTGCTGTAGTTATTCCAGTCGTATTATTTTCAATGATATCATGTTATCATAACAATATAATGTAGCAATAAGCTCGTAACTGCACTGTGTATTTACACTGAGGCCATATTCAAATAAACTGCAAAAAAATTTATTTATACATCATTAACATTAATTTATTATACAACATTAACGTTCTACCAGACACGGTAAAAAGGTCAACTTCAAGCTAAAAAGAATTGGGACACCACTACCCCTTCACATGAACGTGCAAAACAAGGGGAAAGGAGAAGGGCTAAGGGGTAGAATTGAGATTGGGCCTTAATATTTAGATTAAATTGTCAAAGTAATGATGATGTTTTGTTCAAAAGAACTTTATATTTATTTTTCATATTTTATTTCATATTGTTAAATTTAATACAGGTAATATTCAAATGTGGTTTCTGAAATATTGATCAAATGTGCATTATTTGTCATAGTTCTTGTACAAGATTTGAATGTAAGATTTTTAAATGAAGAATTTTTCATTTTTTAGTTGTTTTTGACATCAGCGCAGTACAATTGCTGAAATAACACCATAAATAAATTTCATTTCAAATTTGATTCAAGGACCTATGTTTGTTTTTAAACACTTTCCAGGCCTTGAATCCACATGTCTGAAATTCAAGTACTTTCAAGAATTGTGGGAACCCTGGTTATACTAAAAAGTGGCAAGTTGAAAGTCACAATGAAGCAAAAGTAACCTGTAACAAAAATCCTGCAAAGAACTAATGTATGTTTGATTTTCCATGATAGTGATAGGCTGAAAGGTGCTGCCATTTATAAAAAAAAATTGTGGCCTTCATAGTTGAAGGCAACAATTTTTCATCGTTCTCTACGTAGTTGTCTTCTAGCGACACTGGATTTTGAATTTAAAAATAAACTTCTACATTTTGGCTTGGAAATATTATATACTTTTCTTCTTTTATATCCTATCTGAAGAAATTGGATGTGTAATACATTCATACAATAATTGCCTTCATCTTTTACGCAAAGATATTCATTTATTTTATGTTTGCACAATATTTACTACTTTATGTGTGGTACACTTGGCTTAGAAATGTCTTTAACCAGATGTTTAATAACAGAATAGTACTTTAATCATGTTGTAGTTAAGAAAAAAATATCCCAGTTAAAAAAATAGACACTAAATAAATAATAAATAAATCTTTTGTTCAGAATAATTTCAATAACATGCATTTAGAAAAAGAAAATATTTAATGCAGACATACCAGATATCAGCTTTCCTGCCATAACCCTCTCCACTGATGACCTCAGGGCTCATCCAGTAGGGTGTACCTGTCACTGACTTGATGCCCGTTCCAGACAGGCAGATGGTTTGGAGCCGCCGACTCGCTCCAAAGTCACCCAGCTTCACGTTACCTGCAGAGTCCCGAAGGATATTGGCACCTACATAAATGAAAGAACAGGTGGGAAGAAAGTCATTTAAGGGGGGAAATGCAAACATGAAATTTGAAGATATCTCTGATGAACACTTTTAAAAAGATATTTCAAATGAAAAAAAAATCAATTCTATCATTATTTACTTATCCTACAATTGTTCCAAACCTGTTTGAGTTTCTTTTTTTCTGACGAACACAAAGGAAGACATAGTGATGAATGATGTAAAAAACAGCCAGTGACTTTAAGTGACCATTGAGTGAAATCCATTTAAAATTAGAAGTTTACATACACTCAAAAAAAAGGAACATAACCATCTTTTAATAAATGTCTGATGGTAAATCATACTAAACGTTTACTATTTTAGGTCCGTTAGGATTACCTAAATCATTTACATTTGCTAAATGCCAGAATAATGAGAGAATTGTTTTTTTTTTTTTTTTTAATGTTTTATTAATTTCTAGACAGTCAAAAGTTTACATACACTTCTCTGGTATTTTTTTAGCTTTGCTTTTAAACTGTATAACTTTGGTCAAATGTTTTGGGTATCCTTCCACAAGCTTCTCACAATAGTTTGCAGAAATTTTGGCCCATTCCTCCTGACAGAATTGGTGTAACTGAGTCATATTTGTTGGCTGTCTTGCTCGCACAAGCTTTTTCAACTCTGCCCACAAATTTTCTATAGGATTGAGGCCAGGGCTTTGTGATTGCCACTCCAAAACATTCACTCTGTTGTCCTTAAAGCACATTTGAACTAATTTGGCAGTTTGCTTAGGGTCATGGTCTGTTTGGAAGACCCATTTGTGGCCAAGTTTTAATTTCCTGGCTGATGTCTTGAGATGTTGCTTCAGTATTTCTACATAATGTTTTTTCTTCATGATGCCATCTATGCTGTGAAGTGGACCAATCCCTCCTGCAGCAAAACAGCCCCACAACATGATGCTGCCGCCCCCATACTTCACAGTTGGGATGGTGTTCCTAGGCTTGTAAGCTTTGCCCTTTGTCCTCCAAATGTAACACTGGTCATTATGGCCAAACAGTTCAATCTTAGTTTCATCAGATCACAGGACATGTCTCCAAAAATTATTCTTTTTCCCAGTGTAATTTAGCAAATTGTAATCTGGCTTTTTTGTTGATTCTGGCTTGTTGATTTTCCCATGTTGTCACACAAGGAAGCAGTGTGTTTGAGGTTTTCCTTAAATAATATTCTACAGTTTCTACACATAAATCTACAGCCTATTCTACAGCCTCCAATTGACTCAAATGTTGTCAATAAGCCAATGAGAAACTTCCAAAACCTTGACACCATCATCTGAGCTTTTTCAAAGGCATAATAATCTTATTGTATGTAAATTTGACTTTCAAGAAAAGTTATAAGAATTTCTCCAAAAATATCTCTCTCATTATTCTGCTATTAAGCATAACAGAAACAAATTTGATAATCTGAACTTACCTAAAAGAGAAAAAGCTTAGTCACATTAACATCTGACTTTTTAAAAATGGTTATGTGCCTTTTTATATAGTGTACGTAAACTTCTGGTTTCAACTGTATCAACCGTTGATGTTTTTTGTTCCCATATACATGTCAGTGGCTGCTAGGGCTTGAGTGTCCACATACATGAACAGCACAATTTAGCTCTTAAGTGGCTATTTAAAATACTTTGAATGTTTTAGCATATGAAATGTCCTAAAATCTATTTTTAACTGTCCAAAATGGGAAGAAATGTGGTTTTTATTCTCTGATAGTCAAAGCAAGTTCAAAAAAAATTCTATATTATATATGCATTAAAAAACATTCAGGAAAAAGTGTTTTATGTAAATTGGGACCACGAGTTCACATATATGGACATCATTTTTCTCTAAAAGTATCATATCAAAAGATAATACTTCGATTTTTATTCTAATTAGGTTCCAATAAGCCCAAATAGCAAAGAGAAATAAAAAATGCATGTAAAAAACACCTTGGGCGGTTATTTTTAAGAGGTTATTTTGTGTTCAATGGAAAATGTTTGAGAGAAATATAACTTTCAATTTAAAGAAAAATGATATATTGACTGAATAACTTGTTAGATTCTTTAACAGTGTTGCAATTTTGAACATTATTGGTGGATTTAGATGTTTATAATAAAGTTAAAATACAAAGATTTAGATTTACCTCCAATATGACTGAAGTCATGTAAATATTGATACAGTATACATCAAAACATTGATAAGTATACAGGACTGTACAGGACAAACGTTGCCTCACCTTTGATGTCCCTGTGGACGATCATGTTGCTGTGCAGGTAGCAAACACCTTCAAGTATTTGCCGTGTGTATTTACGTGTGACATTCTCCGTCAGAGCACCGTATGACTTCAGCTGGTCTTTAATGGAGCCCTTTTAGGAAAATAAAAACAACATTTCAAATATAAGACAAATTATTCTATAATCTGTTGAAATTCTTGATTCTGATTGGCTGGAAGGTGAGCAATAAAATCGTTAAATGCACAGGTAGTTTCAGTAAGTGTTGATTAAAGATTTAAATAAATGTGTTTCCCTCAAACGCTGGTTCAAGCATAGTAATGCAATGGAAGTTGCCAGAGGCTGCTTTTCTCAATGGGGATCAACATAGTCAACAGGCCCGTGCAGAGGCTGTCCAAAGGGCATGTTCCAGTTTTCATGTAAAACTGCGCATTAAAAATACTTTAACACACAGCAATCTGTTGATTATCCCTTACGTATCAATCAGTGTCCTGGCTTGAAATTGTACAGCTGAATTGTGTTAACATGGATAAAGGTGTTTGTTGCAATAGACAGGCTGACTGTACAAATCCTTTACTTCAGAAATCATTTGTCTCATTACATGCTGAACAAACAACTCAAAAACCTGAAGACATTGGTCTTTCCGGCTCAGACTGTGTGCATTGGATGGGACTATCAGTGTCACATGAACAAATGACTCAAATTTGAAGAAAAATCATAGAGAAAATAGCCAGGTAAACAATGAATGATTATTTTCATTTTAGTTATGACTTCTTTGTAGTGTGATCAATGTTTGGGCTTGTTGTAGATGTGCTTAGAAGCAACCAAACTTAATGACTCAAAAAAAGATTTGTTCATCTCGATAAACTAGACTCAAAGGTCAAAGAAAGAGTGAGTAAAACAAGCCGAACTCCCCATCACTAATATTTATCACTTCATGTGTGGTACACTTGCCATAGAACTTTCTTTAACCAGATGTTTAATAACAGAATAGTACTCAAATCACGTTGTAGTTAAGAAAAATAAATCTAGACCTTAAATAAATGATAAATAAATTGTGTGTTCAGAATAATTTCAATAACATGCATTGTTATGCTTGTGCTTATATATTAGTAATATATTAACATTAGGGATGCATGATATTAAAATATCTTACAGATACAGATAACCAATAATTAAGTTCTTCTCAAGCCTGATACCAATACAGATAACCAATAGGTTTATATTTTTATGAACTTTATAATATAATTTTCATCTAATCTGCATTTTGCTCACACAATAGAATAGAAAATCAAAAATCCACAGAATAAATTGATAATTTAGTGGCTATAAAAAAGCAAACATCAGTCCTGACTCTTCAAATGTTATTTTATTATAAGGCATAAATGTTTATTTTCATTTTTTGTGTTACGTCATCACAATCCTTAGTAATAGAAAGGATTTAACAGAACTATTGGGAATTATCTGCAATGGACAACACTTTTATATTCAGATTTTCCTGCAAAACAATAAATGAGTTTATTTGAGCCCACAAGGATGAGGAAGGTACACAGACTTTAGGTCATGTTATACAAAAATATCATAAATAAAAATTATTATGTTAAAATATTATTAAAATGGAATATATTTTAGTTTGACTTAAAAAGCTACTAAGAGAACTTTACATTTAGCTTTTCTGTCATCTCCCTTTTAACACCAAATCTTTAAAGAGGTCATTTTGAAGATAAAGCTCTTCAGATTTTATATTATCCTAGTATGTAAGCCTTAAGAGGTAAAGTCTAGTGACTAAAAGTAGAATAGCTATAGAAATAAGTGTGAAACAGTGTGATATAAAAACATATGATAGAGAAAAACTACATTTTGATTAATTGAAACTCTGACAAACATTGACAAACAAAAATTCCTTTGACAAAAATAATAATAGACCTTTTAAAATTCCATGATGAAGGTCGTTTTCACATGACGTCATTGATGACGCGCGAAATTCAGATGGAGGGCAGGAAGTGATTCTTACGCTATCAGAACATCAAAATGTTTCTGTCTTGTGTTGTTCATAATTGTTTAAATCGGCCAAAATAAGAACTGCTGAACAGCTTTTATAGAACTCCAAAAGTTTTTGAGAAACTGGTTCAAGAAACTGGTTGAAAATCGGAAGCAAAGGCGGCATGTAATAAACATTTTTTAATACATCCATGTGTACAATTTTTTTTGAATGCGATCGTTTTTTTGACGACACCAATAAAGATTATATAAAGGTCTAGGAAGGACAAACAAAATTCCTTTGACGAAAATAATAATAGACCTTTTAAAATTCCATGATGAAGGTCGTTTTCACATGACGTCACTGATGACGCGCGAAATTCAGGTGGAGGGCAGGAAGTGATTCTTACGTAGGAACTGCCGAACAGCTTTTATAGAACTCCAAAAGTTTTTCCTCATAAAGAGGGGAAAGCTCAAGAAACTGGTTGAAAATCGGAAGCAAAGGCAGCATGTAATAAACATTTTTAAATGCATCCATGTGTACAAATTTTTTTCAACGCGATCATTTTTTTGTCGACACCAATAAAGATTATATAAAGGTCTAGCTATGTGTATAGATATGTTAATATGTTAAAATCTGATACAAACACCCGCACACTTATACAACATCCAGGGGAATATAAATAACGTACCCTGCCATGTGATCGCTAGGGGTGTGAACCTACACTGGTCTCACGGTTCGGTTACGATTATCATGCCATCGATTCGGTTCAATTCGATATCTCGGTGCATTGACGATGCTTTCCATACATAATTAGATTTTTTTCTTTACAACACAAGAAAAAAAATTGTATTAAAATCTATAAATATGTTTATATTTATATATTACTTGTAATACAATTTTGTCCTTTAATACAAGCAGTCAGATATATGAACTGTACCTTTAATTTTCCCTGCTCAAAAAAACACTCTTTGTGAATGAAAACTCCAATACATGCTCAGAAGACAGCACGAGCAATTCATAAAAGTTTCATAAGAAATAAACTAATGTACATATTATCCCGCTTGCTTTTTAAGCGCTGGCAAGTTCTTACACCCCTATGATTGGTCATTGTCTGTCTTCACCCGCTCAACAGAAAGGGCTGCGCTTGGCTTTAGAATCGAAAGCGCCGTTCACCCATGAGTGACGCGGGAAAAACAGCCGCAGGTCAGTCTATATTCGCATAATACGTGGTTATCAGGTAATCCGTAATAGAATAAATATAATACAATAAACCTGCACCACAGGCACGCTTGTGTCTCGATCCACAAACAGCCGAGAGGACGGAAATTTACCTCACGAACATGCCAGCGGGTCAAATGCCCAAAGTGTGTGTGTGTATGTGTGTGTGTGTGTGGGAGAGACAGAGAGAGAGAGTTAGAGTTTTACAGCATTTCTCCCTAGTAGTGAAATAGCGGCTCGTGCTTTACCATTCCTCAGTGTCAGTGAAAGATCTGCTTTTTAAGTAGTAGGAGTGTTTATTTTACTCACCCTCGCCTCCTTCGCCATAGTATTCTAACGCGACATCGCGCATAGGGGGTAAATGACGTCAGTGCGTAATAACCGGTTATGATTTATTACTGAACCGATATCGAATTGTCCCTATCTGCATCGCGGTGCACAGAAGAAACGATTAATTTTGACACCCCTAGTAACCGCTGTAATGAAATCTCCATCTTGTTTTGCAATAATCCAAGTCTTTACTGGCATTTCGGCAGAATAAACAGCCGTAACGTGAACATCGAGATGCGCAGCAGCAGTAAATGATTGTTGATGGTAAGTTCATCGACAGAATAAATAAGAAAAGCAACCCTTGTAGCAAAACTAGACGGTTATTACAGTGGAGCACTTTTTCCCCCTTTACAAAAATAAATAAATAATAATGTAAACTATGCGTCCACGCTTTATATGCTTTCATCTGTTATTTCATGATGCCTGCCAGATATCCGCATGGGGCAAAAACTATAGTAATTTATAATAAACGTTTAAATACACATAGTAAAGTGTATAATGTGTGCAACTCTTTGTTAAAGAATGCTACAGAATACTTTAGCATAGTAAATTGTAACTGTAATAAATACTTTAACGTTAAAGTAAACTGTGGTGCATTGTAATGGTGTATAATTATAGAGTAGAAAACTGAAGCCTGCTGAATTTATTACTACAGTTGTGTTGTACCACAGCAACAATAGGACTACTACGACAGTTTAATTCAAGTAATTATCTTTAGTATGCTTTCAAACAGTATAGTATTTACTATAGTATTTTTTTCATGTAACGTAATAGCTTATACAGTATCTACCGCCTCAATGACAGGAAATTATATGTTAGTTCAGTAGAAAACTCTGCCCTCTTCATGATATAAGGATCATGCCCAACATATGTGGTTATTTTCCATTTATATCTCCTTTGAAATACGGTATAAAACGCAAAAATACAGACTTTCCTCTATGTCTACCATTCAGTTTTTTTACCTGCCCTCCAGAACCATGTGATTGAAAACAAACTATTGCGGAAATTCCATGACAGTGGGACCCGTGAGAAATGATCTCACTGAATCTATCACGGCAGTAATTCAATTAAAATTTAGTTTACTAAACCGTAAGCTAGTCTTTCAGTCATGCAGCAGTTTATCAGTGCATCCATGCTGCAAATACTCAAGAAAACAGACGGCGAACAAAAACATGTGCATTCAAGTCTGAGAGGTAAAATACTCACCCCAGGCATGTACTCCATGAAGATGGAAAGTGTTTTTTCATGTGTGTCCCGCAAGCACCCGTAGTACTGAACAATACGCTCGTGAAAGAGATTTTTCAGCAGCTGAATCTCACACTCCAGAGCACTCACCTCCTGAACACACATTAAAAAAAAACAGTTAATGCAAAGGCTCATTAAACACCATATCAACCCTTAAAAAAACCTGAAAAATGCTGCTCACCTTGCTGGTTTCTGGGCTATCTGGGTCAAACTGCACCTGTTTAACAGCCAGTTCTCTGCCGGTGTCTGCATCGTAGCATAAAAACACTCGCCCGAATGCTCCTTGTCCCAAAAGCTTCCCAAGACGCCAGTTTGTTGGAGCACGAGGGGCTACACACACACACACACATAAAAAGAGAAAATGACACAATGAACAATATGATAACTCTTTACAATACAGGACATGCAGCTAACGTTAGTTTATGTATTTAAAAACATGAACAAACAATGAACCATGTCTGTCCAGAATTTATTAATCATAGCTCAACATTTACTCATGCATTATTAACATCCAACGCTGTGCTTGTAAACGTTGGTTAATGCACTGCAAGTTAACATGAACTAACAATGAATGACTGTATTTTTATTAACTAAAGGTAACAAACATGATTAAATCCTTTAAGAAATGTGTTGTTCATCATTCATAGTAGTAACTACTAGTAGTAACTAACATTACCTACAGTATGTCTCTGGTACTGTAAAGTGTTACCAACAACACAATAATTAGCATTTCTCCATTCACTTTTTGACCAATTAATTTAAGTGACAAGTTCTGGATCGATAACTTATGAATAGGCCTATGAAAATGAATGTATAAATAATGAAAAAAGCTAAAAACATTTCATACAGAAGGAAAGATATTACTTATTGCACATCTAGGCTACAGTTCAAAACACGGAGATTTATTTAGTTGTCTATAAAGCACATCTCATTCAAGGCTCACAAAGGAAAAGTGTAATATAGAATGCATGCATACATATACACTCACCGGCCACTTTATTAGGTACACCTGCCCAACTGCTTGTTAACGCAAATTTCTAATCAGCCAATCACGTGGCAGCAACTCAATGCATTTAGGCATGGTGAAGACGATCTGCTCCAGTTCAAACAGAGCATCAGAATGGGGAAGAAAGGGGATTTAAGTGACTTCGAATGTGGCATGGTTGTTGGTGCCAGACAGAGTGGTCTGAGTATTTCAGAAACTGCTGATCTACTGGGATTTTCACGCACTACCATCTCTAGGGTTTACAGATAATGGTCCGAAAAAGAGAAAATATCAAGTGAGCAGCAGTTTTGTGGGTGTAAATGCCTTGTTGATGCCAGAGGTCAGAGGAGAATGGCCAGACTGGTTCGAGCTGATAGAAAGGGAAGAGTAACTCAAATAACCACTCGTTACAACTGAGGTATGCAGAAGAGAACCTCTGAACGCACAACACGTGCAACCTTAAGGTGGATGGGCTACAGCAGCAGAAGACCAAACAGGATGCCACTCCTGTCAACTAAGGTTACAATTTGCACAGGCTCATCAAAATTGGACAATAGAAGATTGGAAAAACGTTGCCTGGTCTGATGAGTCTTGATTCTGCCTTCAACGGTTCAGACGGGTGGTGGGGGTGTAATGTTGTGGGGGATAATTTCTTGGCACACTTTGGGCTCACTAGTACTAATTGAGCACTGTGTCAACGCCACAGCCTAGTATTGTTGCTGACCATGTCCATCCCTTAATGAGCACAGTGTACCCATCTTCTGACGGCTACTTCCAGCAGGATAATGCACCATGTTATAAAAATAATCTCAGACTGGTTTCTTGAACATGACAATGAGTTCACTGTACTCAAATGGCATCCACAGTCACTAGATCTCAAACCAATAGAGCACCTTTGGGATGTGGTGGAACATGAGATTTGCATCATGGATGTGCAGCCAACAAATATGCAGCAACGGAGTGATGCTATCATGTCAATATGGACCAAAATCTCTGAGGAATATTTCAAGTACCTTGTTGAATCTATGCCATGAAGGATTAAGGGAGTTCTGAAGGCAAAAGGGGGTCCAACCTCTGTACTAGTAAGGTGTACCTAAAAAAGTGGCCGGTGAGTGTAATTGGAATACTTTTCTTTCAGATTACCAGTACTTTTGTGTAATATAAATTTAATATATCTTAAAAACATCTTGCAGTCACATTAATCCTGAAATCATGTATTAATTATTTAAAAATAAAAACATGACTGACCCCAAACTTTTGAAGGAACATACTGTGCAAACAACATTTAAAATATAATAAACTTGAAGCTGGACCAATAATAAACATGCTTGTGTTATTCTTGAGCTAAAGGACTTGATTTTCAACCACAACTAGAAAAAGCTTCATCTGCTGACAGAAAACATCACAGGCATGCAAGTTAAAACATGTCAGCACCAAAGCAACAGTAAATAACTTCCAACAACATCAATGTTAGTACAAACATTAGGGATAGTTCACCCAAAAATGAAATTCTGCCATTATTTACCCTTGTTCAAAACCTATTTGAATTTCTTTCTTCTGTTAAACACAAAAATATATATTTAGAAAAATGCTGGTTGCTGGCACCCATTTGCTGCATCCCAAATAGAATTACTATGTCCCAAACCGTAGTATGCTGAAAGAGTATACCAAAGGTTCCCGGATGGTCTACTATTTCTGGTAAGTGTAGAAACATCTGTACTCTAACCACTAATATTGCTCACAATACATTGCACGTTGAGGTGACGCAGTGGCGCAGTAGGTAGTGCTGTCGCCTGACAGCAAGAAGGTCGCTGGTTCGAGCCTCGGCTGGGTCAGTTGGCGTTTATGTGTGGAGTTTGCATGTTCTCCCTGCCTTCGCGTGGGTCTCCTCCGGGTGCTCCGGTTTCCCCCACAGACCAAAGACATGTTGCACAGGTGAATTGGCTAGGCTAAATTGTCCGTAGTGTATGAGTGTGTGTGGATGTTTCCCAGAGATGGGTTGTGGCTGGAAGGGCATCCGCTGCGTAAAAACGTGCTGGATAAGTTGGCGGTTCATTCCGCTGTGGCGACCCCGGATTAATAAAGGGACTAAGCCGAAAAGAAAATGTATGAATGAATGAATGAACATTGCACGTTGGACGGGAATGCGTTTAAAACTACAAATTCTTTTTTTTAAGTGTAAAACTACAAACATGGTGGACACGTAAGACCAGTTGTTTGAATGACTAATAATTCATAACTAGACAAATGGAAAATATTTAAATCACGTTTTATGCGTTATATTACATCTGCAACAACAATGTGAACTTTTATGAAGTTGTGTTTGGACGTTAAATTAAGAATGCATAATTATCCAAAGACCCAAAGACATTTCTCTGCATGAAAGACTTGTGAATGGCAAATGAACCAGCTGCTGCATCTCCAATAAGGCAGGTAATTAAATATGAAAGAAATGTGGATGTGTCGAGATGATTGACAGGTGACGTGACTAAGCAACATAACTACATTAATAAGGAAGTAGTATGTCCCAAAGCTTGCATACTCAAAAGTATGTACTTTTTCTACATAAAAAAGCACATACTTTTAGGATCTATTACAAGTATGCAAATCGGGACGAAACAATTGACTTCCATAGAATTTTTTTTTCAACTATAGAAATCTATAGATTTTAGCAACCAGCATTCTTCAAAATATCTTCTATATTGAGCTTATTCTGCAAAATGGAAGTGTACTCGTTTTTGTAATTGTTTTAGAACTTCCGACTCGGTTTCCTATAGGAGAAATTAATAGGAATAATAAAAGGCAGAAAACAGTCAAGCTACTTGCTCTACAAACAAGTGTGTTCACGACTATACATAAAAAGTAGAGTAATATAATCATTAGCATCAAGAAGCGTAACAAGCTGTTTTTAACATCTAAAAACCAACGCAAGTGAATGAGACTTGAAGTCTCAAGCCAAAAAGAATCCAATGGCAGCGTCCGTTCATACGTGAAGAACAAGGTCAAAAAATAACAGGAAAAAAAAACTTAAAGAGAGAGTAAACAATGAGCCAATTGAAATTTTTTTTAACACTAAAGTCACTTACAGCGACTGGGAGGACTGATGTCCATGACTGATAGAGTAGGGTTGGAGCTGGGCTCGATGTCACTGCCGCGGCGTCTGCGCCCCGGTTCCTCAAGCTCAGGAGTGAAGATGCTGCTTCCACTGCTAGTGCTGGGGCTCTGCTGCTCTGTAGGACTGAAACTCACCGGAGAACGAAAACCATGAGCCTGTGTCCGCCGGGCCCTGGGAAAGGTTTTCCGTCCTGAGTGTAAAAGAAGATATCAAATTAAAGAAAAGATCATGGTGGTACAGAATGCATGATATTGCTTTTTGGATCATCATGGTCCAGTGTAACCTCACCGTCGCTGTAGTCCTGCAGACCAAATGGTATGTGATATCGTCTAGGATAGGTTCCTCCTTTTCCTGTTTTTTCAAACACTGGTATATCATACTCTGAAATAACACAGAAAGAATTGGGATAGTTTGAGAACTGTAAACTACTTTGACTTTTCATTAGACATTGAGGTGGAAAGGTCAGCAAGAACTTACCGGAGAACTCTTGATGGTTATCAGGATAGCTCAGGGCTCGAGGCATTCGGGATTTGGGATAGGTATCACTGTTAAAATGAAAATCAGTGAAAATTCATTCGGCAATATTAATTTAACCACACATGTGAACTGTATACTACTGTTCAAAATATTTTAATTGATTTTACTTAATATTTTAAGTAAGATCTTAGAAAGAAATGAGTGTTTGTTGAGTTTACATTTGTTTTTACAGGTGAAATACACTGTAAAAACAGAAACAATTTCAAATATATTCAAATAAATGTCTTTATTAATGCATTTAGAATTGTAATTTGTAATAATCTCTTCACATGATACTTCAGAAATAATACTAATATTCGCTGCTCAAGAAACATTTGTTTCTTATTATGTTAAAACAATTATGCTGCTTTATAGTTTTCATATTTTCTCAGGGTACTTTAATGAAGAACCTAAAAAGAGTATTTATTTAAAATGAAAATACTTTGTAATTTGTTCCTCAAACAATTTTTATACATTTAAAGAAACAAAAATTTTAATTCTGCCATCAATTAATCATCCTTCATTTGATCCAAAAGGTTTTTTCAGTTTCTTTTTTCTGATTAATACAAAGGAAGGTATAATGAAGAACGTTAGAAAAAAAAACAGCCATAGACTTGTTCCAAAGTATGAGTTTTTTTTTTTGTTGAACACAAAAGAAGTTATTTTGAAGAATGTTGGAAACCTGTAACCATTGACTTCCATTGTATTTGTTTTTCCTACTATGAATGTAAGCAGTTACAAGTTCTCAAAATTCATCAAAATATCTTCTTTGGTGTTTGTTTAAACTCAACTGCTTTAAAACAAGTGAAGGGAGAGTAAATGATGGCAGAATTTTTATTTTTAGAATTTAGAATTTTATTTCACCTATGTTGAACAAAACGTTCTTCACGAAAACTTTTAATAGTGAAAAAGGAGCAACAGTTAAAAGTTAATAGACTAAACATAAATAAATAAAATAGTAATGCACCTATGGGCACAGATTTACTTCAACATTTTATTTGTTCAATTCAATTAAATTTAAGTTTATTTTTTATAGCCCCTTTTACAATAATTATTGTTTCAAAGCAGCTTTACAAAAGTTGCACATTATTGCATTACAATGAAATTAATATAAAAGTTACAATCAAAATATAAGTTATTATATACAGACATAATTAACCTGCAATTTTATAGGATATAGGCTGCATGTACTATATATGCTGGTTTGTTATTAACCTGTCAAGTGGACTGTCCAATGAAGGACAGCTGCCTGATGCTGAATTCTCAGGGCTGCTCATTGACAAAGGGTCCAGCATCTAGAAAGGGTAAGACATGAAAAGATAAATCTGATTATGCTGTTGCTCAATTCACTCACATCAGCTAAAAACAAAGTGTTGTCAGACTAATTACCTGGTCCATGCTCTCCGGGATGAACTCGCCCTCACTGTTGATGCTGGTGAAAGAGCCGTTTCTGGCCACCTGCTGCAGAGCATCAGGAATATAACCTGGAGGAGGAGAGCTGCGATCTGTCGACTGAGAACCTGGAGAAGAAGAAGAGATAGCGAAAAATGAGAAAACTGTATAAAAAAAAAAATAATAATAATAATATATATTTATTTTAATATATTTATTTTTTATTTTTCAAATATTTCCCAAATGATGCTTAAAACAGAAATGAATCTTTCACAGTATTTCCTATAATATTTTTCTTCTGGAGAAAGTCTTATTTGTTTTATTACAGCTAGAATAAAAGCAGTTTTTAATTGTTTAAAAAACATTTAAAGGTCAATATAATTAGCCCTTTAAGCAATATTTTTTTGATTGTCTAGAAAACAAACCATCGTTAATCAATGATTACCCTAACTTGCCCAATTAACCTAGTTAAGCCTTTAAATGTAACTTTAAGCCAGGGGTGTCCAAACTCGTTCCTGTAGGGCCGGTGTCCTGCATAGTTTAGCTCCAACTTCCTTCAACACACCTACCTGGAGGTGTCTAGTATACCTAGAAAGAGCTTGATTAGCTGGTTCAGGTGTGTTTAATTGGGGTTGGAACTAAAATATGCAGGACACCGGCCCTACAGGACTGAGTTTGGACACCCCTGCTTTAAGCTGAATACTAGTATCTTGATAAAATATCTAGTAAAATATTATGTACTATCATCATGACAAAGATAAAAGAATCAGTTATTAGAAATGAGTTACTAAAACTATCATGTTTAGAAATGTGTTGAAAATGTCTTTCCGGTTAATTGAAATTAAGAAAAAAATATATATACAGGGGGCTAATAATTCAGGACGGATAATAATTCTGACTTCAACTGTATATAGCATTAATTTATTTTGTGATTCAATTTTAGGGCAACAAGAAAAAACGAATGTACTTTAATAATCAAAACATAACGGACTAAAAGTAGTAGGAAGGTCATTGCTGAAAAAGAAAATATTAAGCAATTTCAGAGAAAAACCAGGTCATCATATTTAGATTAAAGATAAAAAAAATTTGAACTAAAAGTTGTGGATTTAACTTGCAAACCTAAAAAGACGAGATGAACAAAATGAGCGAGCGAAATTAACAAGATGAGAGAGACGAATAAGATTAACAAGGCAAAGAAAACGAGGCAAACGAAACGAGACGACCGAAACGAGACGAACGAAATGAGACAGGACAAACAAAATGAGACAAACAAAATGAGACGAATAAAATTAACGATACGAACGAGATAAACAAATGAGTTGAGATGAACGCAACGAGTAGAGACAAACGCACCAAGTAGAGAACGCAACGAATAGAGAAGAACGCAACGAGTAGAGACGAACGCAACGAGTAGAGACGAACGCAACGAGTAGAGACGAACGCAACGAGTAGAGACGAACGCAACGAGTAGAGAAGAACGCAACGAGTAGAGACGAACAAAACGAGTAGAGACAAACGAAAACAGACGAACGAATCCAAACAAACAAACGAAACGAGACGAACGAACAAACAAACGAGCAACTGAACGAACTGAAAAGGCTTGTTTCCTTCATCTTGTCTCCTTTCCTTCATCTCGTGAATATCACATAAATAACTTGCATGTTTCCTACAATGTTCAAAAGAACAAAAATCAACACTTTCTCAGAAAAGCACACATTGTGAACAATAAAAATACAAAAATTACTGCAGCCAGGCTCTTTTTCTCTACACAATAAACATCTTGAGTTCACCTCAGAGTGTGGAGATGACACGCAATAACAAACACAGTCATTATCTGTCATGTTTTGGGAAGATAATCCTGTGAGACAGTTCTGATAGGTAATTTAGGCAAATCATTTTGATGACAGGCTTTGGCTCAGGCAACTCAAAATGACAAAAGCACTATTTGGACAGTAATTGCTTCTCAAGGGGATTCTCGAGCTATTCTCAACATTTACAGTGATTTTATTGCCATCCGAATCCAGAATGTGTATGCTATTCTCTCACCATTTGTGTCAAAATCCCCAGCTGAATTAACTTTTGTTTTTTTTTTGTTTTTTTTGACAGACACCAAGTTCATACTGTAATTGAACTGTGGTCCAAATTCACATATCTGAGTTTATAAGAGGTTTAAAGCCAAAAGCCCTTTGAAGATTGTATTTTAAATATTTTTTTTTTCACGGGAAAGTTAAAAAGTGTTAACAGTAAGAATTCAAGAATCACAGTGCTTATGAAGAAAAAGGAAAAAAAAGTCATTGGTGACTGCTATTGGTGTGCAATACAATTTAAAAATCTTTTTTTGTGTTTGTATACAATTATTTACATAAATGATTCATCATTATTATTATTATTATTATTATTATTATTATTATTATTATTATTAATTATTCAGCCTAAAATTAAAAATCACAATCAAAGCACCAGGTGTTCTTCTGAAATGAGTGAGTTTGTTCTAGTTTCTGTTTAACACGATATATTTGTTGCTTCTATTATTTTGTTTATCACTACTTATTGAATTTATTAGCATTTGAAAGTCCAGAAAAGGACCTAATTGGAACAACAAAAAAATGAAAATCTTGTTTTATGTCTGTTTATCAGATCTCTAAAACTTTAAGATATATAATTATATATGAAAGTTAATTGATAATGGCAATTGTTGTTGTTTGAAGTAATAACAAAATTACTACAAACAGCAAATTTGCTTTGATATTTCTGATTCACGCAAGTGTTTCTGACCATGTGACTAGCTCTTTTCTGGGTTAGTGAATCACTGAGAGGCCATGTAGGTTTATTTTGACAGACATCCCCTTGAGATCCAATTTCTATCCTTTCTGGTTTTAAAACAACATTTGCAATATTGTTCAATAAGGTTGGTCTGTAGTTTAGTCCAATTATTTAATCACATAACCTTTAGGAACTTAATCAGAAAATGCTTCCTTGATACTTATTTGTTTTATATCACAAAGAAATTGTGAGCACTGAGCACATTTAAGATTTTATGCAAATCTAGACATTTCCATCCAAAGTTTTTTTTTTTTTTTTTTTTTTAAGTAAAATACCAAAATGCACATAAAAAAAAAATTAAGCTTGACAACATTAGCTACAATTAAGCTATTCCCATGCATTAAAGGTCCCATCAAGTGCTTTGAATAGTGAATTTATATTCGTAATTTGACGTAATCAAAACATGAAGATACCATGGGTGGAACATAGCGTAGCTCCTCCCATTTAAAAAAAAAACAGCCAATAGAATTTCAATTTATGACAGCTTAGAAAGTGAGAGAAGTTGAGCTCAAGCGCATCAAATGAAAAGTAAATGAGAAGTGTCTTGAAAGATATTTCAGATACTAGAGAGCATTTGATTGGTCAATATTTTATGAGCAACTGAAGTATGAGGTGAAGTTAAAAATAATCATTGAACCATTTAGGCAGAGGAGACCAAATCAAGCGTTGGACGTTTACATTAAGCACATTTTGCCAATGTTTTGGAGTCCAATAGCTTATAGACATCCTTAAAACTAACATACTAATACTAACATCTAAAAAACGTTATTTTAATTTAACGAGACCTTTAAGTAAATATCCCCAATTTCTATTTTATCTCGACTCTAAATGCAACCCACCTATGTGTGCCAGCATGCTCTTTTTATCTGGAGCACTGAATTCTGTGTTGTCCAAGATGTCATGAGTTGGCAACAGGTCCTTACTGGAGACACAGTTCTGAAAGTGCAAGAATCAAATATCTGCATTACATTTAAGGCATTTAACATACATTAGGGCGCATGTCTGACAAGCACTTTCTCTCAGATCACAGATTATAACGCTCACTGACCTGAGTCCATGAGGGGAGCACCAGCAAGATTTTTAGGCTCTTCATATGCACAGAGCGATCCAGCAGCTCCACAGCTTTATCCAGATCATCCTGAGTACTCAATGGAATCACAAGCTACAAAATAGAGAGAGAAAAAAACAAGATTATGGTACCTACAGTAGCCCTCCTAAATTATTAGCCCCCTTGTATATTTTCCCCAATTTCTGTTTAATGGAAAAAGGATTTTTTTCAGCATATTTATAAATATAATAGTTTTAATAACTCATTTCTAATAACTGATTTCTTTTATCGTTGCTATGATGACAGCAAATAATATTTTACAAGACACTAGTATTCAGCTTAAAGTGCCATTTAATTAGGTTGAGTTAGGGTAATTAGCGAAGTCACTGTATAACGATGGTTTGTTCTGTAGACAATCGAAAAAAGAAAAAACAAAAACCACTATTTAAATAAAACTATTTTTATTCTAGCTAAAATAAAACTATTTTTATTCTAGCTAAAATAAAACTATTTTTATTCTAGCTAAAATAAAACAAATAAGACTTTCTCCAGAAGGAAACATATTATCAGTGATACTGTGAAAAATTCCTTGCTCTGTTTAACATTATTGGGAAATATTCACAGGAGGGCTAATAATTTTGACTTCAACTGTACATAAAACAAACAATCAAGTAATTATTTCAAAATTCCCATAAATAAATGTGTCATTCTACCTCATTATTGGTGTAATGCAGATCCATGCTCTGTCCAAAAGCGACTTTAGCTTTAGCGCTCAGATCTTCTAGACTGACAGGCCGAGGAAACTGCAGGATCCTTAAAAAAAAAAAAAGTTTAAATTTTTAATTGACAAAATCATAAATCTACTTCCTTAGAATACAGCACAAATCCCTGCAAATTATTTCTCTTACAAATTAAAAATCAAATTAAATATTACAATTACATAGCTAGCCTTGTACTGAAGATTACTATGCTACAGCAATAATGTGAACATCACACAAAATTTATTAAAGAGCAGGTCAGATGTAACTATCTTTCAGTGTAAAACGTCTGCAAAGTTGCTAAATAATGATATTGTTAAAGCCAATAAAAACTCATATGGCCAACTGACTAATCAGAGCAGAGTTGGCTTATGGAAGGGAGGGGTTTACAGACCTTAAGTTCTGAATTGATTCAAGCGAACCAATTCAAAATCATAGCAAAATGATTCTAATTTCAAACTTACGTTCTAAGAAAATTACCAAGCTTTCTGAACTTGCATTTAAACATGTTGTAGGGGACTCCAATGCAAAATTAGGACAGTTCAAAGAGGACCTGTAATCCACTTTTTTTACAAGATGCAAAATAAGTCTGTGGGTTGTCACTGGGGTCATACCTTTTCAAAATGTACACTTTTGTACCATACAGGTGGACGTTAGTACCTTTAGGGTACACTTTTGTACATTTAAGGTTTACTTTTGCACCTTTAAGGTACTGTGAGATATGCTTTCTATGCATTAATATGTACCTTTAAAGATCTGTTAAACAAAAATGTATTTAATGAAAAGGTACCGCCCCAGTGACAGATTTTGTATCGTTATTTAGTGTAGACTATGAAATTTCAGCTCAAAAAACTGTCGCTTTAAATTCAAATGAGATTGTGCTTTCTTTTCAAGAGGGCGGAGCTACAAATGCCTGTGTGTCAGCATAGTGGCAGATTGACATAGGACTAACCTCCTATGCTAATGAGGGAGAGATCGTCACAAATGGGTGGGGTTTCCCCCTCTGATGACATGTACAAAGGGAGAATGTCAATCAAAGTGTTTTTCAAAAAATACAATTAATAAATTTATACCATTAGAAACTGGCTATATTCACAGACCCTTGCCACACAACTGTGTTTAAACCCCTTAAAATTTAGATTTTTGCATAAAAGGTCCACTTTAAAATACCATATGACCTCCTCTTTAAATAATAAAAACCTATAAAGGATAAAAATAAACCTATAAAAAAAACCTATGGATTAAATTATTAATCCATATCCTGACTTAGAATATTAGTGGTCTTGTATCTAAAGCATTTTTAAGTGGTTTGTATCATTAGATTCTAATATACACCCAATCAGATATAAACAAACATGACCACCCAAACAACAATCAACTAAGACTTTAAAAAAAGATGCCTCATTTGTCTTTGACCAAAATATCTTATGTGAAATGTTTCTCATGGACTGGGATTAAAATAAAAAATATATAGTTTTGGACAAACTAACGCAACATCCATTACACAGCGACTACAAGGCATGTCGGACAGTTTTAATTAAGAGAAACAACTAGAGGGAAGTGCTTAAAAATAGGAAGTGATGTAGAGCAGAAGCAGGGCTTGTGGTCATTACCTCTTCTCTCCTCTGTACTCAAACTTCACTCTCACATCATTCTGTGAACAAGCAGACGAATGTTACACATCTCAATGCACACCATCATTCACAAAAGTCTCACATAGCGTTGGGAAACATAATGAATACTCAGTACATGGTAGAAATGATTTCTGTGGGCAATATACAATTAAAGGTGCTGTATGTAAGTTTTTGACTCTTCTAAAGCATAAAATACCATAATATGTTTGCAGCTATTTAAGAAACTAATAACTAAATAACTAAAACATTAGAAACTAAATAACTGAAAAACAATTCTGAAGTCGCATATTCTGCTTTGAAAATGTGCATTACATGCACATGTCAATGCCAGTTTAGCCAATTATATTTCAGCAGCCCAGGTTGTCTTTGTGGAAAACAGCGAATTTGATTCATTCAGTCAGAAAGGCTCTCAAAGCATGCGTACGTGACATGAAATGCGACCTCCGGTGAACAGTAGCAGACTCCGAAATGAGACGCAGAGTCAGAGTTCCACATGAGGTGGTTATTAATTACCAAATAATATAAATATTACGAGAGTAAACATTAGGTGAGCAGGTTACATTGTAACCCTGTTTCCTAACAACACGTAACGTGACAAGATTTGCAGTGAGAAGTAATTTGACTGTTTGCACCAGATGAAACATGACAGAAATTTAAATACAGCCATTCAGAAGCATAAAATAGCGCACTTACTGCACTCCAACAAATGGTAAGGTTTATAATTGAATTAATAAATGTTAAACCTCTTTACACATGAGGTGTACCTGAGGTGATCATTGTCAGTTTGTTTTATAAAATATAAATTTCAGGTGTTGGTTGGGACGAAAACTCCTTTTTTTAATATGGAAAATATTCCTTACTGTTGCTTTTTTTTAGAACACGACTTAAATCAGCCTTAAGGCTAGCTCCTGTTGTTGTCGTCAATCTGGCAACCTGCGCTTGCATGCGTTTTGAACCACATGTGCAACACCTAGTTCAACCATTGGGAGTTAAACTTGCATACTGCACCTTTAAGCAATAACGTGAATACTGCAAATATTCCAATAATTTTTAGATTAGTTTCACAATACTTCTTTGTCAAGACTTTTAATACAGATGTTTTAATAACCCTTAATTTTCTTAACTTTGGTATAAAAGGCCATTAATGTTGGTAATTTCCATGAATCAGTTAAAAACTGTCTACTACAATTAACACATTCAGCATTCATAGTGTAATTTTTCCTGTGTGTTTCTATAACATATTATTTATTTATTATTTATTTATTTCATTATTTAACCAGGAATGTCCAATTGAGATACAATATCTCTTCTACCAGGGAGTCCTAGCCAAGACACATAAACACACACAAAAATAGTTTAAACCATAACCATTTATTAAAACGTGCACGGTTCTGAATTGACAGTTTTTAAAATATTTTTAAATATAGCGATAGATGGTATGGATTTCATATGTAGTATATCTTGAAGCTCATTCATACATATGAAGCATACTTGGAGAATTCAGATCGACCTAACTCTGTGTGGAAAAAAATGGCATTTTAAGTAAGAGTATATCTGCTGATCTGGTATTGTACGTATTTGAACAGTACTCCAATGAACTAGATATATATACTGTGGTAATTTACAAACTAAAACTTTAAAAATAAAAACTAAGATATGTTGCTATGATTATGAGGATTACAGCTTTTTTTTCAAAATTTGTACACATGCTATATAGAGTGAATTAAAATAATTAAACAACGCAAGATCTAAAACTGTCCAACTTGGTCCAAGAACCTTATTCTATATATAAAGAGGGGGTTTTTTTACATTAAAATTTTTTTTGACTGTTCAACAAGCTTGGATTTTACTGAAAAGTTCCTTGTAATACATTAATATTAGAAGAAACATACATTAATATTAGAAGAAGCGCATAAATTTAGAAAGCTTTGTTTTAACTTCATCAGCCTCTGCACTATTATGAACTTAGTCTGTGCAATAACCTGCAACATCACCATTATTCATCTGTTTGCATTTCAATCTGTTTGCATTTGTGTAAGAAGTGACAGATAAGATGTAGTACTGATTTATAATGCCCATTCATCATGCTGAGTTACATACAGTGAGATAACAGTATGGGCTCCTTTTAAATGGCCCTATGATGTCCTCAATGCAGAAAAACTGGACGGAATTACATAAGTCATTCATAAAAATTAAATTAGATGCATAATACAAACTGTTAAAATGTTCTACACTCATGACGTGGACTAGTTTGTCAATATTAAACCACTAAACTATTTTCGCATAAAACAGTTATATATATTGGAATATGAAGTCTGAATGTTCTGCTTGTCTGTGTAAATTAATGGTGACATTTTATTAATGCACATATACTCAAGCTAGAATATGATACACTTTCAGTGAGGTTTTCAGCATCAGCGTCAGATCAAATAGATCGAAGCTTCTCAATGACAACCTATCAAATGTAGTAAAATGTTTGCTTTAACTTAAATTAATAGTAATAACTAGGGGTATGCGATTATCTGAAATCGCAATCGCAATTTGAAACGATGCGATTAGTTAATCACAAGAGGCTGCAATATAAAATATTTATGTAAACAAAAATAACGAATAACATCTGATGTGAAGTGCTTCAAAACTAGTCCGCTATGTTTCCGAAAATTAAACATGCTAAACTTTCTGCGAGGCATCGCATGGTACTGGTTGTCGTGAACTATGCCACATTACACAAGAAGAAATTATTGAATCTTGTGTCACAACGTCCATTTGTCGTTTACGACTCCCACGACACCCTACATCAAGCAAATTTTGCCGAACTCGTGTGATCTGACAGGGGCTTTATAACTAGCCAATTGAGTGAGCACACGTTCCTTCTGCTCAATCAGAATTGCGCAACTGAACTACACCCACAATAAAGAAAAAAAGGAAATCAAACAGGAAAGCGCTGACAAGTGGGATTATTGCAACTGCTGCTTCGGAAGCATTAATAGATGAATTAATATCAAAGAAAAACAGCACTTGTAATATGGAAATATTTTGGTTTCAAAGTGACAGGCACCAAATAAAAACAGGTAATTTTTAAGAGCTGTTGTTGCCATGGCTTACAGATTATTGAGCTAAAGCTTGAATTAAATTAAAATCAGCTTGAAGCTTGAATTAAATTGTAAATCAATTCGTAATCGCAATATCTGTCAAAAAAAATAAATAAATAAATAAAAATCACAATTAGATATTTTCCCCAAATCGCACAGCCCTAGTAATAACCTTAAAAAAAACTAATCAATTAAATGAAATTTTTGTAACAATCTGTTTCAGGGACGCTTAGCTCCAACTCATTTATCAGAAACGAAATACCTCAAATACAGTGCTCATCATAATTGAGAACATCCCATTTTGAAAATGAATATTTTTATCCATTTCTCAGTGAATATGGGTCATATATTTTGATGAATTTGAACAAAGTATATTTATTAAACAGATATATTAATAAAAGAATATTTAGGCCCCCGAACATCTTCAGAAATATAAAGACAATACATTTAAATTCATGTAAAATTTTGGGAAACTAACTACAACATTTCACATATTTTTTGCTTCTCTTGAATTTTGCTGTTGTTGCCCTAACATAAATTTGGGTGTCCTAATTTTGGACAGTTATCGTAAGTTATTTTGTTAGATTAGCTCCAGATTTGGCTTCAGTACTGACTAATCCAATGTATATGTATGAATATAATACTGTGAAGCTTCCTATAGAAAACATGAATCTAAATGAGAGATTTGTGAGGGGTGTACTCATATATGCCGAGCGCTGTAGCTGGTGCTGGTGTGAATTAGAAAAGAGGCAATACAGACCTGGTTCTTGGGAGAGGAGGCCTTGGGTTTGGCCAGGTCAGACAGAACTGATGGTCGACTGGATCGATGCAGCACCGCCAGGTCTTGCATGATGGAATTCAGGGCCTCCTGCTCATCTGCAATGTATTTTATTATGTATTCTCAGTATATTTATTAATCCTCAATACAAACACTTAAAAAACAATTGCGCACTTACCCATTTTGACCGATCACTGGTTCACCCAGGAGTAAAGGAAAGAGGATTCTCCCATGAAATGGGATCCTTTCTCCTACACAAGAAAATAATACTTTGATTATATAAATAATATAATTATTCATTAAGATGACATGTTTGTAGTGATCGAATAGACCAAAATCACTAGGTCTAAATTGCACAAATATAGCTTTACAAAGCAACAATTTAGAAAACAACACTGATGGGAAAAGGCTTTTTCAATTATACAAAATTAGAATGAAAAAATCTCTTATTAAAAGACACATTTATTGTCCTTCATTATCAAGCTCTTAAATGTTTAATACGACAATATCTAGTTTAACTCTGAGGTGTTTAAACATGTGTATTTAACTTTAAATTACAAAATCATGACAGCAAAACACTAGCAAACATATAATAACTGATAAATAGCTTATCAGAGAATGTCATGTGTCAAGTCACTTTTTACCATTTATGACCACGTATCATAATTTGTGCACCGCACATTAAAAACTCTCAAAATGATATACAATTTGATGAATAACTAAATAAAATGTAACTTGAAGTTTACTCACAAAGCTAATAATCAAGCTAACTGGTTAGCACACATACCTGTCAAAACTACTGCATGTCAAAGAAGCAACCAAATGCGATTGCATGATTATGTATAACATAAATCACAATGACATGAATGTATTTATCACAGTATAATCTGTGCCTCAGAATAGTGTTAAATATTACTACTGCACTGACACATTTATAAACACACTGTTAGCCGATTAGCTCTCTGTTAGGCCACAGTTAGCATTGCGCAAACATGCTAACGAACAGCTCAAACAGCTATTAGAAAGACACAAACAGATATGTCTGATTTAACTGTCTTTGTTATGCAGGCATCAAGTTAAACGCATAAAAATAAAGATCATTTGATCACCTGGGTGAGCTCGGTCCGTTCACTTCCTCATCCAAAGATATGAGGCCTCGAGAGGAATCTGACACTGACAAGACTCAAATAAACGGCTTTAACTTCAGTCCAAGGCCTGACTGCACGGCCAAACCATCTCCCGCTGACCCCAACACACTTTGCAGGTTAGCGAAAGCTGCTGACGGTAAATCCAGGGTAATGTGAGGATGAATAAAGCTAATCTTCGGCCACGGACGGAGGTTTGTTTACATTAGGTTAAACGCGCTCGACCTGACGAAGATCAACTGTTGTCATTTAGACTAAGAGAAGATTCGCGATGTAGGACTAACAATGCACAATCTGTGAAGGTCTGGTCAGAAAATAAATCCAAGAAGACGAAACGGCACATTTAGCAAAAGGTGTTAGGTATTAAGTACACTTAAAACACTGCAAACGCAGACACACACACACTACTTTAGAACAGCACCGCTGTCTTTTGACTCAAACTCACGTGTCTCGACAGCGCCATCTGCCGACGGTCACATCGCAATAATGCCTCGGATAGCCAGATTCTAACAGTATCAAATTCTAACCAATCAGAGAACGCGGTTAGATTGTTTTAGACCAATCAGAAAATTGAATGCGCTCCGAAAAACTCCCATTTGATTTACAGGCACATATTTGCTGCGTGCGTGAATGCACATCCGCTATGCACAGGTATTTGACAGGTTTTAGAAATATTTTTCATAATTCAGTCTATACCGTTAAATGCAAACGACACATTAATGAATGACTTAGGTCTGTCAGAGTATATATAGATATATTATTTTCCTCCTCGTTCATCAAAACATTCTGCCATCTGGTGGATAAAGTTGTGGATTGCATAAAGATGGTTAAAGGGTTAGTTCACCAAAAATCGTGAAAAAATTATGTGATTAACTACCCTCCCTCATGTCGTTCATCGACATTCGACAACGCACCAGCGATGTTTAAAGTCGAGAAAATGAACTAAAAACTTTCTATGTGTTTCAGTGTTTCAACTGTTATCATACAAAGCTCCAAAAATATTTGTCAAAACTCCAACAGGGTCTATGCACAGCTAGAGTTTTAAAGCCAACGATAAACTTCCAGTGAAAGCTTAATGTGATTATTTTCAATTTCACAAGGTTGTTTTTATAGCATCGACGTTGTAATGTAATTACAATACATTCAGTTAAATAGATTTAAGCATTCATTTAGTTGTTCAAGTATATAACTAGGTGAAAGACTGTTGTAACAACTAGCGCCGTCAGTTGCAACAGGCTAGCACAGAAATTCCATTGAAAATACTGGGGTAAAATAAACTGTCATATTTTAAAGACATGGCGGGGGGGAATTATATTTAATGCAGTGCTTCTTGTCTGATCTGAGACCCACTTTATATCGTATATCTAACAGGCAGTGAAGATCGCTGATTTTTAAAGAAATCAGATCTTAAACGTGACAATTTTGTAATGGAAAGACAGTTCACCTGAAGCCCTTGAGCTGCCTGGCTGAAAATTAAAAGTCTGTGTGCAAATAGCCCATTTGTGCTCTTTAATCAAATGTAAAAAACAAATTTCTTTTTTAATGTCTTCCATGTTTGATCAAGGTGCATGTTTACTATGGGCAATATGAGCCCATAAGATTTTGTCTCATGTTTTGCCTGTTGTGCTGATGACTAGGGATGTAACGATTCGCCTGACTCACAATTCGCTACGATTCACAATACTAATCCCATGATACGATTTAGTCACGATTTTTTAACAAAATTATTTGAAACAAATTTAAGGTGAAGAACCCTTTCATTTTTTCCTTAAAAGTTGCTCATTTTTTGCTAAAAAAATACAAACTAAAGACATATAATATAAACAAACTAAAACAGTAACTGTGCTGGGATTTGACATTTTTAAAAGAAATATCAGAATATCTCTGTTTTCTGGCATAAGCTGAGGTCTTTGCACATTTACAGTGTTCCCTGATGAAAAAAACTCTTTCACTGAGATGGCTGGTGTAGAAAGGAAAGCCCTTTCCTAAACCAGAGAGCAGTGTATACAGAGGTGGTCAATAGGCCCTCTGCTCCAGGGATCTGGCCACTGGCATAAAATACTAATTATAAAATGACTAATTATATAGTAGAATAGAGACAGAAGTTGAACTTGATTATGAAGGTAAACAATTAATATTACTTGTATAATTAATTAGTGTAAGTACTGTATCAGTGTGATACACTTAAAAAGAGATAATATTGAGCATTTTTAAATATTCAATAATAATAAGCAATTTATTAACTCAACTCAATTCAGTTTGTTTTTAGAGCACTTTCAACCAACCACAGTGAGTACCAAAGTGCTGTACAAAAAAAAACACATAATGCATGCATGCAAGCAAACATACAAAGAACCACAAAAACTCACAACACATGATTAAAAGCTAAATAAAATAAGTGTGTTTAATGTACTTTACTTTAATGTAATTAATATGTAATGTAATGTGTGTACTTATATAGCGCATTTATTGTGCACAGCAAAAACTCCAGTGTTAAATATACAGTGTGATTTTTTTTTTGGTGTTGTTCAGTGTTAAAACCGGAGTACATTTTAATCCACGAGTGTGAAAGAGCGTATATTGAAGAGGTTTTTTTTTTAGTGTTAAACTTTTAACCCAATATGCAGTTTTTTTTCCACTAGTGATGGGAAGTCCAGTTTTTTTACTCGAACCATTTTTTTGGGACAAACAGTGATCAAACCAGTATGTTTTACTTAAACTTGAAACATGTCTTGTTGCATTTTAAAATGCAAAGAGTTGAATGTATTGAAATTATTTCTGAAAAGATTAATGAACATTTAATAAATGAAAACTATTTTCAACATATTTGATCACTGTTATCTGTCACACGCACCAATTGATAATATAGGAAAAAAGGTCATGTATTAACACTTTGAAGGGTAACACACACTCCAGTTCGATGTAAGAATAAACTCTTACTGTGTTAAAATGAACTCTGAGAGCAATGCACAAATTTAACACTTTAGAAAGTGTTATTTTAACTCCAGAATGGAGAGAGTCATATGTACACCCAAGGAGTGTTCGGTTATACTCAAATTGAGTTAAATGTACACTGATTTTTTTGCTGTGTGTATGGCCATACAACCAAAGCGATTCACAATTACGAGGGAGGTCTCTCCTCGCCACCACCAGTGTGTAGCATCCACTTGGATGATGCAACTGCAGCCACAGGACACCTGTGCCAGTGCGCTCACCACACACCAGCTATGGGTGGAGTGGAGAGACAGTGATAAAGCCAATTTGGTGGATGGGGATGATTAGGAGGGTAAGAGCTGATGGAGGGAATTTGGCCAGGACACCGGGGATACACCCCCACTCTTTACAAGAAGTGCCATGGGATTTTTAATGACCACAGAGAGTCATTGGTATAACGTCCCATATTCCTATGCAAAAGTGTGTTCAAAGACAAACAGCAAACAAGTAATAGTGTATGAAGCAATTTATTTTTTACAAAATTCATTAACTTACACATTTGTCACATATCAAACAGTTTCAAAATGTCACCCAGTGCATTGAGTGACTTCACAGCCCTCAAAAACAAAGTTAATTTTGTCCAAAAGGAGTATATTTTAATCATTTACCCTTATCCATCTTTCGCCATAAGGCTAGTGCACTAAAAAGAGGCACGATTTTGCATTTCGCATTAAAGGTTTAACACTAAAGAGTTTAAATGGAATCAGAACAAAAAATCATCACTAATAACTATATCCCACACTGAAATCAAGATTGATATTGTTTTGATTAGAGGTGTTTTCTTTACAAACTATTTACTTTAATATTAGTGTCCACAGGACAGGATATTAGCATGATCTTCTAAAGTAGCTTTGTAGTCGTAATAGGATTTACTCACTCATGTTTGCTTTAGGAATTTACTGCTTGTAAGCTAGAAGTCTTAACTGTATATAAGCGTACAATGTTAAATAAATAATGAGCTTAGAAGTGAAGCTAATTTAACAGTAAAATATCTATATACAAGGTCTCATTGACCATATATCACACTCATTTTTAAGGCTGATTGAAATGAAAAGCTACAAAAAAAAGAGAAAATGACACTGACAGTATGGTATAAATAAATTTGAACAAAAATAATACAATTCTGACAGATTCGCTTATATAAATAGTGCCTATGCTAAACATTTGAAAAATATTTGGTCTTCTGATTGGTGATAAACAGTCAAACAAAAAGAAAAATCTAGGATCTGTCTTAGAGGCACTTGACACATAAAAAAAAGCAATATTGTTCACTGAATAAATGGGAGACAATATACACAATGACTCTAAGAGTCTTTGGACCTTTTTATGCTTAACAGATTAATCCAGCATATTATTTTCGGTCTGTAAATCTAAGGTTGATGGATGCTCCTGGACAGAGCAGGCCATGGGTCTTGGCTTGAACATCTGTGGTCTGAGGAGAAACTTCAATGTGGAAGTTCTGCAGGAGCTGCATGAAAAGAACATCAGTACACCATTAAACAATGTAAGTGGATCTTGCTTTAAAGGGGTGGTCAACTACGTTATCATATTTTAAACTTTATTTGATGTGTACAGTAGTGGTGTGAACTTAAACAACAACTCTGAATGTAATACGCTCAAAGTTCAATGCAAAGGGAGACATTGGCTTTTACGGAGTTAGCTTAGCGAAGCCTACAGCGAACGAAGTTTGGGGACTACAAAAAATATCTATATAAACCCTTCAGGATACACACATACACCCCGCGCAGCGAAGGGGTGTGGCTAAGAGCGCTTTAAAGTTATAACAGAAACGATTTTTGGTGATGTGGAGCTGATCTGCGAATCATAGAACATTATGTTAGCCGACCAATAAGAGCCTCTTGAGGGCGGGTCTTCAGAGGAACTAGGAAATATGACAGTCCTTTTCATGTTAGCGGAACAGCTGTATATAATCAAATTAGGATATATAAAAAAATAACAACGTGATTTTCTACAAATAAAGCATGAGCACACATTGCTTTGCACCCTATAAACACAACCAAGCCTTAAAATACACTCTGGACCACCCCTTGAATGCTGATATACTGTATAAGATATTTGCATACAAATACACACCTGTGTGAGAGCCAGATGCATCTCAAGCTCGGCTATTCTCCTTCCGATGCAGCTGCGGATGCCGTAGCCAAATGGGATAGAGCCGAAGTTGTCAACGCGGTCAGAAGCATCCTTGCGGATCCAGCGATCAGGACGGAACTCTTCGGGACGGGGGAAGTTCTCCTCATCCATAGAGGTGGAGTAATGACACAGAGCCAGCTGAGTCTGCGAAGATAGGAAGTTGATGATTTTTCATGACATGGAAAGAATTGTTTGATGACATATTAAAAGCCTCAATTTAAAGGGGACCTGTTATGCCTCTTTTACAAGATGAAAAATAAATTTCAATAAATAAATAAATTTTCAGCTCAAAATACTTGACAAAATAATATTTTATAACTCTTTAAAATTGCCCCTTTTAGATTTCGATCCAAATTGCGCTGTTTTAAGGACTGTTTCTTTAAATTCAAATGAAATTGTGCTCCCAGCCATCTTTTTAAAAGGAGGCGGAGCTACAAACACCTATCTGTCATGATAGTGGCAGATTCAAAACGAAGCTAATGCTATTTCTGTGCAAAACTGAAAATGTCAAAGGTTTTTAGTTGAATCTGTGGTCCTTGGTGATTCGTAAAATGCAAATCAACGGTCACCCGCTTTTGAGATTAAAAATAAACATGTACAAACAAGTCCTCAGTGTATTATCAGGAGCGAAGGGGACTTATTTGAACATCTATGCACAGTAAGTGTTTATTTTTAATTGATTCTTTATTTCTATAGCGCTTTTACAATGTAGATTGTGTCAAAGCAGCTTAACATAGAAGTTCTAGTAAATTGAAACAATGCCAGTCTTGTTTTCAGAGTTGAAGTTCAGTTTAGTTCAATTCAGTGTGGTTTAATTTTCACTGCTAGAAGTACAAGCACTGAAGAGCAAATCCATTGATGCGCAGCTTCACAAGTCCCAAACCAAGCAAGCCAGTGGTGAGGAACAAACTTCACCGATTGACGAAAGTGAAGGAATAAAAAACTCAAGAGGAAACAGGCTCAGTTGGGCATGACTATTTCTTCTCTGGCCAAACTTCCTGTGCGGAGCTGCAGTCTAGGTGCCGGAGGTTATAATAATATTGATTAATAATAAAGGGTGGCTATTGACTTGCATTATACAAATCACCAGGAACAGAGTTAGCTAAAAATGTTCTTTAATGTTCCAATGAAGATAAAAAAAAAGTCACCTACATCTTCAATGGTGATTAAATGAACATTTTGGATAAACTATTCCTTTAAGGATCACAGTGTAGCACCAAAATATGCTGATAAGGGTTGTTGCTAGATCGGGTTGAGGCCGGAAGTTAAAGCGAATTATTTATACGATCTATTAAATTTCCCATTTATTGCATTTTATCAACGTCTACCCCCACCCCAACCCTAAACCCAACTGTCACAGTAACGTAAAAACAGTTGTACCGAGAATGCTATGCTATGTATTAAATTTCCCAATAAATTGTATTATTTAATGCCTACCCCCACCCCAACCCTAAACCCAACCGTAGCAGTACTGTAAAAATATTAATTATTGTAATACAGTGTCATTAAAAAATGCTGCTATATTGATGTGCTACATCGCACTTCGGGCCGGCCGCCTATCTGATCTAGACTTTACCCAGAGCTGTCATATAATTTTTTTACTTTGTCTTATAATCTACAATCTATTGATCTATCTATCTGGTGGTGATTGAGGAGATTCCCCCTTAAAATCAGTGCCCAGAAAAGTGCCATATAAATGTAAGGATTAATAAGGTTTAACCATTTCGTCAACCATCGGAATTAAGATGTAATTCTGTCTGCCTTTTAATTAAAAAAATCTGAAATATTTCTACGATAAATGAATATACCACAATTAATTTTGTGATTCTCAAAGTTTCAAGTACAGTATGTTCATCCGTAAAATGTATTGTTATTAAACTTTATTTATTTGTTGTTTATTTAATAGTAATCAATAGATTTACATTTGAATTTATTCATTCATTCATTCATTTTCTTGTCGGCTTTGTCCCTTGCGGGGTCGCCACAGTGGAATGAACCACCAACTTATCCAGCACGATTTTACGCAGCGGATGCCCTTCCAGCCGCAACCCATCTCTGGGAATTTCCACACACACACATTCACACTCATACACTACGGACAATTTAGCTTACCCAATTCACCTGTACTGCATGTCTTTGGACTGTGGGGGAAACTGGAGCACCCGGAGGAAACCCACACGAACGCAGGGAGAACATGCAAACTCCACACAGAAACGCCAACTGACATTTGAATTTAAATTAATTATAATAATAAATAAATAATAAATACATTTTACAGAGGCCTCCTAATGCAGCGAGATCGAAATTATAGCAGTACAAGTCAACTCTTGTTTTTTGAGACATAAAATATCTACGTACATCCAAGTAAAGGTAATTTATAAATCTAGAAGTGCAGAAAGATTAAGCATAAAGCAATGCTTTATTATATGGGGGCAAGTTTCAACCTGTTTATGAGGATTATATAAAAATAGACCATTTTGAGGGACGTTAACAATAACAATGCTCCTAACGTATTTCCAGTTTTACTTTTTTATTTCCAAGAATCCAAAAAGGTCCACATATTGATAAATAATGTTACGATAGCTGTTTTAATGTTGAGTTATGGTTTAATTCCCTCTTATGAAATGGTTTGACAACAAGCAGGAAATGTTCATGGGCCAATGACAGCACCACTTTGAAATGGTCAGTTACATGATATCAAAGTCCTTTTAAGGCAAGTCATTTCACTCGGCGGCCATCTTTGAAATACCTCTCGGGCAGTGTTCTTGGGCATTCTGTCTGAATTGGGAAACATCAAATTCTCCAAAACTGCTTGCCAAGCTTACTATTTAATTTTATAATTGGAATCACCAATAAAATTAAACAAAAATTGTGTCTTTAGTTTCATTTCTAAACATCTAAATCACAAAAAATCTGCAGAAACTCATGTCTGGTCCAAATGCCTCACCCGAAGAATCGTCAGTCTATAGCAATCGATGATTGGCTCCTGAACTAGTAGGCGGGGCTTTATTCACCAAATTAACCATTACACTTTTCCCCATTCAAAAAATTGCGAGTGACATGTCTTGTGTATTCTATAGTCTTTGATGATATATGCTGCTCTTACCCCTTTAGGAATGAGATAACCTCCAATGATCAGATCATCATGTGTAACACGTCCATTTCCAGGCAGAACAGGGAAAAGCCTGTGTGCAGTAGAGAGATGAAGTTAAATAATGTTTTATTTTAAACAGTCACCCTGTATCTCAACTTAATAAACTCTGAAATATATAATAAGAATTTAATTTTCACATTGGTGGGGGGACCTTACCTCAGTGTCTCTTTAACAAGCCCTCTAATAAGCGGCAGATGAGGAACATCTTCTCCAGTAGGGACTCGACCTCCCAGCACTCGGTCCACTTCTTCAAAGATCTGCTGCTGTATTGTGGGATGCCTCGCCAGAAGGTATGTGCTCCACGACAGCGTAAAAGAGGTCTGTGAAGGAGCAGAGAGATCAAAATGTTGAGGAATTTTTGAAGAGATTCTCGGTCTCTGTTAGAGGGTTGGTCATCTCAAGATTCAAAGATCTCAGTATACAAGTTGTAAAGTGTAAGATTTATGAAAATGCATGCATTCCGAAGCTGCATTAGGAAGTGAATGCCAGTTAAAATGTGGATTCTTGGCCATTTTGAATGGTAATTAAGAAATGAAGAGATTCTATGTTCTATCGTTGATTTTTTTCAGGGTTTTTCACCTTTAAAGTCAGCATGACATCAAAATTTACTTTATATATATATATATATATATATATATATATATATATATATATATATATATATATATATATATATATATATATATATATATATATAAACACATTACCAGTCAAAAGTTTGGGGTCAGTAGGATTTTTAAATGTTTGAAAATAAGCGCTCCTGCTCACCAAGACTGCATTTATTTAATCAAAAATACAATACAAATTGTCAAATTGTGAAACGTTATTGCACTAGAAAATAACTGTTCAACAGTAGTTTATCATTTAATTTAATAATTTATTCCAGTGATATTAAAGATGAATTTTCAGCTTCATTACTCCAGTCTTCAGAGTCAAATAATCCTTCAAAAATCACTCTAATATTCATTATTATTATTAATATTATTAATTTTATTATTAATAATGTAATAGTATTAAAAGCAATAATGACTGGAGTAATAATTTAATTTGAAACTACATACAGTAAGATTAATAAATATTTAACAATTTAACATTTTTTGACCCTGGAAATCTAAGTGGGCAAACTGTACACCCACCCATAACAAAAAAAGATTACTTATGTGACAGCTATACTACATCTTTTATACAAAACTGTGATTACATAACCACTGATTCACTCCCATGCTCTGATTTTCCCAAACTTGTCCACCCCCCCAGTGCCGCTTTTGTTAACTGCCTTTCAGAGATCACCCAGTCAACATTATTCACTTTACCCCCCTTGTTAAGCGCCCTTTCTCTTCACCCCTTAATCCTGTAACGAAACACCTGCAATGCTTCCCTTCATTCATCATTAGTTTTTATCTCGGCTCAATCTGGGCTTAAGAAAGTTGCTGTCATGTGCGTTCAGCTCCAGCGATCACACTCTTTGTTTTTGGGTGACTAATTCCTGGAGCCTTAACCCAAAACAGGGACCTTGCCCGATTGAGGTGAAGGGAATTCAAGACAGACAGGCAGAGAGGGAACGATTACATGAGCAGTTTTGGCTCATGATTGCTAACGTGATCCTACGGCTGAATGAAAGGGAAAAGAGAGGGAAAGATCAAAGAGAAGAGGATGCCAACAGACACATCAGCGAAACAGGAGAGCCTTGGTGGCTCTTGTTTATTGTGTTTGAGACGTATGGCTTGAGGTCAGCGTGGGGTCAGGTGAAAACAGAGGTCCCCATGGAGACGTTGGACACCCGTTACGATCTGACCATTTGAAGTGAGTTCACGGGAGGAGAAAATGGCTCGTGAGACACGGTCCTGATGTGAAAGTTCATTTATCATCGCCATTAGCACAAGCGTTTCCCCAGATGTCTCAATTAACAATGTGCCCCTGCTTCCTAAATCACTTCTGCTTGGAGATACTTCAATGGAAGTACGAGCAGCAGTGTATAAATTGACTAATTTGGCTCGCCAACAAAGCGAACTTGTGCCAAATTATGAGTCACGGATTAAAAGTTGAGAAGCGATGACTTGTAATGCCCTTTTCCCAGCAGCCCAGTCCTTACCGTGTCCACCCCAGCCAGGAGCATTTCTGTCATGTTTGCGTAGATCTCCTCTAGATTCATCTCTCTGGTGACCAGCATGTGAGTCAGCAACCCTCCTTTAATCTCTTCGCTCTTCTCCATCTGCTTTTTGATCTCCGAAAGCCTCTTGTCCACGTGGATTTGACCTGAAACAAACATTAAGCTTTTAATTAAACGAAAAAAAAAAGCTACTTTGTCACAATGTCCCATCACACCACAGTCCTTCTGTTCTTACTGAATTTAAAGAGGCCGTCCCATGAGCTGCAGAATTCTTCCCAGGGTTTGGGAATGATGGGGCGCAGCCATTTGGGAATGGCACCGGCGTACATGGTGGTCTTAAAGGAGCTGAACATGAGGTGCAATGCGGTGATGTACTCCTGACTCATCTTGGGAATTTCATTTTCCAAACAGCCCAGACGAGTCTCGTATAAAATAGTTGCAACACCTAAGAAAGAGTCAAATATGTTTTACTCATCATGTTGCTTAACATTTATGTACTGACCATATTATATAGATGTCCTAATAATAAATGCAATTGCACACTGGATCTGCTCTGTATGTTTATTACAATTCTGAGTAGGTTGAGTTCCAAAAATCAGTCACTTCAAAGAGGGTTAAATCATTTAGTATGCAAATTACAAAGCTAATATTCGAAACATATTATCTGTGTATGAGATAAGAACACAAAAACTGAATTGTTCTGAATGAACTATTGATGTGATTGTAGCTCTGTAGCTGTAATTAAATCCTTGCTAGTTTAAATAAACAAACTCGGACCTCCATGATAGTGCTGTTAGTTTGAACTGCTTTTATGGCTGAAATTGAAGATGTTTCCAATTTGATAAACTTTGTGTCTTTGACATTGTTATTGATCTAATGTGAATCAACATTGAGCTGAATGAATTGAGCTGATTAATGATAGTGAATAGGATTTGTTTCTTTATTCATACAAATAGCAACACTGACACTGTTATTGATCAAAACTGAATCAACATTAAACTGAATTGAGCTGATTAATGACAGTAGCTTTGTTTCCTTCCAAAAACGCGAATTAACTTTATGCGTAAAACTGGAATATCGCATAAAAGATGTGTGAATAAAGCAGCGTTTCCGTCCAATGAGTCAAAGTGAACAAAATCGTCACTTCCTGATTATCTGGCGCCAAATATCAACAGTAAAAACTGAATTTGCTCCCGTAGGAGAAGCTACGTGAATCTTTTCTTCATTTAATAAATCACTAGAAGGCAATCCTGACACGCAGTGATCGCGCGGTGGCGTTTGAAGGCATGAGAAGCTCTTGATTCTGGAGGTCATTAATAATTTAATAACATTAATACTGAAGCGGTTAAAGCATTTTAAAAATGACCAAAACAACATTTCAGATGTTCTACAGTGTGCTCAGCCTGCTGGTTTGTCCATTTGCACACATGATCTCTTATAACAAAATCACATGACCTTTTTTAATGCGCATACTGGAATTTGTACGGTAAAAGTGTTTCCATCGCAGTTTATCCGCATCTTTTCTTATCGAATAAAAAGTTTATCCTACTCAGTTATGCGCATATGTTTTTATGCGCTTTTCAAAATTTAAGTTCCCATCAACCAGTTTTTTATGCGCATATCCAAAATGGCATTAAAATAGGTGGATGGAAACGTAGCTAATGACACTGTTATTGATCCAAACTGAATCAACACTAAACTGAATTAAACTGATTAATGACAATTTTGTCATATGCATAGCTGTTCTTTGTTACCGTAAAGCTGCTTTAAAACTATATTTTGTAAACTGCTATACAAATAAATTGTAAAAATGTGAAATAATAACACATTTACTGGATTTAAAACTCAAGTCATTCCCAAAGAAGTCCATTACTGTCTCTGGATCATCTGCTTAACACCCAGATTCAGACCTCCTAGGTAGGTGGCTGTAATTTGATTCATGCAGAGCCCTCTTGTTTCTTTTTCAGAAAACTCCAGAAAGACCAGTGTGCTATTTGATTCTCACCTTGGTTAGAAAAAAAATTCTCACTATAGCGGTAAAGGAAATCAAACCACTATGAAAGGAAACCCTTGACTGAAAGCCAAATCCTGTTCTTTCATCAAAGTAAATACCTTCAACTTAACTGTACCACACACATACACTACCCTCAGGCTCACCTTCCATGGCATATTTGAAGAACAGATCATTAATGTTGAGGACAGTCTGGCTGTCATCCTGCTGGCTTCGCAGTGTCTTCACTCTCTTCACCAGGTCGGCCACCACATCGTTAACGTCGGAAGAGAAAACAGTCACGTCTCGGGGACGCATAATCAGCTGACGCAGAACGCTGCGCATATTCAGCCACTCATCACCCTCGCTGAAAAGAGAAATAGCTTGTTTATTAGAATAAGAGAAATCAAGTGCACTTTTGTTGATCTTGTCACTGCTGGATGACGCTAAATTCTGCTGTAAATGGAGTCTAAAATAGTTTGAGCTTGTCCATTTTTGACTACTTCCAGAGGTTGCCAAAAATACATTTGATCCAACTGCTTTCATAGTAAAAAAAATGCTTGTTGTGTATAACAAACGACACAAAACAACGCCTACTCTCCACCAGTTCTCCAAAGAATGATCTAATTCTGAAACATCTTGAAATATTTTATTCAAGTGAAGAAACTTTTGTTGTCTGAAATGATTTGTTTACCAGTGTATACCAGTATGCCATTGGTGTAACAAAAGTTACTGTAACTGAGTAGTTTTTTCGGGAATTGTACTTTACTAAATAGTTTAATTAATGTACTTTTACTTAAAAAAAAAGTAAAGAGTACATTTTTAGTGCTGTAACAATACGATTACTCCACTATTTTCCTTCAACTTGAATTCCCTACTTTATTTTATCTTGTCTACGGTGATTGGCTAAGTAGAATATTCAGTCCTGTGATTCTCAACCAATCAAATTGCGCATAGAAAAATCCTATCTGACAGACCGACATCTAGATTTCTTATAAATATAGCAAACGTATAGTGTGGAAGCAATAAAAGTGTCCAGGAAGGCGCAAAAAATGTGTTATACACAATGATAACTGACTAAATGCACTACAGAATATAATGTTTTCAAATACATGCACAAATTGCACGAATTTTATCAGTGCTGCATGAGCTTGGTTTGCAGCGCCACCTATTAGACACTCGTAGCTTGTTAAGTCAGGGTTCAAAGTGTATAACCTGTTAATTTATTGTCAAACCTACGTTTTTGCTCCTTAGGTTACACAGATTTCGCTTTGCAAGTAAACGCATCAGCCTTTCACGTCATATTGACAGTGTAATACCAGCCTGATCTCATGGGGAAATGTAACTATTTTACGTTTTGTCAATTTTAGTGGCTTATTCGTACGAAATTCAACCATCAATGGGGGATAAGCAAATCATACTAAATTGTACAAATGAGATCGTACAAATTGATCTTCATTTAATTTGCGCAATTTGTCCTTTCAAAAATCTTACTGATCTTCATCTTTTCATCTGCAGTGTTTTTTTCTTAAAGTGGCAAAGCAGAAAGCAGATCACTGTGTACTTACGCTGAGATGAGTCCCGTGGACCTTCCCCTCAAATCTCTGTACTCCTTCCAGGACTCCATGTTGCCTCTCTGAGGGGTTGCGCTTTCGCTTCTGAGAACCTGCGCCACCATGTCTCTGTCAGCGATGGACACGACAAACTGAGGTCCAAATCGAGACTTGAAGATCTTCCCATACTTCTGAGCATGCTCCATCTACAGAAAGATTTATTAACCTGATTAACATGGATCCCAGAAAACTCAGAATCTTTTAAAGCTTAAAGGGTTAGTTCACTCAAAACTTTTAATTATGTTATTAATTACTCACTCTCATGTCATTACAAGATATTTTATATGACATCTGAGAGCTTCCTCATCCTCCAGCAAGGTTTCAGACTTCAGAAAGTCCAGAAAGTTACCAAAAACATCCTCAAAACAGATCATATGCAAGTTACAAGAATCATTTTGTGTGCATATAAAACTTAGTTTAATCGTCTCTTCTCCTCAGTGTCAGTATAGGGTGCTCATTCACGTGTTTTGTTTATTCTTGTCGCTGATGTATACCTCAGATGCACTAGTGCGTTGTTTCAAACAGAGTAAATTGCACACAGGCATCAGTGCACATTGCAAACACGTGCCATATACTGACACTGAGGTGAAGAAACTGTTGAATAAAGTCATTATTTTTGTTTTATGTGCGCACAAACTCATTCTCGTAGCTTGTAATATTCAGATTAAACTACTGAAGGCGTATAGTTTGTTTTGAGAATGTTTAATGGTATTTTCCTAGACTTTCAATGAGTTGGGAACATTGCTGTCTATAAGGGAGCTCTCGGATTTCATCAAAAATATCTTATTAGTCTTCTGAAGATGGTCAATAATTCGCATTTTTATTTTTGGATGAACTAACACTTTAGGGTTAAATACATTTTAACAATGAGCTTAGGCTAGTCTTCATTACAGTTGTCATGAATCTTTGTAATCCTCAGAAATATATAGAGCTGCAATTGGGTCCTTGCAGTCATTAGTTTGGATCAGCTAACTGATGTAGTTTTTGCAGTGGTGGAAAGAGTACTGAAAAAATCATATTTAAGTAAAAGTACTATTACTTGCCTAAACATATAGTGCAAGTAGAGTAAAAGTATCTGTTGTAAAGATTACTCAAAGTATGAGTACAAAGTAGACCTTTCAAAAGTACTCAAGAGTAGTGAGTAGTGAGTATTACGCTGTAAAAAAGCTGATGCATTCACATGTAATTTGTGGATGTGTGTAAACGTAACATTCTGTAGTGCATTTAGTTATTGCCCAGCAGGCACACAACATCATAAGACGTTAATATTAGTTTAGATTTAGGTTGTGATGTCAGGTGACCAAAATTCAATGTCTAGCCAGTGTCTAAGGATAACATTATTTTGATGTCCAATAATGACGTCAAATGACGTTGATATTTTGTTAATTTTAAGTTGACCGAAATACAACTTCGAGTCAATGTCTTAAACCAACGTCATATTGGCGTCAAATAGTGACATTTATTTGTCAGGTATGGCAAACAAAATCTGGCAACCAAAACCAAACGTCCGATAGACGTCATAGTGGTAACGTACAAACAACTTCAAGCTGTAACATCATTAGACGTTGATATTTACTTGATTTTAGGTTGGAAGTTGGACATTGACGTCGGCCTGACATTGAGTTCTGACGTCAACCCGATTTTCATTTCTAAACAAAATACAATGTCTCCACGACGTTGGGGTATAACTTCAATCTGATGTCATGTTGACGTCTTGTGCCTGCTGGGTGTTTAAGGCCATTTCGGTGATTATACAGAAAACATCCGTCATCTTCTCATCAGTGACATGCATCTAAACAGTCTCTGGGTCAATGCGTGTAAAGATTTTGGACATCTTCTTGCACACTTTTAATGCTTCCAAACAGTTTGCTGCAATTATAAATCGCCCATGTCTTGAGGTAGTTCATTATGATGCAATTTACCTCTTTACTTCTATGTGCGATTTGATTGGACGGGAATCACAGGACTGAATTTTCTAATCTCCATAGACAGGAAAATATAAAGTAGTGACTGCAGGTTGAAGGAAAGCAGTGGAGTAAAAGTACAAATACTGCACTAAAAATGTACTCAGGGGAAAGTAAAAGTACATTTTTAAAACTATTTAGTAAAGTACAATTTCTGAGAAAAACTACTCAATTACAGTAGTTTGAGTATTTGTAATTTGTTTCTTTACACCACTGAGTTTTTGTGCATTTAATGCAGACTTTCCTTTATTGTAAATGTGTTACTGAAGTGAGGAAATAACATGACCATGGCGTCATGACCTGTATCACATCTGTTAGTTCCTCAGTGGCAATATCTTTTTCTCCACAAAGACCATCTGGCTATAGTCAGTACGTGTGGGGAGACTTTCCCAGTACGGATGGCCCATTCGCAAATACTTGAAGCCGTTTGCAAATACAGAGAGCTTGGCCAATTTCATCCCTCCTCTCAAGTTGTCTGTACCATTCAACACAAAGACACCTCTGTGTCTCCTCGGCGAGAAAAAAACCCTGAGACATTTCTCATCTTTCTCACTGTCCTAAGACAACTCGCACAGCATAACTGATCCGTAATGTACGCACATGTAAACAGATGCCATTCAGCATTGGGCCTTTTAGGATTAGTACTTGGCATTTTGGCAATGTTTCAGCACATGAGTGGAAACTTAAAAACATTGGCCATGATGAATTGCAATGACAGGCTGTCAGACAGCTGTACATCTTTATGCACATTCTTGAGGTGTTTGGCAGTGACACCTTAATGCATGCTATATAATTTGAATCTGATCCCACATGCAGACGAGCCTGAGATAAAATAAGGTTTTGCGAGTGTCCCTCATGGCGGGGTGGAGACTGAGCCCGACGGTTTATGCAACTCCAAAAGTAATTCAACACCTCACGTGTCCGCGCTGCACATTACGGAGCCGAAATTTGATTGAATCACAATCAAGTTTATTTTATAATTCGTGCAATATATCTGGCAGTGAAATGTTATTACTGAAAGTTTATAGTTAAACGAGATTGAATTGATACACTTTACAATAAGGTTAATGTTAGTTATGTGTTTACTAATATAAACAATTCTGTTATTATTGTATTTATCAGTTTTTGTTAACGTTAATTAATGAAAAAAAAAGGTTGTTAATGTTAGTGTCATTAACTAATGTTAATAAGCATGAATTTGCATTTTAATATGCCCAATTTATATAATGACTAACATTATAGCCTAATCTATGATTAACAAATGCTCTACTAGGCTATTAATTCTTAGTAAGTACATTAACATTAACAAATGAAGCCTTAATTTAAAGTGTGACTAAAAACATATGGACGCGTATACAAGATTGCGTCTGGCTGTTTTCATTGAATGTGTATTGAAGGTGTAAACTGTGCGCTAGAAGTGTCATGCAAATGAAAACTCGCACTACATCGTTTTTAATCGCAACGCGTATTCGTGGCCCCGTTTGACCGTCTCTCCACTCACCTGGATCTCATGGATGCGGCTGAATCCATCCCGGTAGAAGAACTCCAGGAGGTTGGCGACAGTGCTGGGTCCGGGCATCTCCTTGAGGCTCTTGACTCTCGCCGCTTTCTGCACCTCCTCCGCCGGACTCACCGCGCTCTCCTCCTTCATGTCCGCCTGGCTGTGCGCCGCGATCTCCAGAGAGCCGCTCGCCACCGACTTGTGGAGCCCGTGGGTCTGGACGAGAAGCTGCCTGCAGGACTCCTGGAGCAGATTCTTGCGGGCCAGGTGTAGAATAGTGCTTTGAAGAGCCATGTCAAAGACTGCGTGAAGCTCACCAAGCTGAATTTAGAAGTTGCTTGGAGATGTAGAGGTGTTCGCAGACTGGAGTGAATGCGCTTGTGGTTTGTGTGGTGCGCAGCGGTCTTTTAAAGGTCCCAGGGAGAGGTGCGGGATCAGCGAAGGGGATTGGACACTGGAGTTTTGGCACTGGGATGAACAAGCGGTCTTTACGCATCCCCCACGAGGCAGCGGACGTGCCCGTGAAAAGCCCAAGTGAAGGATTTCCTTTTGTTGCAAAATAAATTGTGGATTACATAAATTCGATTGTTGCTGGCAGCCCTTGAGGTGACCTGCTTTAGTCGCAAATGTCTTTATTAAATCCTGAGTGAAATTAGTCAAAGACACTTGACCAAAAGAAAATTAAACAGAGTTTTAGCTGTCGGAATGTAAAGTCGGAGTTTAAAAAGTACATCAAATCAAGGCCCTTACATGCTTTGGTTTTTGATATTATAAGCTAATACACTCCTTTAGTTAAAATATACAAATGTGCTTTTTAATTGGCATTGATTATTTCACGAAAAACAAACATTCCTTTGAACTTAAAGGGATAGTTCATTCAAAAAAGGAAATTATTTACTCTTCATTCAGTTGTTCAAATCCCATTTTACTTTCTTAGTTCTGTTGAACCCAAAAGAAGATATTTTGAAGAAAGCTGGACACATGTAGCCATTAGTATTTGTTTTTACTACACTGTAAAACCCAACAGTCAACTTTATCGAATGAAATGAGTGTAGTTCACTCAAAATTGACTGAAAGTTATTTCTGCTCATTTGAAAAGAGTTTTGAACTCAGTGTTGAAGGTAAGGAGTTAACTAAATACCTCATTACTTCAACTTAAATGGAGTAAGTTCACAGTACTCCTATAGATTCGTTTTTTAGCTCAAATGGTTTGTAGCAATCGGTTTCCTCAAACGGTTTGAGTTGCCTTAACTTACTGGGTTTTACAGTACTCAGTTGGTTTGAGTTCTTCTCATTTATTGGATTGTACTATGCTCAAATTGCTTCTTTTACTCAAATAGATTAAGTTTACAGGATTAGTTTTTGAACTTAATTGATTTGTTGCAATTGGTTTCCTCAAATGGTTTGATTTAACTTAACTTTTTGGGTTTTACAGTGTATGGAAGTCAATGGTTGCAGGTTTTCAGCTTTCTCCAAAATATCTTATTTAGTGCTTAACAGAATAATGAAACTCATTAAGGTTTGTAAACACCTAAGAGTAAGAAAATATTGATCAAATTTCCATTTTTGGGTGAACTATCCCCTTTACATTGGAAATTTTTATTTTTTTTTAAAAATAATTTTTCACTGAAAGGTTCTTTAGGGAACCAAAATTGGTTCTTCTATAACATAAATCCAAAAACCTACACTTGGAACCATTATTTTAAGACTAGTTCATATAGTGATCATAAAGCTATAAAAATGTAGGGTTCCACACAATTCATTCATGTTGTCCCAACACAAATTAAGTTAACTTAACACTTTTAACAAATTTATGGGGATTGAACATAAAAAATTAAGTTGTCCCAATGAGATCTCAAGGATTGTGTTGTTTCAGCTTATTTTAATGAAGTACTTTGAACAAGTAAAAAAAATGTTTTTTTGAGTGTAGATAAAATTATTTTAAAATTTATATTTTGATAAACAGTTATCAAATATTAAATGTTTAATTTGGGCAGCACGGTGGCGCAGTGGGTAGCGCTCTAGCCTCACACCAAGAAGGTTGCTGGTTCGAGCCTCAGCTGGGTCAGTTGGCGTTTCTGTGTGGAGTTTGCATGTTCTCCCTGTATTTGTGTGGGTTTCCTCCAGGTGCTCCAGTTTCCCCACAAGTCCAAAGACATGCGGCATAGGTGAATGGGTAAGCTAAATTGGCTGTAGTGTATGTGTGTGAATGGAAGTGTATGGGTGTTTCCCAGTGATGGGTTGCAGCTGGAAGGGCATCCGCTGCGTAAAACATATGCTGGATAAGTTGGTGGTTCATTCCGCTGTGGCGACCCCAGATTAATAAAGGGACTAAGCTGAAAAGAAAATGAATGAATGAATGATAAATGTTTAATTTTCATTTTAAACTTTCAAATAAAGGCTCCAAAAATTACAGTATTAAAAATATTATTATTATTATTATTATTTAGCAGTGATGCTTTAGGTAGAAAAACATTTTAGTTCCCCACAGAGCCTTTCAATGATCATTCCTCAAAATAACTGATTTTTAAAGTATATATAAAGACTATAAGGAACCTTCTGTGGAATGGAAAGGCCTTTTTGGATGTTAAAGGTTCTTCATGAAACCATCAATACCAATAATGAACTGTTACTTTTATGAGTGTACATAAGTCATGGTTATTATAGTTTAACTATGGATATCTAAACTTAAACTGGATTACAAACTATTTAACCGTGGCGTTTGTAGTAAAAACTATGGGTATACAAATGATAACCAATGCGGCACAATAGTTACTATACTTTACTTACAATAAAACCTTATGTATAATCAAATCATCAGATGTCCTTATTGTGTAAAACTGTACATTATCTACCACTGACAACTTTTGCTACATTAAAAATGTTAAATGAGCTTAACCATTACATCGTAATTGCTTTCTATTCTTTCTCTAACAGTTGGATTGCCTTAAAAGTTCATAGTCATTGCTGTTAAAACTTTAATACTTTCTCCGACAAGTGTATCTGAAAAGGCCAGTTTTCCTTGGCTTCTGTGAACAGTGAAGCTCTCTCATTGATAAGCCAAACGTAATTTCAAAGATATTGTCATTCTACACTGGGGTCACTGGGGTGGTACCTTTTCAAAAGGTAAACATTTGTACTTAAAGGGTCCATATTGGTACCTTAAAATTATATCTTAGTACCTAAAAAAATTTAAGAGGAACACTTTTGTACTTTTTAGGTGCTAATATGTTCCCTAAGGTTTAAATATGGACCTTTTAGGTACAAATTTGTACTTTTTGAAAAGGTACCACCCCAGTCACAGGTCACGTACCTTTATTTCTGAGAGTGTAGCAACAGATGGACATAGCAAACATTAAGGGAAAAGTTTGAGGCTCTTAGGCTCTTGCATTTCCCTTCTAAACCATGTTTTGTTGTTTGATTGTATATAGAAGAATCATAATCTGTTTAACAAGCTTCATGTTGTTGCTGGCATTAGTGCAAATGTGGGTTTTTCAGTCTCTGAGTTCACTTGAGTCCAGGTATTGTGTGTGCTTTGAGGGCACCTGGGGTGAAAACCTTAATTTGACCCGATTGAGCATTTCTCAGCTCTTCGCAGGATACTATTGACTAAATTCTAACTGGCTTGGTTTTTGGGAGTCCTGAAGTGAATGGGGCTCATCCCCCTGGAGCTGCTTTGGGATACAACTTGAGGATATAACAGGAAAACAAAGAATATTCCCTCGAAATGTTCTTTCTCGTACCCAATCCTCAACCTCCTGCTCTTGTGTTTCCTCTAAAACCCGTTACATAACCATGTATTGTTCGTTCCTTTTATTGCAACCTGCATAATCTAAATACCCTATTTCTTATTAAGAGTTCCCATCGTACATGATTAAAAAAAAATCAAGGTTATTTCTTGGCATTGATTTCTTGAAGAAGGTTTATGTTCTTGGGAAGTTCTTTAGATTATTAAAATAGGTACAAAGTGGTTCTTCAGTGCTAACTATTTTTATTTTTAAGAGTGTACATTATATTCTGTTAGCGCGTTTTTGTAAAGCAGCTTAACACGGCATGAAAAGATCTGTGGAGTCCTGCTGTATGTTTGAAGCCTCTTCTATTTAGGCCTTTGTTTGATTTTCTTTGAAATAAAAGAGAGCATCAGGCTGAGTGTGAGAGTGTGTTTATGCTAGATTTACATGCTAATAAGAATTATACAACAGCTTGTATCTGGTTTTGATTGGCTGAGAAGCTTTTCTAGCCATAAGATATTTTACCAGAATCACTGCTTCACTGTTTAAATCACTCTACCTAGCATTGAGTCTCCTGGTGGAGGGCTAAGCTCAATAGAAATGTCCAAATACTAACTGCAGTTGTGTCATGGATTAGTTAAGAGTTTTTTGAGCTGTGAAAATGTGGTTGTAGCTTGATTCTGCTGAATAAATAATACAATTCAGATTTTTCCTCCTCTGAATTGTAAGTTTTTATTACAGAAGTCAGAATTGCAAGATATAATATCTTTCCCAGAGTAGGGGAAAAAGTCAGATTTGGGAGATAAAATGTCAGAATTGGGAGAATTAAAAAATATACACTTACCGGCCACTTTATTAACTGCTTGTTAATGCAAATTTTTAATCAGCCAATTACATGGCAGCAACTTAATGCATTTAGGCATGTAGACATGGTCAAGACGATCTGCTGCAGTTCAACCCGAGCATCAGAATGGGGAAGAAAGGTGATTTAAGTGACTTGGAAAGGATTTGCAATGCCATGGCGAACGTGGCATGGTTCTTGGTGCAAGACGGGCTGGTCTGAGTATTTCAGAAACTGCTGATCTACTGGGATTTTCACGCACAAACATCTCTGGCATCAAATGCTTTGTTAATGCCAGAGGTCAGAGGAAAATGGCCAGACTGGTTCAAGCTGATAGAAAGGCAACAGTAACTCAAATAACCACTCGTTACAATTGAGGTATGCAGAAGAGCATCTCTGAATGCATATCGAACCTTGAGGCAGATGGGCTACAGTAGCAGAAGACCACACCAAAATTGGACAATAGAAGATTGGAAAAAAGTTGCCTGGTCTGATGAGTCTCGATTTCTGCTGCGACATTTGGATGGTAGTGTCAGAACCAGTGGTGTAAAGTAACAAATTACAAATACTCAAACTACTGTAATTGAGTTTTTCTCAAGAATTGTACTTTACTAAATAGTTTTAAAAGTGTACTTTACTTTCCTCTGAGTACATTTTTAGTGCAGTATTTGTACTTTTACTCCACTGCTTTCCTTCAACCTGCAGTCACTACTTCATATTTTCCTGTCTATGGGGATTAGAAAATTCAGTCCTGTGATTCCCGTCCAATCAAATCGCACATGGAAGAGGTAAATTGCATCATAATGAACTACCTCAAGACATGGGCAATTTATAATTGCAGCAAACTGTTTGGAAGCATTAAAAGTGTGCAAGAAGATGTCCAAAATCTTTACACGCATTGACCCAGAGACTGTTTAGATGCATGTCACTGATGAGAAGATGATGGATGTTTTCTGTATGATCACCGAAATGGCTTTAAACACCCAGCAGGCACAAGACGTCAACATGACATCAGATTGAAGTTATACCCCAATGTTGTGGAGACATAGTTTTTTGTTTAGAAATGAAAATTGTGTTAACGTCAGAACTCAATGTCAGGCCGATGTCAATGTCCAACTTCCAACCTGAAATCAAGTAAATATCAATGTCTAATGATGTTACAGCTTGATGTTGTTTGGACGTTACCAATATGACGTCTATCAGACGTTTGGTTTTGGTTGCCAGATTTTGGTTGCCATACCTGACAAATAAATGTCACTATTTGACGTCAATATGATGTTGGTTTAAGACATTGACTCAAAGTTGTATTTCTAAACTAAACTAATATTAACGTCTTATGACGTTGTGTGCCTGCTGGGCAATAACTAAATGCACTACAGAATGTTACGTTTACACACATCCACAAATTACATGTGAATGCATCAGCTTTGTTTAGTGTAATACTCACTACTCACTACTCTTGAGTACTTTTGAAAGGTCTACTTTGTACTCATACTTTGAGTAATCTTTACAACAGATACTTTTACTCTACTTGCACTATATTTTTAGGCAAGTAATGGTACTTTTACATAAATATGATTTTTCAGTACTCTTTCCACCACTGGTCAGAACTTGACGTCAACAACATGAAAGCATGGATCCATCCTGCCTTGTATCAACAGTTCAGGCTGGTGGTGGTGGTGTGTTCGTGTGGGGGATATTTTCTTTGCACACTTTGGGCCCACTAGTACCAATTGAGCACCTCAGACTGGTTTCTTGAACATGACAATGAGTTCACTGTACCCAAATGGCCTCCTCAATCATTACATCTCAATCCAATAGAGCACCTTTGAGATGTGGTGGAACGGGAGATTCGCATCATGGATGTGCAGGCGACAAATCTGCAGCAACTGCGTGATGCTATCATGTCAATATGGACCAGAATCTCTGAGGAATATTTCCAGTACCTTGTTGAATCTATGCCACGAAGGATTAAGGCAGTTCTGAAAGCAAAAGAGGGTCCAACCCGGTACTAGAAAGGTACCTAATAAAGTGACCGGTGAGTGTATATTATTATTATTAATGTAGCAAAAGGTGATTGTGTTGAGAAACAAGCTTTGTTATGCTGGTTGGAAGTCTCTTTACATCTTGATAGCAGTCATTACCTTAAGTGGTCCATTTGTATTTAGATGTATTTGAATGTTCTGTTGCCAAGAGAAGTTTGTCTAATCAAAACGTTTGGTCCGAACATTATGATCGGTAGTCCTACATGACTTTCAAAATATGTAATTGCATACCTCTATGCACCCTGTTCACGCAGAAAGAATTACCTCATCGTTGCATTAACGAACACATTCAGACAGAGAATGGCAGGCAAACATCAACAACCTACCTTTTTTAAAGTCTGGTATTGTAATAGATGTGCTACAAAGTTTTTTTTTTCTTGTGGATGTATGTGATGTGTATTGTAGTGATGTGTGGGTATTGTAGTATTGTGTTCAGGAGGTCTATCTTTGTATGGTGAATTGGTGGGATGCATGGATTCAGTGCTATCAGGCTAACTTTAGCATTTTAACTTAAGCATGACTTAGCATAATTTTTCTATTACACCTTTAAGTAGCCTAAATAGGCGTCTACTGTATAGTTCAGCTTTCAGATATACAGTTTATTATTGAATTACCAGCAAAGAGCAGCCTGATCTCAGACAGCTTTTCAGGAATCTACCTCTGGCTCTGATGTATGTCTCTGTAGGTGTTTAACATGATATATCATTCATTCTATGTCTCATTAATCTGATATTTGTTCTAAAGCAAACATTTGTGCTAAAGGCAAACATTTTTTATATATTTTGATTGAATATTAATGCTGTATTTGGAACTCTCTGCTGATTATCATTTTTATAATAGCGACTGCGGTGTAATAAAATAGTTTCAAGAGTTCACACTTAGCTGATGATTGATTATAAGCAAGTTTGGCATGCTGTCCCGGGAGAGAGCCCTGAGCTCAAAAGGTCCTTGAGCCCCGGGCTCCCTCCCGTTGCAGGGCGAGAGGGGAGCACTGAGCTCAGGTAGATCTCGAGAACTCCCCCGCCGTGGTAATTGAATATCAGATAGTGCTTCTCTTGAGATAGGTACTAAGTAGAGAGCAAGTCTATGAGTTGATTTAGACAATGATTTGGATTGCGTGTTTTTTAATCGGTGGGAGGAAACCGGAGAACCCGGGGGAAACCCACGTGAGCACAGGGAGAACGGGCAAACTCCTCACAGAAATGCCTGCTGGTTTGGTAAAGCCTAAACCATGGACATTCTTGCTGTGAGGCCACAGTGCTAGGCACTGGGCCACCGTGTCACCCATCTAGGAAGGAGGAGGAGTAGGGGTGGAAGGAGGGGGGGTTTCTTCAAATCGAAGATGACTGTAGTAAGAAACCCTGGCTCTTTATAGTGAGTCAGGGATCGTCTGATTGGACAATCATGAGTGGTTAACGTGTAACCAGCCGTGTTCAATCATAATCACGTGATCCTCTCGAAATTAGTTTATGACTAAACTCCACTTAATACAAGCATTTTTGTATGTATGTGTGTGTGTGTGTGTGTGTGTGTGTGTATGTGTCCAGGTTATTTATGAGCATCTTCATGGTTAATAAATACTTTTATTTTTGAAATGGAACAATCAAGGACTTGGCGTCACAAACCGAGATTGAAGCGTTTTCTTTTATAATTGTTCTGACATGCGGTTGTGGTGATGAAGACGGTAAAATTGCTGCAATTTATTACAAACATGCGCTGTTTTAAAAACGTTTTAAACTTGTAAAACTTATTCTTGATCACATTTGATGATGATTGATGATCACAGAGAGCTGAACAGATCTTTTATTCCTGGTTGCTTTGCCCACGTCCTGTCTTGTTGATATGATTGTACGCGCTACTACGTAGACATGCTAATACGTGGCTGTCAATCAAACTGGTGGCACTCCTATGCCATGTTATGGTCAGCCTCAAAAGGGGAGGGATTTGGATCCTATTTCAACGTCAGAAAACTAAAAAAAAGAGGCTTATTGTCTTTATATCACTCCAATATACTGTGGACACATTATACCTACACACAGTTCTGTCCAAACAGTTTACAAAAGATGATTTTCATCATAGGTGCCCTTTAAATCTGTGGCAAAAGAATTTTTAAAACACTTCTTTCTTTATATTTCCAAGTCAAATTGTTGTATAAGTCCAATATCGCACTTGTATACTTGCAATATTGCTCTGATTCTGCCATACTCAGAGCTAAATCGCACACACACGACCTACAGTATACAAGCGTGATATAGCAAATCCTTTCAGAGAAAAAACTTTTGTGCTCCTACATTGAAATCTCTCTTATCCTCCATATTACAAACGATTGCAAATTTTTAACTATGCATGCAAACACGCCAAAGGAAAGCCCAGTGCTTAGCCATTCTACAGAATTCACAAGACGGGCCGCTACTTAAAAGGGAAAAGCCACTGTTACAAAAGACTCCCTTTCGCCAACACAATTGTTTTCTGAAAGACTGTTTTGCCATTGTTTCCTCAATTTGGCAACATTAGGAGGTGCATGAGGCTTCTGACCACACTTAACAATAATCATATTAATTATTTGAATCCCCTGATCCCTCAATCCCTATGTATTGTTTCATTATGTAGCTTGTATTGTTAGGTGCGCGTGCAAAGAGCAGAAAGTGGAGCTTTTTAACAATTTGGCACAAGATACAGGGAGAATAACAAGAAATGTGGCGGATAATGAAGTGAAGCAGGTAAGAAAAATGAACCAATTACAATGTAATAAGGGGATAGAGCCAAACACGAGACCAAGAGAAGAGCAAACAACAACAAACAAAAGTCATGTGTTCACACACAAACAAGTCAAGAAAGCACATAGCAACTGAACTCCATCATCACTCAAACTGAATGAAATAGATAAATATACAATAAATAAACTTATAGAAACATTCTAGACAACTTAAATGGATAGTTCACCCAAAATTGTTCATTCTGTCATCATTTACTCATCATTCACGAGTCACAACCCTGTTTCAGTTTCTGTTGGACACAAAAGAAGATACTTAGAAAAATGTTGGAAACCTGTAACCATCAACTTCCAAAGTACTTGTTTTTCACTACTATGGAAGTCAGTATGCGAGCACTGGTAAGCACTGTCGCCTCACAACAAGAAGGTTGCTGGTTCGAGTCCCGGCTGGGCCAGCTGGGGTTTCTGTGTGGAGTTTACATGTTCTGCTCGTGGGTTTCCTCCGGGTGTTCCAGTTTCCCCCACAGTCCAAAGGCATGCAGTACAGGCGAATTGAATAAACTTAATTGGCCGGAGTGTGAATGAGTGTGTATGGATGTTTCCCAGTACTGGGGTTGCAGATGGAAGGGCATCTGCTGTGTGAAACATATACTGGATAAGTTGTCGGTTCATTCCGCTGTGGCTACCTCTGATGAATAAAGGGACTAAGCCTAAGGAAAACGAATGAATGGAAGTCATTGGATACAGGTTTCAAAATATCTTCTTTCGCGTTAAACAGAAAATGCAAATCAATAAAGGTATGAAACCAATGGAGTAAATGCTGATTAAATGTTTATTTTTGGGTGAACTTTCCCTTTAAGATGTTATTGTCAATAATCTTGTGGTGAAATGTTATTTTTTTTAGTTTTTGTTTTTGAAATTCCAGATTATATTTAAATTAATGTCAAATTCCACAACCCCAAATCAGAAAAAGATGTGACAGTATGGAAAATGCAAATTAAAAAAAGAAAAAAATGACTTCTGAATATACTTTTAACTTTCATTGCAGACAATACAACAAACATTATTTAATATGTTCCTCATGATTTTTTTCCTCATGACGAGGATACAGGTACTTGACTGGCCTGTCTGCAGTCCCAACCTGTCTCCAATAGAGATTGTGTGGCACATTTTAAGGAGCAAAATGCTACAATGAAAACCCCATGCTGTTGCTCTTCTTAAGACTTGTTTGCAGGAAAAATGGGACAAAATTACACCTGAAACACTTCATCACTTGGTGTCTTCAGTCCCTAAATGTCTTTTAGGTGTTGTGAAAAGTTGTGAAAACCTAGCTAAATAAAAAACAATAAAAAGGCAAAACCAAGACACGAGACCAACAGAAGAGCACATGGCAAACGCTAACAAGCAAAATCCATGTATTCACACACACACAAAATCAAGCCAGGAAAGCACATGGCAAATAAAACTAATCATCGTGTGGTCAAGCTGAAAGACCCGACAGACTGGACTCGCAGAATTATGAGAAATGCACGCTTGATATTGCATTTACTAAAAACTCCACACAATTTTAACAGAGACATAGTTGCTGTAGTGTTAATGATGAAAAAATAATAGTAAAAATATAGATGCATTCTTACTGATTTTGTCCTGATTTTACGTTTTAGGACTATATATTTTATATATTTATATATTATTTATTACATATTTAACCTTAAAATGCTATCCCCAATAATCGTGTGGTATGACAGAATATATTTGCTTCATGTGAGATCTTAGGACGTACTCACACTATGCTATCCGAACCGTGCCCAGGCCCGTTTCCTGGATCGTTTGAGAAGTGTGAGTGCTCTGAACTGGGCTCAAGCACGGTTCACTTGGCCGGCCCTGGCCCTGTTGGAAGAGATGGCCCAGAGCGCGGTTCACTTGGGCTCAGGCGCGGTACGCTTGCAGTGTGAGTGCAAGCGTGCCTGAGCCCGAAACTGAAAGTGAGACGTGACTTTTAAGGGACTGTATCATATGGATTAATTAATCATTCGTGCTGTTCAATGAACGCAAACTGTCATAGTTTATTAAAGACGCAAACCCCTCACTGCACGACAGCTGCACCTTCAGCAAACCTCTTAATTCCTGCCGCACGAGGACTTCATGAGTGAGCTGATCTGTTCGGCGCAATATTTGACTGCGTGTCACCGCATATCAAACGACTTAAACGATATAACTAAAGAAATCTCCACTGTGCTGAGCGAAAGCGCTTCTCTTCCTAAACTGAACAGCGTGTCATCAATGATGGAAGCGTGCCCAGGCCTGAATGTAATGTGAGTGCAGGCCGTCGGGGGAGACGGGAGGGGGGACAAGCGGGCTTTGGCCCGGTTCAACGCAACTGTACATAGTGTGAGTTCTGTACATAGAGGTTCATTGTTCAGACAGGATTGATAATAATTCATTGATGATTAATTGATAAAAGTAGTTTGTTACACATGTATGGTAACACTTATAGTGATCATAGCCACGTTCTAACCTAATTTAAAATGTTCCTCATGATTTTTTCCTTAAGACGAGGATACAGGTACTTGACTGGCCTGTCTGCAGTCCCGACCTGTCTCCAATAGAGATTGATTTAAATCAATTGGAAATAATCAATTCCTCCTTGTTATTTTATGCACTGTTTATCTGCAATCAAAAGGTTTTATACAGTGACTTCTAAATTTACTTTGACTTGTATTTCATTGCAGACATGACAAAAAACATTATTTAATATGTTCCTCATTATTTTTTTCCTCATGACGAGGATACAGGTACTTGACTGGCCTGTCTGCAGTCCCGACCTGTCTCCAATAGAGATTGTGTGGCACATTTTAAAGAGCAAAATGCTACAATGAAAACCCCATGCTGTTGCTCTTCTTAAGGCTTGTTAGCAGAAAAAAATTGGACAAAATTACACCTGAAACACTTCATCACTTGGTGTCTTCAGTCCCTAAATGTCTTTCAAGTGTTGTGAAAAGTAATAGCAACATTACAAAGTGCTAAATGCTTTACTGTCCCAACCTTTTTTTGAAATGTGTTGCAAGAACCAAAATTGGAATACATTTATTTTGAAAAAGACTATAAAAATCATGAGGAACACATTAAATAATGTTGTTGTTTTTTTTAAAATCTGCAATGAAATACAAGTCAAAGTAAATTTAGAAATCACTACTTTCTTTTTTTGTTTGCGTTTTCCATACAGTCACAACTTTCAGATTTGGGGTTGTATAATTAAATATTTCTGGACAAGACACAGAGAGACTAAAGAGTGGAGGATAATATAGTAATATAGCGAATTAACGAAATCTAGCTAATTAAAAAACAATAAGAAGGCAAAACCAAGACACGAGACCAACAGAAGAGCACATGGCAAACACTAACAAGCAAAATCCATTTATTCACAAGCCAGGAAAGCACATGGCAAATGAACCTAATCATTGTGTGCTCAAACTGATGTGTTGCATTTCCTTAGTTTGGAAAAAATAAGAGTTAAATTAAATTGTTCCAGGTTCAAGTTTACTGGCGTCCTACCATAAATGACTTCCAAAGCCAAATATAATTGTAAGTGGACACAGTGATGCTGATGCTGTCAGGTTTTGCTTGTATTCTACTGATGTTGTCTACATTTTTTTCGTCTTTGTTTATATGTACATAATGTTAAAGCACTATGTTTATATGTATGTTGTGTTGTTAGTTATGTTGATTAGTGAATGTATGTTTTTCAATAAATAAAAAGCGGGAAAAACGTTACTATTGTTATTTTATGCATTGTTTATCTGCAATCAAAATGTTTTTCCCCTCTTTTGTTTATTTAAATAGTCAAAAAACATGCATGTCATAAAAACAAATGTATACAGCCATATTATCTTGCAAACGTGGCTCGTTTTTTATTGTTTAATATCATATTTTCAATCAATCAAACAATATGATTCTTGTTCGCCGTATTAAAAAGTGATTAAAGATTAAACTATAGGATTATAAAATGGTTGCCTGCACAGCTTCCAATTAAGTGGCGATTATGCACTAAGAATGTAAATTAAACAAAAAATGAAGGACCAGATTTACAAACAGCTTGCGAGAGCGGAAACCCTCTTTGTGGCTTAAGTAAAATTACCATCAGCAATTAAAAGATCTGGAGACAGTTAACCTTTACTGCATATGTATCTGTAGGAGTTTCTCTTTCACATGCAAAATTGGAGTATATAAAGAAATCATGCAATGCTTTTTACTAGTAGTTACCTGTATTTGCACCCTTACATAAAGCCAAAATAAGCATATAAGTCAGTGAATGACACAAATATCTGTGCTCACTGGTGCTACTGTATTGTGCCCTTTAGTAAATGTAGAAGAAATTCACTTTGACATTACACTGTAGTATTCAGACCCTTAAGTAAAAAAAAAAAAAAACATCAGCGACTGCAGCTTTAGGGTTTTTGGTGTGTGATCCAACAAGTATTGCATAACTGAAGAAACGCATACAGATGCAACACAATATTATGAAAATGCTGAAATGCACTGCAAATAGTACAAACCAATTGTTTTTGGGGACACCAAAAAAACATATGAACCTGACCAGCCTGATCTCACGAGGAAACGTAAGTATTTTACGTTTTGTCAGTTTAGTGGCTAATTCGTACGAATTCGTACGAGTTCAGTCGTACGAAAAAGTACGATTTTAAAAAGGAGGCGTAGCACCCAACCCCGCCCCTAACCCCAACCGTCATTGGGTGATGGGCAAATCGTACTAATTTGATCATACGAATTCATACGAATTAGCCACTAATCAAAAAGTTACGAATTGGCCGTGAGATAGCGTTGACCTGACTGCTTCCTGTTTAGAGTCAGCAGTTCATTTAAAGGTGCTGTATGTAAGTGTTTGCCTGTTCTTAAGCATAAAAATACCTTAATATGTTTGCAGATATTTAAGAATATTCCTGTTTATTTGAAAAACAATGCTGAAGTCAGATATTCTGCTTTGAAAATGTGCCAGAAGGTCTGTTTTTGTTTTGGTCCATTTAACCCACCCAATGCCATTTTAGCCAATTATATTTCAGCATCCTGGGTTGCCTTGATGGAAAACAGGGTATTTTATTCATTCAGTCCTGAAGGCTCTCAAAGTACACGTCTGTGACCAAAATGTGACCTCTGGTGGACAGTAGCAGACTCCGAAATGAGACACAGATTCGGAGTTCCACATGAGGTTATTAATTAGCAAATATTATAAATATCATGAGTGTAAACACTAGGTGAGCAGGTTACATTGTAACCCCATGTCCTAACAACACGCTAAGTGATGAGTAGGCCCACACGGAATCTGCGAGCACAGAATTCCGCAGATTTTCTGCAGAATCCCGCAGATTTTTAGCTCATGATTAATTCTGTTTATTTACTTGAGTAAATGTGTGTAAATCTAAATTTATTCAGTTTTTAAATTATCTACAGTAATATTATTGACTAATATGAAAATGTTCATCTGATTTATGTACAATGCAGTTTGTAAAGTAATATTTTCTGTCTTTTAGTAGATATATTATATGAGAGACTTGCTTTCACCAAATAAAGTGAATCTAATTGGATTTGCAGTGATAATCAATTTGGCTGTTTGCACCAGCAGAACACGACAGAAGTTGAAATACAGCCATTTAGAAGCACAGAATAGTGCACTCACTGCACTCCAAAGAAATGTTAAGGCTTATAATCTAATTAATACACATTAAACTTCTTTAACTTTATAAATGTACATGCTGAATCACTGATATGTGTTGGTTTGCACTGAGTCACAGTTCTAAAGTTCATTTTTTAAACGGTTTATTTTATTTTCAAGATCTGAGGTGAACTATCTGCTGCTGCTTTCAGTAGTATGGCAATAAATGTGACGTGAAATGGCATTCAAACTCACATTGTTAGCATTTAACACTGAATAAAGCACATGAGGTGTACCTGAGGTGATCATTGTCATAGTTTGTACTGTTCATCAGCAAGAAATAGAAGCCATTTCTAATTGTCACGGTAGGGTTAAGGGAAAAGGAGGCGAGGACCCAAATGCAGAATGAGAATATTTATTTACAATAAAATTAAAACAAAAAAGGGAAAACAAACAACCCCGAGGGGGAAAACACTAATCAAACAAAATAACAAATAAACAAACAAACCAAACTGGGCAGGCTGGCAGGGATCAGGACGGGATAACATCGAGAGCAAACAGCAGGAACCAGAGAATAATCAAGACGAACTGGCACAGGACAGCAGACATGAGGAGATTACAAGCGGTAGTAAATCAATACACAAACAGGTGAACCAAATGAACTAATAAGGAGTTAACAAGAAGGGTGGGGCTAGACAATAGACTGACGAGCACATGACATAACACACACACACACAAGCACGCGGCGCATGTAAACATACGCCACGTGCCGAACACAACACCAACAGAAGACTGACGCAAGACACGAGCACACAATGAATGAAAACACTCACCGTGTGCTCACACAGACGCAGCGTGCGTGCTTCATCCCAGCGCCCACCGAAACCGAACCCAACTAGACAGAGACGCTGGGACTGAAACACCACGCTGCAAACAGACAAACAGAAACACCTGGACGAGAGCGCACAACCGTAAACACGCCCAAACTCCGCGCGCCCGCGTAAAGCGGGAACGCGCAGGGTCCAAGCGCGCCCACGATCGGTGCTCATACAGAGACACGCACAATGACAAAACATGACAGGAGTAGTGTCAGGACTCCGCCACCAAAACAAGAACTAACAAGAACAGAGTAGCAGAATCATGACACTAATATATCAATTCGAGTTGTTGGTTATAAGACAAAAACTCCTTTTAATATGGAAAATATTCCTTCTATCGCATGCCATTGCTTTTATTTAGAACACGACTTAAATCAGCCTTTAGGCTCGATAGGCACGCTCTTGTTGGTGTCGTCAATCTGGCAACTTGCGCTTGTGTGTGTTTTTAACCAGGGGTGCAATACCTAGTTCAACCACTGGGTGTCAAACTTACATACAGCATCTTTAATGTTAATTGTGCAATTTGTCGGATTAATAGAGCTATGAAATGTACAAGCAACAAAGGACCTTTTGACCAGTATGTTAAAATAAATAACTCACTTGTCAGATATCCGACAACACCACTGACTTTAAACAGTAAGCAGTTGGGTTTGTCACTTTTTTTGTTGTTTTTCTACTGTATACATACACGTGATTTCTTAACTTGCAGCACGTTTGAGCTCTTTCAGTCAGCGTAGAAAACCGTAATGTGCTATTTGAGAATCAAAGACATCTTAGGAAGCAAATAAATCAGCCAATAGCTGACAGAAACCAAGAGTAAAGAATCACCCAGTGTGGTTTGTCACCTTGTTCTGTGGAATGGGGACGTAAGATTTAAATCTGCGATTGTTTTTTTAGCACAGCCAATTCAGTGGATGGGGATGATTGGGAGGTCATGATGAGTAAGGGCAGATGGAGGGAATTTGGCCAGGACACCAGGGGTACACCCCTACTCTTTATGAGAAGTGCTTTTTAATGACCACAGAGAGTCAAGACCTCGGTTTAACATCTCATCCGAAAGACGACGCTCACTGACAGTAGTGTCCCCTTCTCTATACTGGGGCATTAGGACTCACACAGACAGCAGATTGAGCGCCCCCTGCTGGCCTCTCTAACACCACCTCAAACAGCAACCTAGATTTCCCATGTGGTCTCCCATCCAGGTACTGACCAGGTTCAGTCCTGCTTAGCTTCAGTGAGTAACCGGTCTTGGGCTGCGTGCATGCATGCATTGGTAGACCCCAAAAATCTTCAATCTATACATGTATTCACATTATTATAGTCATATTTTAGTGTTGATGTTTGTCTATAATTGACATTTGTCTTTATTTAACATCAAGATATTGTTTGAAATGAATTCTGTGTTGCTACTATAAGAGTAAAAGTATGTTTAAGTGCAGTGTTTGTGCAATTTTATCATCATTTCCTCACCCTTTACTTGTTTCAAACCTTTATTAGTTTCTTTCTTCTGTTAAACACAAACGGAGCTATTTTGAAAAATGTTGGAAATCTGTAACCATTGACTTCCATAGTGCTTGTTTTGTTTTACCATGGAAGTCAATGGTTACAGGTTCTCAGCTTTTTCTACAAAAAATCTTATTTCTGGTTCAGTAGAAGGAAGAAACAAATGTTTGGAGCCACTTGAGGGCAAGTAAATAGTGAGCAAATTTGGAAATATCTCTTTAAAATGAATGCAAGCTTCTTTTGCAGTTCAGATATGTTCTCGTTATCCTCAAGCTCCTGCGTGTAGGTTCAGTAATTTCATTTTTGTGGCAATGAATATGTTATTTTCATGCCTTTAAACACAGGAAGCTGAGAAAAATGTTCGTTTTAGAAGAAAATATCAGAATACACTTTGAGGCATTTGCATCTGAACTCTTCAAATATATCTTAATATGTATTTTAAAAATAAAATCCAAGAAATATTATATTATTTCTACATTTAGATGAGCCTTGACGTTGAGTTCTGATGTCAACCTGATTTTCATTTCCTAACAAAATGCAAAGTCCCCATGACGTTAGGGTTCAACGTCAATCAGACATCATGTTGACGTCCTGTGCCTGCTGGGTGTTTAAGGCCATTTCGGTCATCATACAGTAAACACAGGGTTTCCGCGGGGTCTTAAAGTGTTCAAAATGTAAAAATCGATATTTAAGGCCTTAAAATTCTTAAATTCGCTGTTCTAGGTCTTAAATATTTTTGCACAGGTTTTATTTTTCCGATGTCCATGTAACGCTACATCTAAAGCTCATTTAAATTCTTTTTTGTTGTTGTTGTTTGGTTTTCGTGGTGTTGTAGTCCTTTACTTCATTAGTATTAATGTAATTTGCGGTATTACAACTACAAATGAGACCAGCATGCAATAGCCAATCAGCTCAGAATGTGACGTCATCGCTGTGTTTGCGGAGGTTTGCTTTCGGTGCGCACGACATGATTTCGGCTGGCAGAGTGAACAGATTTTGGGTGAACAGTTTGCGCGGCGCCGCGTTTGATTTGAGTTTAATATGAAACACTTTGAAGAGATTTTGTCTGAAACAGGTACAACTGTACAGACATCTTAACGATCCGTCCATGCGTGTTCATCATAGAGATAACCAGATGACCGATAATCCTTGGCTAGAAATTGCAACAGCAAAAGGAGGAAAGTTTTTGTAAAAGTTTGGAAAAACCTGAGGGATAAGTTTGTTAAAACAAAAAAAAGATGCCATGGCAAAAGTGGAGACCCCGGTGGTTAATAGCTACAAACTAAAATTAAGTGACTAATTATGTCTTTGTTAACTGGAAAAGAATATATGAATATCAGTTTACAATATACTGATGCCCAAATTCTGGGCTTTATTGGTGATAATGGTCAGGAATGTTGGACCATTATTGCCTTTTTAGCCTTCATAGGACAGAAACTAGCCAGACAGTAATGTGTGAATTGTTGAGTGGGCAAAATAAAAATAAAAAATAGGTCAGTATTTTTAGTAAGTTTTTTTTATGCTTTTGATCTTACCATAATAAAAAATATAATAGTAGAGCAACCCATTTTCTCTTGTCATTGATATTTAACTTTAATAGGTAGAACTGTCCAAGATTTGAACAAAAGCAAGTGATGCATCAAAGTTTAATTTAAAAAATCTTGAATGGTTATAAAAAACATTATAATAAATTATAAAAATAATTAAAAATAATTAGTTTTAAAATCTTGAACGACATTAATGATATGACGTAGTTCCGGAAACGTACTACATCTCTGTTTATCCATCTGACTTTATGGTGGGCTTCTTTTGACCGGCCCCAGTCGTTTTAAAGAATATCACAACAGCGAACGTGTCAAGTATAAAAGCCTCGTCCACTTCGTGAGGTGCGCACACAGTCAGCGAAGGTGCGCGATGTGGCGCCAGTGAAAGTATAAATCAGCCTTAAGATGTTTTTTTTTGTAGTTCAGTGGTCCATCTAACCTGTCTTGTACTGTTCAATTTAAATAAATTTATTTTATTACTAATTTTGTGATTTTGCATTTTCTCTCGCGTGTTTTTGATATTGTGATATAGGTCTTAAATTTAATACTTAATGAGAGGTCTTAAAAAGTCTTAAATTTAACATTATCATATCTGCAGAAACCCTGAAACATCCGTCATCTTCTCATCAGTGACATGCATCTAAACAGTCTCTGGGTCAATGCGCGTAAAGATTTTGAACATCTTCATGGACACTTTTAAAACTTCCAGACAGTTTGCTGCAAGTAAAGTGCACACGTCTTGAGGTAGTTCATTATGATGCGATTTACCTTCTACGGTATGTGTGATTTGCTTGGACAGTAATCTCAGGACTGATTTTTCTAATCCCCATGGACAAGAAAAATAAAGTAGTTACTGCAGGTTGAAGAAAAGTAGTGGAGTAAAAGTACAGATACTGCACTAAATGTGTACTCAAGGAAAAGTAAAAGTGCACATTTTTAAACTACTCAGTAAATTACAATTCCTGAGAAAAACTACTCAATTACAGTAATTTAAGTAATTGTAATTAGTTACTTTACACCACTGGTAATAACCCCAAAATAATTAGTTTGATTCTGAAGGAACACATTTGCTGATATAAAATGATTGAGCTGAAAATCCTGTACTGCCTTCTGCTTGGCTTTGTTTTTTTTAATATCCATTCATAACATGATTAAAAACTTAAGACGATGAATATTAAGATAAGGATCCCAGAATATTTTTCTTTTATAACCTGAGGAGTTAAATAATAAGAATAAAGAAGCTTTTGTGCAAAACAATTATACAAGTTTCTTTTATATCACATAGTCCATTTTTTTTTAATAATACTCCCTTCTAGTCAATCCTTTAAAATCAGATCTCATGCTTTCATAACAGTGATTTCAAGTCCGCATGATCATTATAAAACCCCAGATCTTCAAGTCATTATAACCATTTGAGGAATCCAACTGTCTTAAAATGTATAGATTTTTGACCTCCAGTATAAGAGCACTGTGAACTTTTTCCATTATTGTCCACAATAATACATAATATTCTAATATTTCACAAGACAATTCAGTCACATGCTACAAAGATGACATTTACTGTATCGGCTGTCAAAACAAATATCAAAGAAATGAGAATCTTCAAAGCAAAATTACTTAGTTCATTGTACTTAATAGAAAAGTTAGCTAAACTCAACTGATTTAATGAAGAACTACATCATGGATAATCCCCCCAAAAAATCAATCAATAAATAAAAAAATCTCCTTTAAAATATGCGTTTCAAGAGGTCACACTTAGCTGATGATTGGTAATAAAGCGTGTTTGGCATGCTGTAACGGGAGAGAGCCCTGAGCTCAGAATATCCTTGAGCCCGGGGCTTCCTACCGTTTGTAGGGCGACAGGAGAGTCTGAGCTCAGGTGGTCTCGAGAACTCCCCTGCTGTGAACTACTGTATATATTTGGCTAAGAGTTGCCTTAGGATGCTATTTTGGTTAGTCAATTTTTTCTATGGTGTCTGTCTTTGAACGGTGGGAGGAAACCGGAGAACCCGGGGAAAACCCACGCGAACACGGGAAGAACATGCAAACTCCGCACAGAAACGCCAACCGGCCCGGAGGGAACGGACCAGCGGCGTTCTTACTGTGAGGCAACAGTGCTACCCACTGGCCACCGTGCCACCCTATCGGAGAAGGGGAGGAGTAGGGGTGGAAGGGGGGATTCTTCAAATGAAGATGACTGGAGCAAAGCGCTCTGGTAATTTATAGTGTGTCAGTGTTCATCTGATTGGCGCAATAAGCGGAGTTAAGCGATACCAGCTGTGTTCAATCATAAGCACGTGATCCTCTCGAAATTAGTTAGTAAACAAACCACACTTTAAGACAGGATATAAAAGTAATTATTTAATGTATTAATAGTATTAAGGATAGTAAATCAAAAGGGACCAAGACAGAGCCTTGAGGAACAGCAGTAATGGACGAGGAATATGATTCACCTCATATTCCTTTCATTGAAAGAATCAATGTTATAAAATGTAAATGTACAAATGGTGAATTAATCATATAATGTCAAAGATGACAAACGGATGAAATCCGTCTCATGTAAAGCTCATATATGTTTCATGTAAAAAGAAAAGATGAGTAAAAGAAGAAATAGTTGAATGTGTGGTAATCAGTGTTGCATTACAAGTAACGCGAGTTACGTAACGAGTAACGCATTCTTTAAAAAAATAAGTAATATTTGTATTTGTAGAGATTATTAACCTGAGCTGAACTGAGCTGAACTGAACTTAAACTCTGAAAATTGAACTGACACTGTTTCAATTTACTATAATCTTCTATGTGAAGCTGCTTTGACACAATCTACATTGTATAAGCGCTATACAAATAAAGGTGAATTGAATTGAATTTGAGTTACTTTTTAGTTTAAATGGTACGCTTATAAAAAATAAGTTCTGAAAGAGATCAAGCCTCAGTCTGGTAATAAAAAGTAACGCAAAAGAAACTCAAAAGTAACGTAACGCATTACTTATCATAAAAAGTAACTAAGTAACGCAACTAGTTACTTTTTTGGGGAGTAACTCAATGTAGTAATGCTTTACTTTTAAAAGAAACTTTTCCCAACACTGGTGGTAATGGGATGGAGAAAATAATAAGCTTGGGCTTCATCCCGCTCCACTTCCACCATGATGAAATGCATTTTGTTTAAAGAATTGATGTTTTTTTTCACACAGAAACAGCAACGAGTGCGGCATGACATCACTTTATTGCAGAGACGCTATTGGTTAAATGCCGGCAAAGTAAAACACGGAAGCAGCTTGAAGCAGAAAGCATGAGTATGTCTGCGATATGGAGGTATTATAAAGTTGATGACGACAACATTGCCATAGCAAACTGTGAGCTATGGAAACTTGGAATTGCCTGCCGGGTATTTTAAGTTGAGGTGCTATTTGTGTTTACAGTGCATCCGGAAAGTATTCAAAAATTTTTTCAAAAATCTTCAAAGCAAAATTACTTAGTTTATTGTACCTAATAGAAAAGTTAGCTAAACTCAACTGATTTAATGAAGAACTACATCATGGATAATCCCCCAAAAAATCATTCAATAAATAAAAAAAATCTCCTTTAAAATATGCGTTTTAAGACAGGATATAAAAGTAATTATTTAATGTATTAATAGTATTAAGGATAGTAAATCAAAAGGGACCAAGACAGAGCCTTGAGGAACAGCAGTAATGGACGAGGAATATGATTCACCTCATATTCCTTTCATTGAAAGAGTCAATGTTATAAAATGTAAATGTACAAATGGTGAATTAATCATATAATGTCAAAGATGACAAACGGATGAAATACGTCTCATGTAAAGCTCATATATGTTTCATGTAAAAAGAAAAGATAAGTAAAAGAAGAAATAGTCGAATGTGTGGTAATCAGTGTTGCATTACAAGTAACGCGAGTTACGTAACGAGTAACGCATTCTTTAAAAAAATAAGTAATATTTGTATTTGTAGTGATTATTAACCCACACTGAACTGAGCTGAACTGAACTTAAACTCTGAAAATTGAACTGACACTGTTTCAATTTACTATAATCTTCTATGTGAAGCTGCTTTGACACAATCTACATTGTATAAGCGCTATACAAATAAAGGTGAATTGAAAAAATAAGTTCTGAAAGAGATCAAGCCTCAGTCAGGTGATAAAAAGAAACTCAAAAGTAACGCAACGCATTACTTATCATAAAAAGTAACTAAGTAACGCAAGTAGTTACTTTTTTGGGGAGTAACTCAATGTAGTAATGCTTTACTTTTAAAAGAAACTTTTCCCAACACTGGTGGTAATGGGATGGAGAAAATAATAAGCTTGGGCTTCATCCCGCTCCACTTCCACCATGATGAAATGCATTTTGTTTAAAGAATTGTTGCTTTTTTTCACACAGAAACAGCAACAAGTGCGGCATGACATCACTTTATTGCAGAGACGCTATTGGTTAAATGCCGGCAAAGTAAAACACGGAAGCAGCTTGAAGCAGAAAGCATGAGTATGTCTGCAATATGGAGGTATTATAAAGTTGATGACGACAACATTGCCATAGCAAACTGTGAGATTTGGAAACTTGGAATTGCCTGCCGGGTATTTTAAGTTGAGGTGCTATTTGTTTTTACAGTGCATCCGGAAAGTATTCATAGCGCTTCACTTTTTCCACATTGTTTTATGTTACAGCCTTATTCCAAAATGGATTTATTTCCTCAATTCTACACACAATACCCCATAATAACAATGTGAAAAAAGAGTTTTTGAAAATTTGCAAATTTATTTAAAATAAAAAACCTGAGAAATCACATGAGTATTCACACCCTTTGCTCAATACTTTGTTGTCTTTCTGAATATGATGCCACAAGCTTGGCACACCTGTCTTTGGGAATTTTTGCCCATTCCTCTTTGCAGTACCTCTCAAGCTCTATCAGGTTGGATTGGAAAGCGATGTAATGTAAATCTGAAATTACTTCAGCAGCTTCAGAATATACCTAGAAACTTGTACAAAATTCTGTATATCACGATAAGCTTTTTTTGTTTTTTTTGGCATTCGCAAGATTCTCATCCCTATTCACTTTCATAATGAGGAGCATGAACATTCCTTAAACATCATCCTTTGTTACATTTAAAACAAAGAGATGCGGTTGTAGAAAGAATATTAAAGCATGACAATTTTTGTAAACTATTCTTCTACAAACGTTGGAGTTATTATGCTAAAATAACTGTCTATGTCTTAAGTTATGTGTATGATAATTTACAGTATAAAAATATTCTTCTTTTTGAAATTATTAAAAAAAAATTATTTCCTTAAAAAAAACTAAAGTATTCATGATACAGCGGGTAAAATAAGTATTGAACACGTCATGTTTTTACCTGGGAATATTTCTAAAGAAGCTGTTGACATCGAATTGAACCAGATTTTGTTAAAAACCCAAACAATACAAACATAAAAATAAAACAAAAGAAACTAAATCTGAAAAATGAATTACGTGTAATAAGAATAAATAAAGGAGAAAGTCCTGAACTACTGAAATGTGTTTAATACTTTATATAAAAGGCTTTTTTGGTGACGGCATCTTAAAGACGTCTCTTATATGAAGAATGAAGTCACATGTATTGCTCAGGTGTGAGTTTTACACATACTTCAACAGAGTGTAAAAATCTTGATGGTTCTGTGGGTCTCGTCTATCAAATCTGATCTTTATTTCCTGTTCTCTATTTGATCCAAGTCAGGTGATTGGGTGGGCCATTCTACAGCTTAAGTTTTCTTTCTCTGAAAGCATTTGAGTTTCTTTGGCTGTGTTTTGGGTCATTGTCTTGCTGAAATGTCCACCCTGGTTTCATCTTCATCCTCCTGCTAATGTAGATGTTGAACTGAAGCAGCTAATATTAATTTACATTGAGGAAGGGCAGAGGGTTGCTGAAGAACTACTGAGAGATTTCAGCTGCAGTCTGGGCTTTTACTGCCTTTCTACACCTCCCTTTCTTCATGTGTTCAATATTTTTTTGCTGCGTCATTTCATTTTATTACACATAACTTCATTTGTAAACTAATTGGAGCCGTTTTCTTTGAATATATAGATTTCTTTGATTGTTATCAACATTTGGTAAAAATTTCAAGTCAACAACACCTCTAGAAATATGTTTTCTAAGGAAAAGAAAAATGGTGACGTGTTCCTGCTGTACTTTTTATGGACTGAAACCTGTATAATATGTGGAAAAACACACTGGAAACCACGGAATTAAAAAATATATAGCAATTATTCCTGGCTCATTTTATTCATTTATATTAATGAATGCACATAAAATGTAAATAAATAAGTAAATTTTAAAAATTGCAGCGTAAATTGTGTTAACTGATGTTAAAATACCTACCGCATTGATGTAAATTTACAGAATCTTATTCATTTTGAAATTTTTATTTGATAAACATTTACCAATACATTTCAACAGCAGGTTCTGTTTGAGCTTTTAGCTTTAAAACTGTACAAAATGATTACTTTTCAATTCAGGTTCTCCTAACAAACTCAAATCATTAATACAGTTACAAACACTGTTTGTAACCCTATACACAAAAGACTCTCAAATTATTCCAAAACAAAAGCAGATTTTCTTCTTTCACAGTTCTTAAATGGCTCTGTCTGAGACAAGCAGCCACAGAGTGTCTTTTAATATTATTATATTTCGGGGTCTCCAAGTGAATGTGTTCACTTGCGGAAGCGCTTGAACAGAGGATGGATGTTTTTGCCGACTGAAGCTTTGCTGCCGCGGGGCATCTGGTACTCCATGTAGAGGGCATCATCTGCTCCAGACATCGAGCTCATAGTGCCCGCACGACGAGAAAACTATAGCAACAGGAGAAGAATTCAGAAAACTGTTTAAGCACGGTATCATAAAGCATCTTAAAGCAAATACAGATAAGCACAGTCCTTATAATGCATGCACATCAATGCTACAAAACAGACGACTAACAAGACGAGAAAAAAAAACTAATTCAAACTGAAATCGCAAAAAAAGGAACACATGAAGGTTTGGAACCACTTGAGAGCAAGTAAATAGTGAGTAAATTAAAACTTTGGTGTGAAATATCTCTTTAAAATGGATGCAAGCTTCCTTTAGAGCTCAGATATTTTCTCATTTTTCTCAGTGTGTAGGTTCAGTAATTTCCTTTTTATGGCAACGAATGCTATTTTCATGAATTTAAAGTAAAAAATTACTGAACATAAACTTAGGAAACTGAGAAAAATGTCCAAGCCTTCGATTCAAACCCTGCAAATATCTCTTAATATGCACTTAAAAAAGTAGCACCCAAAAATATTCTGATATGTTTTATTAGAGTTCACAAAACTATCTTGAAATATATATTTTTAAAAACTAAAGTAATAATAAAAATAATAATAATAAAGGTTGATTTGCAATAACAATAAGTACGTTTTTTAAAATTATTAATTTAAAAAATGTATAAAAATAATTGAAGTAATAAATGCTGATGAACAGATGTGGTGTGTTTCTTATATACTGCATAGACTGATTTCACGCGGCCGCCATTTTAAAAGTGAAATTGAGGCTGCGGTGGCAAGAAACCGGGAAGTATCGCCTGGAGACACACAGGAACATTGTGTACCTGGCTGTATATCTTATCAGTGAAGAGAAAGTGACACAAATTTATCATTTCACCGCCTTCCGAGTGACCCGAAGGTCCATTCTGAATGAATAGTGAAAACAAAAAGGCATTTCGGACCTCATTTTCAGCTAAGTTAAGGAAAATGGCACTAGTTAGCAAATGTTTTCTTTCCCAAACACACGTTTTAGATGCCATTTATCAAACTCAAGTTAATGAAATGATTCTTTCACTATATTAGACTTGTCACGATACTGAATTTCGGCATCAATCGGTACTGACAAAAAAATCCCGTCAATTTACTGCTAACATTTAAGCGCTGTTGAGCGCAGCTAATCACAGTCATTTCTGTTAAGTACTGGTGAATACTATGGGAAATCAGCACGAACACACTCAGCGGCGCTTAAATGTTAGCGGGAAATGGACGCATTTAAAATTTTTGTACCGGGAAAACACTATTACAAACAACTGCATTATCGCTCACTGTATTATCTGCATTATCGCTCTCCGGGTTACATAGGCTAAAGCAGGGAAGCGTCCCCACGATGTTTACCTGGTGCCATGAACTGAAGCCTAGGAGGACACTTAAGTGTATCACTCTTAAAGAGATTGTGATTTTGTTTGATGCCTAATATGCTTTTGTGTAAATTAAACTTAACTGAGTGATATTAAAGTGATGTTTACGCCACATCTGCATTTTGAAATCGCAGCAACAGCTGGAGGTTTGTAGTTCACAGCATGTTGTTGCAATGTTTACAATGCTGATCCTATACGTCTGGGTTTCTTCCCACCGCAGTCTCGCTTTAGTTTTTTAAAATGGCGGTCACGTGAAATAAGCGTATTAGAAGAAAAGCTCTATTATACAAGTTATATTGTCTACTATTTGTTGTTTGTTTGTTTGTTGGTAATTATCGGAGCTTCCCAGAATAACGATTGACTTTCACAGAAAAAGCAGCATGAATATATAGCTAAATGCACTATATTGCCAAAAGTTTTGGGTCATCTGCCTTAACATGCACATGAACTTTAATGACATCCCAATCATAATCTGTAGGATTTAATATTTGGCCCACCCTTTGCAGCTATAACAGCTTCAGCTTTCTGCAAAAGCTTTCCACAAGGTTTAAGAATGTTTTGACCATTCTTCTAGAAGCACGTTTGTGAGATTGGGCACTGATGTTGGTTGAGAAGGCCTGGCTCACAGTCTCCACTCTAATTCACCCCAAAGCTGCTCATTCGGGTTCAAGTCAGGACTCTGTTCAGACCAAGTAGGTATCGTCTGGAGAACTCCAAGTGGGAGGGATTACACCCCAAGTAGGTTGGATTTACGGTTGGGGTAGGTGTAGTAGGCATTAATAAAACACAACAGGTTACTGTGAGGTTGGGTTTAAGTTTGGGGTAGGTGTAGACGTTAATAAAACACAACAGGTTACTGTAAGGTTGGGTTTATGTTTGGGGTAGGTGTAGACTTTAATAAAACACAATAGGTTACTGTGAGCTTGGGTTTAAGTTTGGGGTAGGTGTAGACATTAATAAAACACAACAGGTTACTGTGAGCTTGGGTTTAAGTTTGGGGTAGGTGTAGACTTTAATAAAACACAATAGGTTACTGTGAGCTTGGGTTTAAGTTTGGGGTAGGTGTAGACGTTAATAAAACACAACAGGTTACTGTGAGCTTGGGTTTAAGTTTAGGGTAGGTGTAGACATTAATAAAACATAAAAGGTTAACAGCTGACCATGGAATATTTATAAATTCAGTTTCTGAGAGTGACCGTTCATTCACAAATGTTTGTAGAAGCAGTCTGCATGCCTAGTGCTTGATATTATACACCTGTGGCCATGATAGTGATTTTAACACTTAAATTCAATCACTTGAAGGAATGTACCAAAACATTTGGCAATATAGTGCATCTCCCTTTATGAGCTACTGAAGAAAGACAAAAAGTAAACACTTGTCCATTTTGTGGTGACTATTTCTTTCATTAGCCAGTGCTGTGGTTATTAATCAAGATAGGAGAATCCAAAATCCCATCCAGTAAACAAATGAGGTGACAGAGAGGAACAAAACTGATACCTGTGGCTTTCCTCCCACTTCTCCCATCACCACTTCCTCTTCAGCGTCAAGATCTGAAGCTGCCAGAACCTTCTGCAAGAGCTGCTGCTGTTCGTCACGGGTGGAAAACATCAAGTCTTCCTCCTCCATCCCAGCCAACTTTGTGATTACCTAAAAACAGGATAAAACGAATATTATCTGACAGATCAATGATCAATTTACACTTAGTGTTAAACAACCATTTCCAGTCAGCGTAATTAAACGAATGTATTTGGCCTTGAAACCTTGAAACTGTATCCCTGGTCCACCAGGAAGCGCTGTCTCTTGGTGGAATAAGCCATTTCCTGTGTGTCCTGAGAGACGAGCGAGTAAAAGTAAGCATTGTATTCCTCTGCAACCATTCCTGTGGAGAAAAAAATATAAAATGGTAGTTTACTTATATAGAAAGCTTTTTTTTTAGAAATTTTGTTCCATAATTATCTGAGATATCGAAGATATCGGAAACACTGTATTAAAAGGAAAGATCAACCATAAATGAAAATGTTATTTTAATTGACTGATTCTCAAGCCATTAATATGTAGTAGGGTTGGGCGATGTTGACCAATTTAGCATCGTACGATGTCTAATGTGAAACATCGCGATGGACGATGACATCGTCTTCATAGGCGGAGGTGAATAAATTATTTATGAATAATTAATTAATTCATAACGAATTAATTATTTGTAGCCTACCGTTTCAACTACCTGGTCTTTGTTTTACCCATAACCAAATCATAAATAAATAAAGATAAGTTACACACAAATGACCACCTGTCAATCACTTTTTCCGCGGGACTCTGGCATGAGCAGGCAGAGTGATCCGTGTCAGTCATTTGTTTGGTGCGGTGGATGGCGGAGGGGTGTCGCGGACGAAAGTGAGCGGCGCGGGGGTTGCTCGCGGACAAAAGTGAGCGGCGCTGAGGTGTCGCGGACAAAAGTGAAGAGGGTTGGGGAGTCGCGGAACAAAGTGAAAATGAACAGTGGACAGGGGAGGAGGGCGGTTGAGGAGGGAGATCGGTAAAATGAGGTGCCTCATCTGGATCTGGCGTGTTCCGGCACAAATTAAGCTCTGGATAGAGAAAAGATTAATTAAATATCACGTTTAACAACTATAGTGAGACACGATCCAGCGATACATCTTTGATAAACTGTCCGATGTACACTGTTCTCTGCAGCTTAGACGAGCGCATGACAGTGCGTGTGTCTGTGGCTGTGTGTGTGTGTGTGTGTGTGTGGTCATGTGATGTGCGTTTTCAGTGGATAGAGGGCTGTTCAGAAATGCTAGATGAAACGCCAATGTGGACGTGGGTCATTTTCGTTCTAAAATGCCATTTTAAAAGTAAGCTGTATTAGTGTAAACGGGGCCTGAGTGTGTATTTTTCACAAGCGGGTTTGCGATGGGGGCGGGGCGATGGATCGCTATCGGCCATCGGCGATGGACGATGACATCGTCTATCGGCCCAACCCTAATATGTAGGTACTTTTTTAGTAGAACATTAAAAGATAAGTTTATTTCCAGAACAAAAAAATTGCAGATAATTGCATTCAAAAATTTTAAACTTTATGTCATCCATGCTCGTTTAAACGACAACATAATTTTTGGGACTGAAAACACATACATTTAAAAACGAGGTTTAAAGGGCCACGAAACCTCCTGTGTCTCAGCAGGGTGTTGCCACACCTCTAGTTTGAAAAAAGTCAAGAAAGTGGGAGCCCAGCTTTGTTTAGGTGGGAGTGTCGAGTGGCGAAAGAGGGAAGGGTTTGCAAGAAAAGAGGAGTTTCAGTACATGCACTACAGCTGATTTTCACAGCGGCAACACAAACACAGACGCAGGGGAAATAGACAGTGACTACGTTTACATGGACATCAGCAATCAAATTATTTGTCTTAATCTGAATACGACAATAATATGATTAAGGCGTTTACATGAGTTGCTTTTTGAATATTCCTTTCATGATCCCACGGAATTTTGATGCGGCACGCCGTATGGGACAAAAAAAAAACTCTCCGCATTTCTCGGTAGATGCAGAGACTCGGTATGTGGAGAGAATAGTGTCAAACAGCCATGTGTGTATAGACTATACTGTCACAAAATGCGGTGAAAATCATACATGGTGAAAATCCTACATGACGGTAATAGTTTGATTAAGGTGTTTACATTCCGAGAGCAGTACTTACAGCGGATCATTCAGTTCATAACATTGTAGTGATATTACTCCAAACTTAGCAACTAAATCATTTTGACTAAGGTATGTCTTTAAAAACTAAATGTGTACTGCTGACGATACTAACTTTTCCATCTGAATAAACATAATCAAAGAACATTGATCACACACTTACCAAATTCATAGAGACGAGACAATCAACACGAACTGGAACCATGTCTTTTTTTTTTTTTTTTTTTTTTTTTAAGTAGACAAGTGGCAAATCCACATTTTATCATTTCCAGATGCGAAAAGCTCTCGGGTAAAAAAGGTTCTTTACAAACATATTTTTGGAAACAAAACCTTTGTTGTGGCACATTTATAAACGCAACACTGACGACCCATGTCTCCGAACAATTCTTCTTCTTCCACTTGCTTTAATTACGGTTGGCAACACAACGTATATTACTGTCAACATCTCAAAAAATGTGTTTTGGTGTTTCGTGACCTTTTAAAATTGAGTTTTTGTACATGTCATTAGAGGGGGAAAGCCCTGCCTATTAGTAGTAATGGGTCGTTCTTGAACAATTTGTTCATTTTGAACAAATCTTTTATGTGACTCGAGAACAATGAGTCCTCTCAAGGAGTGATTCGTTCATTCCCGCATACGCACATTTCTGCAGGTGGAGGAGAAGATTATTTCATTTTACAAGTCCTCTATCGGGTTTGAGTCGTTCGTTCATCACATGAAAGACAAAAGCCGATCATATGCAGTCAGAGCCAGAAAAAGATTTGATCCGTTCATCTCTCGAGTACTCGGTTTGAGTCTTTCATTCATCACATGAAAGACAAAAGCCAATCATATGCATTTAGAGCCAGAAAAAGATTTGATGCATTCATTTCTTGGGTCCTTGGTTTGAGTCATTTGTTCATCACGTAAAAGACAGAAGCCAATAATATGCATTTAGAGCCGGAAAAAGATTTGATCCGTTCATTTCTTGAGTCTTCGATTTTGAGTCATCTTTTTACATGCTGCCACGTGATGAACGAATGACTCAAAAACCCGAACAATCAAAAGGTGAACTAATCATGGGTGTTTCCGACTGATCCTATTGTTCACTGGAGTTGTAATAGGTATAGTCTGTAGCACCTAATTATAAAGTCCAGTATTACAACAATTACTCCTGTGAAATCTCACTATAATTTATATAATGTAAAAAGCGTAATAATGACCATTTCATTTCACCATTATAATGACATTTGTAAGCAAAATATAGACCCTTTTATATACTGATGTAAGGCATGGTTTATACATCTACCGTCAGCCTCCTAGCTACAACAAGCTAACACAGTTCTGATTAGCCACACAACAATGTATCACAATAATAGCTTTTTAACAGGCATTCACCTCAGACGACCTCTTGGAATCCTAAGCGGACTCGATTCCAGGGGGGGCTCGATTTTCCACCACACCGGCTCAGACTGTGTGCATTGGTTAAGCTTCTATGAGACTGTCAGTGTCAGGTGAACGAACGACTCAAATTTCAAGACATGCCAGATGAGGTGAGCAGAGTTAATCATAGATAAAACACCAGGTAAACAATGAAGGATTATTTTCTCTTTCTTAGTAGCATTGCATTGTATAGTAGCATTCTAGTTAAGACTTGTTTGTAGTGTGATCAATGTTTGGGCTAGTTGTAGATGTGTTTGGAAGCATCTCGTAACATTTTAATGTTATTTTGTAAAATTGAACGAACTGAACGAAATGACTCGAAAAAAGATTTGTTCATCTCGATGAACGAGACTCAAAGGCCTGAGTCAGTAAAATGATCTGAACTTCCCATCACTACCCATCAGTGACAATCTCATCCTCATTAGCATAGGAAGTTAGTCTTGTTTTTGAATCTGCCACTATGCTGACACACAGGCATTTGTAGCCCCACCTTCTTTTGAAAAAAAGCACAATCTCATTTGCATTTAAAGTGACAGTCACCAAAATGGCACAATTAAGGCTCGTACACACCGGGACGCTTTTCGTTTGCGTTTATCGTCAGCGTTTTTCGAGACGTTTTTCTGGATTGAAACCCATTCAATTTTCACAGGCGTCGAGCAGAAGAGTATGCTAAATCACTCCTTGACGTTAGATGGCGCTTCTGACACCCGCTTGTAACACAGAAGAAGAAGAAGACAAAGTTGACACACTTCTTGTTATGGATGGTTCAAGTAGCAGCTCCAGCTCTAGTGATGAAGAAATGATTATTGTTGACCAGTGCAATAAGCAGCTCCACGTTCATATCATCTCTGGGCATCTTCTTCAGTGTGCGCTCGCATTGACAGTTTTGCGCTTGAGCGCCTCCAAATGCTGTTTACTGTAACTTCAGCAGCTCTGTGCACGTGAACAAAAGTGCCAATCTGACTGGTGGAGAAGGTTTTGACGTGGCGCGTTTGAGTCGTTCGTTCATCACGTGGCAGCATTTGACGAGTATAAGGCGTTTTTTTTAAAAATGACACTGTTGCGCCTGCCGTTTTGCGCGTTGGTCTGCACGATCACATTGGCGCCCTTTATTTAGTCACGAGACGTTAAACGTCGACCGAAAACGCGAGCAAAAAACATCTCGGTGTGCACGGGCCTTAAAGCTCAAAGCCTAAAAGGGGCAGTTTCAAAGAGTATAAATCATAATTTTTGTGGTATTTTGAGCTGAAACTTCACATATACACTCTAGGGACATCAGAGACAGACTTATTTTACATCTTGTAAAAAGGTGCATAATAGGTCTTATTTAAATTACCCATTGTAGTCCATTGCTGCCTGAGTGTCTCTCAGTGTTTCAATTCTGTTTAACCAACAAACCGACTAACTATTATAATGACTTAAGGATACACCGTAACTTACTAAAAGGAACGTAAATTGCCCAGACGTGCGCAGTTTGGTTTAAAATGGAAATTGGAAACACTGGGTCAGTAGTTTTGCACTACTGGGGTTAAGAAGCATATACATTATTTTTATATTTTAAGAACAATGAACGATCGTTACACTAAGATCCTTGTTTCTCAGCTGAGATCATTTAGAGCCAATTCTACACATTTTGCACAACATAAGGGTCATAATTCATTTTTTACTGACATTTTGAAAATATTGTATAGTTTTGCCATAAGTCCCACGACTGGTTACCTTTCTTGGCTCGCAGCACTCTGCCCAGTCTCTGAGCTTCCTGACGTCGAGAACCGCCATGAGAAGAGATCTGGATTAGCACATTTGCTTCCGGCAGGTCAAATGAAGTATCTCCTACCTGACATAAGCAAGGGATAAAGAATAGAAGAAAGAGTCACAATTAAATCAGCATATACTCCATTACAGAATATGCCAAAACCAAACTAATGCGTATAGAACGATTTATACAAACCCACTACTTTGAAAAATAAAATGGAAACACATCAAATAAATACAGTGTAGTGTGAACATATGATCTATGAGATCAATATATGAAAATATGATCTGTAGGCTTTGTAAAACACATAAAATGAAAAATATGATTAAGTTTCTATTTTAAATGGATTGCCTTTATTACATTCCATGTTTTTACACCCCGCCTACAGCCCCTTCCTACGCAGCTACTCTTATCTCATTTGAATAGTCTGACTTTTGAAGACAATCATATCAGCACACGTGCATCACTTTCCCATTAAATCACTTACACCAATTTGCATTCGATAGAAAATGAATAAGGTCAGAACAAGCATCCCAGCGTTCCCCAAATCAGTCAATTAATCTGAGAGAATGCTCATTTTGAAATTATGTTAAACACAAAAAGCTTTTTTTATGCATAATTTGTTTGCATGTTTGATCTCCTGGTATTTCTTTATATTATTGATACATTCAAAATTAAACCATATAAATAAATGTGTCCATAAATGAAACTCAAGTGTGTATTTTCCTATAACCAAGACTTTACGACGTAGACTAGAGGGTTTACGTTTGAAAATGTAAAAATGTATGGTTTGAATACATGTACACTGTAAAACATGCCGATTTTTTTACACAATTCATTCACATTGTCCCAACGCAAATTAATTAACTTAATTGTTTTGACAAATTTAATTGGTTAGCCCTCCTGAATTTTGTATATTTTTCCCTCAATTTCAACACAAAAAAAAATTTTTTCAACACATTTCTAATCGTAATAGTTTTTGACTGTTCTAAAGCATAAAAATACCATAATATGTTTACAGATATTTAAGAAACATGCTAAGTGAACATTCGTGTTTATCTGAAAAACAATGCTGAAGTCAGATATTCTGCTTTGAAAATATGCATTACGTGCCGGAACGGCAGTCTTTGTTTTGGTTCTTTTAACCCGCCCACTGCAAATTTAACCAATTATATTTCAGCACCCCAAGTTGCCATGGTGGAAAACAGCGTATTTCATTTAATCAGGCAGGAAAGCTCTTAAAGTGTGTGTCCGTGACCGAAATGCGACCTCCGGTGGACAGCAGCAGACTCCGAAATGAGACACAGATTCAGAGTTCCACATGAGGTTATTAATTAGCAAATGATATAAATATTACTAATGTAAACATTAGGTGAGCAGGTTACATTGTAACCCCGTGTCCTAACAACACGCTTCATGACGAGATTTGCATTGAGTAAGCAATTTGTGTGTTAGTACCAAACGAAATACGACTTAATTTAACAATTGTAATTTACAGTCATTCAGAAGCACAGAATAGTGCACTCTAACAAAATGGTAAGGTTTATAATCTAATTAATACATATTAAACCTCTTTAACATGATTAAATGTACATGCTGAATCACTGATATGTGTTGGCTTGCACTGAGTCACTGTTCTAGGGCACTATCCTACAGTCCCAGCTGAAAGCAAGTCCAAAGTCCAGCGCAGAGCATGTTATTTGTGCGCCTCGCTTACACATTGCTTAATACACACGTGATGTACAGCAATACGCAAATATCTTTACAAATGAAAAAGAATTAAAGGAATAAAATATTACAAAAATTATTATTTCTACATAAATACAATAACCACTGCCTTCATGCCTTCTTCTCGGGGGGCTTTTTTTTAGTTTATTCACAACAACTTGCTTTTGTATAAATGTTATTATTATTATTAGTATTATTTATTATATGCATATTTATTTTATTAAAAACAAGCTTAGATTTGTCCACCTGTCGGGTTTTGGACCATATGGGGCATAGCATGTGTATTTGGATACAACTAAGTTTTTGAACCACACTTCATTATTATTGTTGTTAAACTGAACTTAGAAATAGTTTTGAAACAAATCTGTATGCTTAACAAACGAAATTAATTATCTAGGCTAAGGGATGTCTTCAGTGGAGTGTACAACACCGTTTCCTTATCCATGAAAGAAAGAAAGAGAAAGTGAAAGTAAAGGCAGATTAGAGGACGCTCATTCTTTATCCTTCTGCTGCAGATGCTCTGTTTAACTGTTTTCTCGCTAGTAAAGCATTCAGTTTTCCACTTACAAAGTCTGTCATGTAAATAGTAAATGCGCCATGGCACGATGCAACTGACTCTTAAAGGGAATGGGAGATGAGACTCTGATTGGTTTATTCTTAAAACACCTATAACTCATTAAGAGAATAAGCTCAATCCTGTTAGACCATGCGCTGCGGCGCAAATCGTATTTTTCCATTCTTAAAATAGCAAAAGTGGACTCAGACACACCCTTAATGCTTTTGCGCCATGCGCTTTAGACTTTGCGCCTAGATCGTTAAAATAGAGTCCCTAAAGTTCAATTGCAAGGGGTTTATTTTATTTTCAAGATCTGAGGTAAACTATCTGCGGCTGCTTTCAGTAGTATGGCAATACATGTTATGTAAAATGGCATTCAAACTCACATTGTTAGCATTTAACACTGAATAAAGCACATGAGGTGCACCTGAGGTGATCATTTTCATAGTTTTCTGTTGTTCAGCTGCAAGAAATAGAAGCCGTTTCTAAAATACAAATTTCAGGTTTTGGTTAAGATAAAAACTCATTTTAATATGGAAAATATCGCTTCTTTCGCATCACGCTGCCTCAAGTCAGCCTTTAGGCTCGATAGTCAGGCACACTTCTGTAGACGTCGTCAATCTGGAAACCTGTGCTTGCATGCGTTTTGAACCAGGCATGCAATAACTAGTTCAACCACTGGGTGACAAACTTACATACTGCACCTTTAAATAGGTTAATTAGGCGAGTTAGGGTATTTAGGCACGTCATTATATAACGATGGTTTGTTCTGTAGACAATCAAAAAAAAAATTGCTTAAAGGGGGCTAATAATATTGAATATAAGTTTGTTCAGCACCTGATTTAGAAAACAATATATGATTTAAACAAACAAACAAAACAAACGTAGCATTTTTAGCATTTCCAAAGGACAAAATGCAGAAATGTGTTTGTTTATCTTGTAAAATCAGTGAAGGTATAGTTCTGAAAGGAATTAAAAGGTCACACAAGTCTGCTGATCACCTCTGCTGAAGGTAGCACTACTGATTATTATTAGTGGAAGCCTTTCAACAATAGAGGCAGAGAAAAACACCTCAAAGTTTTTGCGAGTTTCAGGGGTTTATGTAGACAGATAAGAGGCATTTACCTTGGAGATGAAGATCGTATTGATTTTGGGATTGTGCTTGAAGTTTTGAAGGATCTGCATACGCTCTCCTTGAGATGTGGGTCCATAAATATATGGTCTGAAATGAGAAACAGTAAGAAAGAGTCAACTGCATGCTGAAAAATCATCTTGTATGCTTTAAAAGACTGTTATCCTTTGTACAAATTATAATTAGGAAAAATCACATTGCAAATCTGCATATGTCAGGAAGAATTCCACAGAATTACAGGTTATTTCACACACAATTAATTTCTCTGGATTTAGAGGTTATACTTATGCATTTGTTATGAATGTAACTTGTTTTATTCTATAATCTTCTTTGATTGTCGCTAATTTAAGATAAAAATGCTGTCATTTAGAGAGAAAATGCTGTTTTCAGACATGTTTATATTTACTTAAAGACATAAAACAAATTTCAAATGATTATTTTCTGAATATATAAAAAAGAAAATGCTCTGAATTACAATATTTTTTATTCTAGGAGGTCTTTTTAGACAGTTACTGTACAGAATATAATAAATGGTAACATAATTAATTAAACCAGTAAATATAAAGTAATTAATTACTCTATGCAAATATAATAGAATTAAACACATGTGAATCTAAAAAATTATATCATTATAAAATTAAATTAAACTGACCATATTATGCTTTTGCAGGCTTTTCAGGACATCCATTTGAAAAAAAAATCTATGAATAATTTTTTTTAAACCCTCAAAACCCCTCATAGTCCTGCAGTGTCCCTGTACAACCTCTCATTTCTTTGAAAGAACACACTTTGCACACTTTACAAGGAAAAGTCTACTGATTTGGCAAAGTTAAAGGTGATTAACAGCTAATAAGGCTGATTAGAGGTTGAGCCAGGAACAGCCCCGCAGAACACTTGCAGCCTTCCAGAACACCCAAACATCTTTCAAGTTTGCATCATGGCCTTACGACACGCAAGGTTTCCGAGGCAAGGTTCATCCAAGAACACTCGTTAAGACGTTTCTGGAGCATAGGAGTTTATACGACAATGTTGTTAAGCTCTTTTGTTTTTGCTGACACTGAACTAGAGGTCAGAGAGCTCTCTCGCCCTCCATAGAGCTTTGTACAATTACAAATGAACAACTGAAGTGACATGAAATGTTTTGACAAGGTTTTTGGATCATTTTCTGGACTTTAAACTTCTCGTGACCAAAAACATTTCATGTCATTTCAATTTTTTAACTGTAATCATACAAAGCTTTATAGAGGGCGAGAGAGCTCTGGGATTTCATCTGAAATGTATCAGAAGCTGAATGAGATGAGGGTGAGCAATTATTAACAGAATTGTCATTTTTGGAGTGAATTAACCCTTTAACTGTTTAATGATCTTCTTTATAGGGTGAGAAAGCTCTCGGATTTCATCCAAAATTTAATCATTTGTGTTCAGAAGTTGTACGACATGAGGGTGAGTAATTAATAACAGAATTTTCATTTTTGGAGTGAACTAACCCTTTGTGATCTATTTTAACGATCTAGGTGCAAAGTCTAAAGCGCATGGTGCAAAACCATTAAAGGTGTGTCCGAATCCACTTTTGCTATTTTAAGGGCGGAAAAATACGCTCTGCGCGGTGCCTGGTGCATGGTCTAACAGGGTCGTGCTTATTCTCTTAATGAGTTATGGGTGTGTTTTGAGCATAACGTGAATTAAACCAATCAGAGTCTCATCTCCCATTCCCTTTAAAAGTCAGTTGAATCAGTTAAACAGACCATCTGCACGAGGATAAAGATACAGCCATTAGCCCACATATTTAATTTGTTAAGCGCACAGATTTGTTTTAAAACTATTTCTAACTACAGTTCTAATTTCCAGCAAACTAATAAATGAAGAATAATAATGAAGTGTGGTCAAAAAGTTATATCCAAACACGTCCTATGCCCCATATGGTGATGCATACGTCTCCAAAACCCGATAGGTGGACAAATCTAAACTTGTTTTTATTAAAACAGATGTAAATATGCATATAATAAATAATAATGCTACTACTAATAATAATAATAACCTTATAAAAATGCAAATTGTCATGAATAAACAAAAAAAAAAAAGCCCCCTGAGGTGAAAAGGCATTGAGGTAGTGGTATTTATATTATGTAGAAAAGAATAATTTTTGTAACATTTTAATCCATTGCTTTTTTTTCATATGTAAAGATATTTGCGTTTTGCTGTGCATCCTGTGTGTATTAAGCAATGTGTAAGCGTTTGGACCTGCGTAGGCACATAACTAACACGCTCTGTGCTGGACTTTAGACTTTAGTCTTTAGTTGGTCAATGGCGCAGTCTATTTCAGTTTCTAAAAATAGCAACACGCCAACAATGTGCCTTAACACACCACCTTTTTAGACCAACACACCTATGAGTCCACAAAGTGACGCAAATGGATTTGCTATTTAAATAACGTGGCGCAAAACGTGAAGATTCCTGTTGCGCTGGTCTGAAAATAGCAACAAGTCACACCAAACACATCTTGCGCCTTATTGTGCAGGGTGTATGATAGGGCCCTCTAAGTGTTTAAAAAACATTCTCTATAGAGAGTGAGAGAGGTCTCAGATTTCATCTTAAATTTTATTAATTAGTGTTCAGAACGAAAGGGTGAGTAATTAATAACAGAACTGTCATTTTTGGTGACTTTAAGTGTTTAAAAGATCTCCTCTATATAGGGTGAGAGAGCTCTCGGATTTCATCTGAAATGTATTAATGTGCGTTTAGAATAGTAATGACATGAGGGTGATTATTAACAGAACCGTCATTTTTGAATGAACTAACCCTTTAAGTGTTTAAAAAAAATGTTACCTTTAGAGGGTGAGAGAGCTCTCGGATTTCATCTAAAATTTCATAATTTGTATTCAGAAGATGATCCACAAGAGGGTGAGTAATTAATAAAAGAATTGTAATTTTTGAATGAACTAACCCTTTAAGTGTTTAAAAATCTTCTCTATAGAGGGTGAGAGAGCTCTCGGATTTCATCCAAAATTGATTAATTTGTGTTCAGAAGATGTGGGTGAGTAATTAATAACAGAATTGTCATTTTTGGAGTGAACTAACTCTACTGTGTTTAAAAACTCTTCTCTATAAAGGGTGAGAGAGCTCTCAGATTTCATCTAGAATTTGTTCATTTGTGTTCAGAAGATGATCGACATGAGGGTGAGTAATTAGTAACAGAATTGTCATTTTTGGAGTGAACTAACTCTTTGAGTGTTTAAAAACTCTTTTCTATAAGGGGTGAGAGAGCTCTCGGATTTCATCTAGAATTTGTATTCAGAAGATAAACGACATGAGGGTGAGTAAATAATAGCAGAATTTTCATTTTTGTAGTGAACTAACTCTTTAAGGGTTTAAAAAAAATCTCTATTGAGGGTGAGAGAGTTCTCGGATTTCATCTAAAATTTACTAATTTGCATTCAGAAGCTGAATGGCATGAGGGTGAGTAATTAATAACAGAATTTTGGCTTATTTTGGAGTGAACTAACCCCTTTAAGTGTTAAAAAAAATCTCCTCTATAGAGTGAGAGAGCTCTTGGATTTTACCTAGAATGTATTCATTTGAGTTTAAAAGATGAAAGACATGAAGGTGAGTAATTAATAACAGAAATTTCATTTCTGAAGTGAACGAACCATTTAAGCGTTTAAAAAAATCTCCTCTATATAGGGTGAGAGAGCTCTTAGATTCTTAGTAGAGTAGAGCTCTTAGAATGTATTCATTTGTGTTCAGTAGATGAGGGTGAGTAACCAACAACAGAATTTTCTTTTTTGGAGGGAACTAACTCTTTAAGTCAGGGGTCTCAAACTCAAATTACATTGAAGTGACTGACAACTCATAGGAGGGCCAAGAAAATGAAAATCTGATGTATTTGATGAATCTTAGGATGACAGACATGACATTTTATAGTGACTTTAGTGGCAACTGTTCTTCTCACTATTATAACACAGGAAAAAAAGTGTTTGTACAACAAATTACACAGATAATAAACAGATAGTAATCAAATAGTATTTTTAATAGTAAAAATAGAGCACTTACGAACCTATATTTCCAAGGTTTCAATGTTTAAATCAGCCACGGAAATATACAGCATGTGTGTTACTCTCGACAATGTACACTAAGAGAAACCGAAAGTAAAACTAAACCGAACATATAGTACAGTACTTTCAATGTTTAGTAGGTGGCGAGTCAAAACCACAAGTGGCTATATTCAACTGCACAACAATGATAGTGGTTCAAAAATATATATTTTAGGGGGAGGGGCTAATTAGGTCATATTTTTGACGTCAGTTGCAGGCCGAGGGAGGAGGAGGGGGTCCGGCAGTTTGAGACCCCTGCTTTAAGTGTTTAAAAAAAACTTCTATAAATAATATTACACAATGTTATTGGAGTAAAGCGTTATTACATGAGTATTTGACTGCGTACAAATAAAAAAGGCTTTACTTGTTTAGACGGATGGCGTATTCTTTCAGTGCAAAGACGTTATCGGCAAAGACGATGATCTTGTCGTTTCTGCGCTCATGGAAGCGGATCAGGAACTGACAAGCACGAAACTTGTTGGGATTCATGGTGTAGAGCAGAATTCTCTTCTTGGACTTTATGGCCACGTATTCACGGTAAAACTCAGGAGACATGGGACACCACACCTAAGGAGCGTGAAGACACAGAAGAAATATACGTTTGCAGAACAGCCAGGAAAACCCGCTTGAATATGCGAGAAAAATACAGAATGCTTTTCACATTTTTCGTAAAACACCCCATGGGATTACTTCACCATGACAATAAGCTGGATTAGCTACACGGATTAGCTGCTTAAACAAGCTTAAACTCTCACCATTGCTAATCTGACGTTTCTACTTAATTGAACCTTTTAGTATATGCATCTTTTTTGTACAAAATATTAAAATATATACCGTTAACAATTGTGAATATTAAGTGAATAGTAGGGTTGGTCCAACTAATACTGATTTCCTAACTTTGCTGAAGTATTGTTTTGTCTAAAGAAATTATATAAACATCTAAAAACATAAAAAGAAGCAAAAGCAGCACCTTTTTGGTTTATTTTATTTAAGAATTTTTAAATGATCTAATAAAACAGAACTTCACCTTAAATTTATTTGGTTTTCTTCAGAGAAACTGACCATTTTTAAAGTGGTCTCTTAGATTTTTTCCATATATGAATTACAGTCACTGGCCACTTTATTAGGTACATCTTATTAGTACCGGGTTGGACCCACTTTTGGTGTAGAGATTCTAGAGATTTTGGTCCATATTGACATGATAGCATCATGCAGTTGCTGCAGATTTGTCGGCTGCACATCCATGATGCGAATCTCCCGTTCCACCACATCCCAAATGTGCTCTATTGGATTGAGAACTGGTGACTGTGGAGGCCATTTGAGTACTGTGAACTCATTGTCAAGTTCAAGAATCCAGTGTGAGATGATTCACGCTTTATGACATGGTGCGTTATCCTGTTGGAAGTAGCCATCAGAAGATGGGTACACTGTGGTCATAAAGGGATGGGCATGGTCAGCAATAATACTCAGGTAAGCTGTGGTGTTGACACGATGCTCAATTGGTACTAATTGGCCCAAAGTGTGCCAAGAAAATATCCCCCACACCATTACACCATCACAACCAGTCTGAATCATTGATACAAGGCAGGATGGACCCATGCTTTCATGTTGTTTTGACACCAAACTCTGACCCTACCATCCAAATGTCGCAGCAGAAATTGAGATTCATCAGACCAGGCAATGTTTTCCAAACTTCCATTGTTCAATTTTGGTGAGCCTGTGCGAACTGTAGCCTTAGTTTCCTGTTCTTAGCTCACAGGAGGGGCACCCGGTGTGGACTTCTTGGACTTGGACGTGTTGTGCATTCAGAGATGCTGTTCTGCATACCTCGGTTGTAACGAGTGGTTATTTGAGTTCCTGTTGCCTTTCTATCAGCTCAAACCAGTCTGGCAATTCTCCTCTGATCTCTGGCATCAACAAAGAATTTGCGCCCACAGAACTGCTGCTCACTGGATATTTTCTCTTTTTCGGACAATTCTCTGTAAACCCTGGAGATGGTTGAGCGTGAAAATCCCAGTAGATCAGCAGATTCTAAAATACTCAGACCAGTGGCACCAACAACCATGCCACGTTCCAAGTTACTTAAATCAACTTTCTTCCCCATTCTGATGCTCGGTTTGAACTGCAGCAGATCGTCTTGACCACGTCTACATGCCTAAATGCATTGTGTTGCTGTCATGTGATTGGCTGATTAGAAATTTGTGTTAACGAGCAGTTGGACAGGTGTACCTAATAAAGTGGCCGGTGAGAGTAGAAGCAAATGTTTGAGAAGTGAGTTATGGGGTTGCCATTTATCATAAAAAGAGCTATAACTGGCAAAGCGAGAACATCTGATCTTTTCTACCTTCAAAAAGTACATGGTGTCTACAAGCCACTGTGAAATACCTGGTGATATAGTAGACTTCCAAAGAAATAAGATCCGTCGTCTAGCTAACTAGTTTAGATCTAAATCGGGTTCAATCCTTTGGGACACCAAAAATTGCAGTGGACAGATATTCACTTTGCTTTTAGACATAGTTTCAAAATAATTATTCCAGTAGTTTTGTAGTACTGGGGAGAAAAAAACATGACTTAAATTACAGGGTGACATGTAAGATCTGTCACACTTGTCAACACTATTTACATTTTAACAACATTATAAATAGCCAGTTTTACATTGGATTTTTAAAAATGTATACAACCTTTTTATATTCATAGAATCGCTTTGTAAAGACTTTGTTTAGTGCACGGTTACCAGTACATGTGGCTTTCTGCACATGTGGCAAAAGGATCTGCTGGACTTTAGTGTTTAGTGAGCTCAAAAATCAGAGGCAATATTGAATAACTCTACTGTATTTTCTTTGCACAAAAGACTCCAAAGCCTTCGAATACAATGTTTCACAAGCCCGTGCACCCTGTTGACCCACCCGTGACCATTCAGACATCAAGTTATGAAAATATCGCATTATGAAATATACATGTGACCTGGGGGGGGGGTGGGGGGGTGGGGGGGGGGGGGGGGGCTCAAGCTGTAATTACTAGAAATCTAGTCTAAAAATGAGAAATAATTAATACATTTTTACTCTGCGTTCACTATTTGATTGCAAAAATTGGTTTAATAACAACCCTGCTAATTTAAGCCTTGTGTATTGTTCAATTTGACTACCCTTTCGTTATGTTCGGGACTGTTTTTGCCCCATTGACTTCAATTATAATGGCATTTTTTGAATTGCTAAGCCATGACACCATATAATCATCCATTCTTTATTGTTGGTGCTTTTTTACCTGTTGGGAAGAGGTAAAATGTGTAATTTTTACTGTTTATCATCAGTTGCCACATTAACCCTTTAGATAGGCCTGTGCAAAACTGTTTCTTGCTTTTATATGGAGTTCTATAGAGTAAAACAGCAGATTATGTTTACTATGTTCTGAGAGCTGAGCTTTTGATTTTCTCAGACATATCAAGATAAGTGTGCGAAGGTCTCTCTCAAACTCACACACGCACGCGCGCGCGCGCACACACACACACACACACACACACACACACACACACACACACACACACACACACACACACACACTACACCATATAGAAGCCAGAAACAAAGCTTTTTTTGTACTGATGATCAACAGTAAAATAGTGCAAAAACAGCCCCGAACATGACGAAAGGGTAGTCAATTTTTCCCAAAATAAGATTTGTCAGCAAAAATCATTCCATTTGCTGAAAGTTGTTTCCAAATTAAGACTCAAAATCACCCCAGAGTGGATGAAAACATCCCCAAAAGCCCACAAGGGTTCAAATAAATTTAATTGGTATTTATCTAATTTACAAAAGCAAAAATGTTGCATTATTAACACTCTTTCACTCAGGAGATTGCAGCTGATGGAACTGGCGCATAAAGGTAAAGGTTTCCTGTTTTGTTTGTCAGGGCAATGTGCATTGCGGTATCAGGTCAGACATCACCATATAGTAACATTTAAAACATTCACATTTGTATTTGCTCAAATAGAACATAAATGTTGCGCAGGAGCAGGACTCGAAAATACTTCAATACTGCAAAAAAACAGAAAATTAAAAAATATTTTGAAGTTGCAGGCAAGTTCTATAGTAGGAAAAAAAAGGTTACTATAGAAGTTGATTGGTGTCAGCAACCAACATTCTTCAAAATATCTTCTTTTGTGTTCACCAGAAAAAAAGGAAACTCATAAAGATTTAAAATTAAATGAGGGAGAGTAAATGATGAAGTGATTTTCATTTTTGGGTGGACTATCCATTTAACAGTCTTGCATAAATGTAAATTACCGACCTACCACAAATAGTGAGTTTGTTTAAAAATCGCAGTGGGCCGCAAAAACGTATGTTTGTTTTTTAGGACCACTGCAGTACATTATTGATACATTCAGCCCTCACCTCAGCACACTGGACTTTAGCGATGTAGCCATTGTTCTGCAGTTCCATCCAGTTCGCCTCGAAGAGCTTTGGTCCAATCAAGAAGTTCAGATCGACAATCTTATCGTCTTCTCTTACCAGAGTAGCAGTGAGACCCAGTTTACAATGAGCCTGGACTATTGTAAGAACACGACGGAACATCTTTGCTGCAAGACAAACATAAAGCAGTCAGAAGTAGACAATTTGTGTTTCAAATTATTTGTGATCATTTTATTTATTGACTTTTTTAGTTTTTGAAATTGATTTGGGTTTAAACAGAAGCAATTTCATTTTACTTTGAATAATTTTATTTCATTTTAATTATTTAACTTCTTCCGTTTCTGAAATTAATTTAGTTTTTAATTGTTTTAAACAAATCCAAGCCTTACAAACAAGAAGACTTGATAGATATCAATTACAACATTTGTACAGTGTTATTTTAAACAATATATATGGTGTTGAAGGTAAAAATAAATAAATAATAATAAAAAAAAGGGGGGGCGGGAGATGTCTCATATACTTATCGTGTAAACAATGTGGCTGTTTACTAAATCTATGTTGCATGTTTAAAGTTAGTTATGTATAATTCTTAGAATTGGGTTCCATCTTGCTTCAAATATATTCATCTGGAGTCTAAGGCGATTATTCTTTCCATTTCATAAATTTCTCCATTGATAATAAATCCTAAATTGATCCATTGTTCATATTTAGGTGGGGACTGCCACGGTCGGATCAAAGGGAATATCAATACAAAATATATCTCCAAGTACCCTATAGATATCATCCTAGAACTGCTGCAGTTTTGGGCAACACCAAAAGATATAAGAGTGGTTCCTTAAATGATCACCACATTCTCTCCAGCATCTGTTAGATGAGTCTATTCTTATCTTTGCTACAATTTGTGGGGTACGGAAATATCTTGTAATGATTTTCCACATAAATTACTTTATAAATGCATTTATAAACACTTTTAGGCTTGGAAAAACCTACAACTTCAATTTAGATGCTAAAATCATTAATAAAAAAGGATTTAATATGTCTTTTTTGTTTTGAAGATGAATATAAAAGAGTATTATACAAAGAAAATGTATATTTCTAACATTTACTAATAAAAAAATCATAAAATACCAGTTAAATCTATGTAGAATTTGCATACTGGCCATCATGATTGATCTTAAAATGACTAAAATGTAATGGTAGGGTGGGTAAATAAAGTAAGGTAAAGTAAGTAAGTAAAGTAAAGTTATTAAAGTGAAGTAAGTAAAGTGTGGTAAGTAAAGTAAGTAATGTAAAGTAATTAAAGTAGTGTAAAGTAAGTAAAGTAGGTAAGTAAAGTAAAAAGTAAGTAAATTGAAGTAAAGTAAAATAAAGTAAAGTAAAATAAGTAAGTAAAGTAAGTAAAATAAAGTAAAGTAAAAATGTAAGTAAGCAAGTAAGTAAAGTAGGTAAGTAGGTAAGTAAAGTTAGTAAAGTGTAGTAAGTAAAGTGTAGTAAGTAACATAAGTAAAGTAAAAATGTAAGTAAGCAAGTAAGTAAAGTAGGTAAGTAAAGTAAAAAGTAAGTAAATTGAAGTCAAGTAAAATAAAGTAAAGTAAAATAAGTAAGTAAAGTAAGTAAAATAAAGTAAAGTAAAAATGTAAGTAAGCAAGTAAGTAAAGTAGGTAAGTAGGTAAGTAAAGTTAGTAAAGTGTAGTAAGTAAAGTGAAGTAAGTAACGTAAGTAGATAAGTAAAGTGAGTAAAGTAAGTAAACAAACTAAGCAGGTAAAGTAAAAAATAAGGTAAGTAAAGTAAAAATGTAAGTAAAGTAAGTACGTAAAGCGAAGTGAAATAAGTAAAGTAAGTAAAGTAGGTAAGTAAAGAAAGTAAAGTAGAGTAAACAAACGAAGTAGGTAAGGTAAAGTAAGTAAAATAAGGTAAGTAAAGTAAAAATGTAAGAAAGTAAAGTAAGTAATGTAAGTAGGTAAGTAAGTAGAGTAAAGAAAGTAAAGTAGGTAAGTAACGTAAGTGAAGTAAGTAAAGTAAGTAAACAAAACTTAGTAGGTAAAGTAAATAGTATGTAAAGTATGTAAGTTAGTAAAGTAAGTAAAGTAAGTAGAGTAAAGAAAGTAAAGTAGGTAAGTAACGTAAGTGAAGTAAGTAAAGTAAACAAAACTTAGTAGGTAAAATAAGTAGTATGTAAAGTATGTAAGTTAGTAAAGTAAGTAAAGTAGGTAAGTAATGTAAGTAAAGTAAGTAAAATAGAGTAAAGCAAGTAAACAAACTAAGTAGGTAAAGTAAGTAAAATAAGGTAAGTTAAGTAAGTTAAGTAAAAGTGTAAGAAAGTAAAGTATGTAAGTAATGTAAGTAGGTAAGTAAGTTAAGTAAGCAAAGCAAAGCAGGTAAATAAAGTAGGTAAGTAATGTAAGTAAACAAATTAAGTAGGTAAAGTAATGCTGCGTTCACACCAGACGCGGAAGAAGCGTCAAGCGCGAGTGATTTACATGTTAAGTCAATGCAAACGCGCGAATAGGCATGCTGCGGCGCGATACGCGCGAATGGCGCGGCGCGAATGACGCGAATTGCGCGAATGGCGCGGCGCGAATGGCGCGTTTTCCGCGTTTGACGCGCGAACCGCTCGAGTTGGAAAATCTGAACTTCTGCGGACATTCGCGCCACGTTAACCAATCAGGAGCTTGCTCTTGTGGGGGCATGATTGTGACGTAGCACCTGTTGTTGGTGTCCGGGGGAAATCCTCCAGCCGACACCGACAACAGTTCATCAAACTGGGCTTGGCTCAGTCAGAAGCACCGCTGAAAGCCCCAGTCACCCAGGTTAAGTTTCTGGAGGAGTTTATGAGCCCACAGCGCTGGGTGCACCTCTGAAAGTATCTAGTGGACTCAGACACTGCTTCAAACGTATCGACGCTGTTTTACAGCCTTCATAAAGCACATAAACACAGTTATTTTATCAATAAAATCCATGTTAGCATTTAGCAACGAAGCTACAGTCACCGGGCAGACAGAAGCCCTGCCCATGACTCGAATCCGCGTCTGTTCTGAAGTGAATTTGACGCGCGAATGAAGCGGAGTTTGACGCGCGAATGAAGCGAGTAAACTCAAATGTTCACGCGTCTATTTACTCGCGAATAGCGCGATTTAGCCGCGCGTTCCGCATCTGGTGTAAACGCAGCATAAGTAATTTAGGTAAGTAAAGTAATGTAGGTAAGTAAGTAATGTAATTAAATCAAAGCAAAGTAGGCAAGTAAGTAAAGCAAAGTAAAGTAAAGTAAAGCAAAGTAGGCAAGTAAGCAAAGCAAAGCAAAGCAAAGTAAAGTAAAGTAAAGCAAAGCAAAGCAAAGCAAAGCAAAGTAAAGTAAAGCAAAGCAAAGTAAAGTAAAGTAAAGTAAAGTAAAGTAAAGCAAAGCAAAGCAAAGCAAAGCAAAGCAAAGCAAAGCAAAGCAAAGCAAAGCAAAGTAAAGTAAAGTACAGTAAAGTAAAGTAAAGTAAAGTAAAGTAAAGTAAAGCAAAGCAAATTAAAGTAAAGTAAGTAAAGTAGGCAAGTAAGTAAAGTAAATATCAAAGAAGTCCTGACTTTATGTTTGAATTTTTGTCTAGTTGCAGTTGGGGTTTGACCCACAGACAGACACACACAACCTACCAGGTATGGTGTGCACCTCGTCCAGTATGATGAGTCCCCACTCCTGACTCTTCATCCACTCCATGACCCTCTCAGCCTCCCAGGAGCGTTTGGTGGTGTGGCCCAGCATAGAGTAGGTGCTGATGGCCACCGAGCAGCCGATGGGTTTGTCCTTTGCGTCTGAAGTGAAGCGGCAGATCTGAGAGTCATCGATGGTGGACCACATCTTGAACTGAGCCTTCCACTGCTCCACTGACACGGAGGAGTTTCCCAAAACCAGGCAGCGTTTGCGAACCGTGCAGGCGGCAGTGACGCCTACCAGAGATTTACCAGCACCTGTGGGTCAGAAAAGCAGAATAACAACAACAAAAACATTCTATTTGACCTCAATGATGCCATAAGAGTTGCTCTGGAAATGTTTTGAAGTTGTACATTTCACAAAATCTCTGGTTTGCATAGGGGAGTCCAATACTTATTGTCTACGTTAATATCATAATTGTTTTTTTTAAAGATGTGCGAGTAGGTCTGTCATGATAAGTATTGTTTTGTTGTGTGATATATTGTCATATAAATTATTGCGATAAGTGATATTATTGTCATTTTAAGACCAATTTATGCCTGTGTTTATATAATGACTATACAGCAGGGAAAATAAGTATTGAACATGTCATGTTTTATCCTGGGAATAATATTTCTAAAGGAGCTGTTGACATGAAATTGAAACAGATTTTGGTAAAAACTCAAACAATACAAACATAAAACTAAAACAAAACAAAAAAATAATCTGAAAAATTAGTTATGTGTAAAAACAATGAAATGACACAAGGAGAAAGTACTGAACTACTGAAACATATTTCATAATTTAAGACACCTCTCATATGGAGAATGAAGTCATGAATTGCTCAGGTGTGAATTTTTACCCTTCAACAGAGTGCAAAAATCGTGACGGTTCTGTGGGTCTCGTTTATCAAATCTGATCATAATTTCCTGTTCTATATTAGATTCAAGTCAGGTCATTGGGTGGACCATTCTACAGCTTGATTTTTTTTCTCTGAAATCATTTGAGAGTTTCCTTGGCTGTGTTTTGGATCATTGTCTTGCTGAAATGTCCACCCTGGTTTTATCTTCATCACCCTGATAATGTAGATGTTGGACTGACGCAGCGAATATTAATTTACAACGAGGAAGGGCAGAGGATTGCTGAAGAACTAGTGAAAGATTTCAGCTGCTGTCTGGGCTTTCATTGCCTTTCTACACCTCACACTACACTACCACTTCATGTGTTCAATACTTTTTTCCTGCGACATTTTATTTCATTACACATAACTTAAACTAATCAGATTTGTTTTCTTTACATATGTGGATTTCTTTGGTTGTTATCAACATCCGGGGAAAATTTCAAGTCAACAACACCTTTAGAAATATGTTTTCTGAGAAAAAATTTTGATGTGTTCAATACTTATTTTCCCTGCTGTAAAAGCATATAAATAGACATAAAGGGACACTCAAGGGACAAAAACGACATGTAAATGACTTTGTAAAATGGCTTTAACATTATTCGTGAATCGTCAGTTTTCTGGAAGAGGACTACAGATTTGAAACAGAGCTCATTTGGACACCTTTTGCTAAACAATCAGTAGTTTTCAACAAACAAGAACTTAATATTGCTTACTATAACTTAATACTATTTGAAATCTTTTATGCTCTCTTTTATATTATGTGCCTATTGCGGTTTTGTATATTATGTCCTTAATGCTTGTTTGTATTTTCTCTGTAAAGCACTTTGTGCGGCCTTGTGGCAGTTGGAAACATGCTATATAAATAAATTGATAAAACTTGATATATACAGTTGAAGTCAGAATTATTAATACCCCTTTAAGACCCCGTTTAACATAGAGAAGACTTTTTCAACACATTTCTAAACATAATAGTTTTAATAACTCATTTCTAATAACTGATTTATTTTATCTTTGCCATGTTGACAATAAATAATATTTGACTAGATATATTTTAAGACACTTCTATACAGCTTACAGTGACATTTAAAGGCTTAACTAGGTTAATTATGTTAACTAGGCAGGTTAGGGTAATTAGGCAAGTTATTGTATAATGATGGTTTGTTCTGTAGACTATCGAAAAAAAAATAGCTTAAAGGGGCTAATAATTTTGACCTTAAAATGGTGTTAAACAAATTGAAAACTGCTTTTATTCTAGCCAAAATAAAACAAATAAGACTTTCTCCAGAAGAAAAAATGTTATCAGACATACTGTGAAAATTTTCTTGCTGTGTTAAACATAATTTGGGAAATATTTAAAAAAGAAAAAATATGCAAAGGGGGGCTAATAATTCTGACTTCAACTGTAAATAAAACTTGAACTTGAATATTGAGTGAGCTACATTTTAGACAAAATAGTCTTTTTGTTTTGGTTCACAGATGAAAATAGTTCTAAACACAGCCAGAACAAAACAAGTGTGTCTCAGAAAAACACTGTGATGATTAATAATTACTGAATGAACTGTTTTTCAAACAAATATTTTGAGTCAATCACTTGATTAGAGTCTAAGGGTGCACTCGCACTATGCTATGCGAACTGTGCCCAGGCACGTTTCCCCGGATCGTTTGAGAAGTGTGAGTGCTCTGAATCGGGCTCAAGCATGGTTCAGTTGGCCGGCCCTGGCCCGGTTGGAAGAGGTGTGCCAGAGCGCGGTTCAGTTGGGCTTTGGCGCGGTATGCTTGTAGTGTGAGTGCAAAGTGCGTCTGAGCCCGAAACTGAAGCAAGACGTGACTTTTAAGGGACTGTTTCATATGGATTTATTAATCATTCTTAATTTTCAATGAACGTGAACTGTCGTAGTTTATTTAAGACACAAATCCCTCGCTGCACATCGGCTGCACCTTCAGCACACCTAATACGTGCAGCACGAGGACTTTTATGATAATTTATGAACGTTAAAAGTGGTGGATCTGTTCGGCAACATATTTGACTGCGTGTCACTGCATCAAAAATATTACAAAACGATATAACTAAAGAAATCTTCACTGTGCTAAGCGAGAGCGCCTCTCTTCCTGTTAAACGGAACAGTCACATCATCTGTGATATAAGCGTGCTCAGGTCCGTTAGGTAAAAAATGCAATGTGAGTGCAGGCCGAGGGGGAGAGGAGAGGGGAGACAATCGTGCTTCGGCACGGTTCAAGGCAACTGTACCTAATGTGAGTACGCCCTAAATGAATCAACAATTTGAACAAATCATTTGAATAAGTGATTCAATAAATCACACATAATTCAACACTCAATGAGAGGAACTTGCTGCCACCCACTGGCAACACATTAAGCAAAATATTGCATCATTATTGTTATAAGCAAAATCCCCCAAAATACAGATATTTTATTTTTGTCGATTTCCCACAAACATAGAAAAAACTTGTAACTTGCTAACATATAGTAAATAAATTACCTTTTTTCTAAATACAGTTAATTTTTTGCATTTTTATTTTAGTTTTAGTTCTTTTACCACATTAAGTTAAACTAAATGAAATTATTTCCTTGGTATATAAAGGTATATAATGTATATAAAGTCACTTTGGAGTTATGATGTTTTATCTGCATTCCGAGGGATTAAGTTTTTTAAATAAAAAGTGCCCAAATGTAAATAGATATGAATGTGAACAATCATGAATAACTCGATTTTGTATTAAAAAAAAAATCGAATATAATAGAATATAATTTAAAGGTTTATTTATTTCAGTCAATGTTATTTTATTTCAAGTAACAAGAAGTTTGCTTACCGCAAGGCAGGACGATGACTCCAGATCGAGCTCTGCCATTCCCAAACATCTTCCTCAGACTCTTTTCCTGATACGGTCTCAGCACAGCGGTGGGCTTCAGGTCCATGTTGATGTCAGGATTCACTGTGTCGTTACGGAAGTCATATTCAGCCAGTAGAGGGTACTCCAGCTGAATACAGCGCTTCTGAAGCTCCTCTATCATTTCCTAACCAGAGCCAGGAAGAAAGAGTCATTCTGCATGAATTCTTAAAGGGATAGTTCACCCAAAAACTTAAATTCTGTCATCATTTGCTCATCCTCCACTTGTTCCAAACCATTTAGAGTTTTTTTTTTGTTCTGATGAACACAAAAAAAGATATTTTGAAGAATGTTGGAAACCGTTAACCATTGACATCCATAGTAGGAAGAACAACTACTATGGAAGTCAATGGTTACCGCTTTCCAACATTCTTCAAAATATCTTTTTTTTGTGTTTAACAGAACTAAAAAAAAACTTGGAACAAGTCAAAGGGTGTGTAAACAATGACATCATTTCAGTTTTTGTGTGAACTATCTCTTTAACTAAATGAAATCTGAAGAAACACAGCTAACACAATCTTTCCACATTTTACGTATTCAAGCACAGACACACACCTGACGGATCTCAAATGACACGGTTTGTGTCTCTTCCTCCTCCTCCTCCTCTTTATCCATCTGTTCATAGTAACTAAAGATGTCCTCGGGCACCTGGGTTCCTGAGCGCTGCTCATCTGCAGGCTGAGAGGACGATGGACCACCGTTGTCCTGCTGAGACTTTGAGATCTGGACACAAGAGGCGATGGTACCAGAAATGAGTCATTTGTTTTATTATTAGTGTTTTAATGTCATTGCGTGTATATCCAGAAGACATATTTTTGTTCAAGTTGAGAATGTGTGTTTTTATTGCTACTCACTGCTGATTTGCTAGAGATGGTCTCGGTGATGAGCTCCGTCTCCTCACCCTCAGCAGAGCGAAGACGACAGTCCCGAATCACAGTGTCCTGTAACAGCCGCTGGATGACATCAGGGAACGCACTCTCCACAAAATATCTGTTTCCAAAACACACACACACACACACATAATCAAAGACGCCTCTTATATGAAGAATGAAGTCACATGTATTGCTCAGGTGTGAGTTTTTCACAGACTTACAACAGAGTGTAAAAATCTTGATGGTTCTGTGGGTCTCGTCTATCAAATCTGACCTTTATTTTGTGTTTTCTATTGGATTCACCTCAGGTGATTGGCTGGGCCATTCTACAGCTTGATTTTCTTTCTCTGGAAACATTTGAGAGTTTCCTTGGCTGTGTTTTGGATCATTGTCTGGCTGAAATGTCCACTCTGGTTCCATGTTCATTATCTTGATCTAATGATCTAATGATAATCTTGAGCTAATATTCATTTACATTGAGGAAGGGCAGAGGGTTGCTGAAGAACTACTGAGAGATTTCAGCTGCTGTCTGGGCTTTCACTGCCTTTCTACACCTCCCTTTCTTCATGTGTTCAATACTTTTTTCTTGTGTCATTATTTTATTACACATAACATCATTTGTCAAATAATTAGATTTGTTTTCTTTTCATATACGTGTTTCTTTGGTTGTTATCAACATCTGATGAAAATTTCAAGTCAACGGCACCTTTAGAGATGTTTTCTAAGAAGAAAAATTATGACGTGTTGAATGCTTATTTCCCCTACTGTGTGTGTGTGTGTCTGTGTGTGTATATATATATATATATATATATATATATATATATATATATATATATATATATATATATATATATATATATATATATATATATATATATATATACACACAGTTGTGTTCAAAATTATTCAACCCCCTGATTTATTAGCCCCCCTGTTTATTTTTTTCCCCAATTTCTGTTTAACGGAGAGAAGATTTTTTCAACACATTTCTAAACATAATAGTTTTAATAACTCATCTCTAATAACTAAATTATTTTATTTTTGACATGTTGACAGTAAATAATATTTGACTAGATATTTTTCAAGACACTTCTATACAGCTTAAAGTGACATTTAAAGGCTTAACTAGTGTAATTAGGGTAACTAGGCAGGTTAGGGTAATTAGGCAAGTTATTGTATAAAGATGGTTTGTTCTGTAGACTATCGAGAAAAAAAAAATTAGCTTAAAGGGGCTAAGAATTTTGTCCTTAAAATGGTTCTTTAAAAATTAAAAACAGCTTTTATTCTAGCCAAAATAAAACAAATAAGACTTTCTCCAGAAGAAAAAACATTATCAGACATACTGTAAAAATTTCCTTGCTCTGTTAAACATAATTTGGGAAATATTTAAAAAAAGGAAAAAAAAATCAAAGGGAGTTGAATAATTCTGATTGCAACTATATATATATATATATATATATATATATATATATATATATATATATATATATATATATATATAAAAATCGGAAATAACAATGGTGATTCCAATGCTAAGTCTAGTTTTAATCTTTGATGTATTAAAGATTTATTGAACTGGCAAAACATGGCTTCATAGATGGAATATATAGAGTAATAATGCTGAATTTTAAGGAACACTTTAATTTTAAAAAATTATGCTAATAAATTATAAAATAAATTTATGAAATAAATTATGAAAAAATAGGCTCATTTTACAACGATGCTATAGTTAAACAGTTGTGTTTTTATTTATTAATCCATTTAGCTGACCTCCGGATCTGGCAGGGAGCACTTTTAGCTTAGCTTAGCATAGATCATTGAATCGGATTAGACCATTAGCATCTCACTCAAAAACAACCAAAGAGTTTTGATAATTTTCAGATTTAGAGCTTGACTCTTCTGTAGTTACATCGTGTACTAAGACTGACAGAAAATGAAACGTTGCTATTTTCTGGAACGATATGGCTAGGAACCATACTCTAATTTAGGCGTAATAATCAAATAACTTTGCTGTTCCTGCTGCAGCCATGGTACCAGCAAAGTATCTTGATTATTACACCATACAGAAGAGTTAAGTTTTGTTTTTTTAAGATTTATTTTTGCCTTTATTTGACAGGACAGTAGGTTGACAGGAAGTAAAGTGGGAGAGAGAGAGAGAGGGAAGTAGGATCAGGAAATGTCCACAAGCCAGGATTCAAACTCAGGATGCCCAGAGCGCTTCCGCACTATATCTCAGCATGCTAACCACTGGGCTATTGCACCAATAAAAAGTTACGTCATAAAAATATATTGATACTCTGTAGCTAATGGTCTAACCCGATTCAATAATCTATGCTAAGCTAAGCTAAAGGTGCACTCGCTAGACCCGGATATCAACAAAATGAATTAAAAAATAGGAAAACTCAAGTTTTTAACTCTAGGGGTGTTGTAATATGCTATATAAAGCTATTATGAACCAAAATCTGTGTCTTGCTGGATGTATGCCATATCGAATTAAAACAAGTCTGAATGCAAAAATCCAACCTTGTACCAAAAAAAAAAAAAAAGTGTTCAAAGTGGTCAGTGTGTGTTTATATGCAGTATTCATTAAACAAAGGTCTCGACAACATAACATTTCTTCAGTGAGGGATTAAAACAAACAATCTGTGAAAAGAAAACTGACCTGTTGTGTTTCAGGACAAGTTTGACTTTACCATAGCTCACTGTGCACAACTATAGGAGAAGAGAGAGAGAAAGATTTGTAACATTTAACATTTGTCATGCAAATAAAGCAAGCTTGAACTGAATTTAATTGAGAGAGAGAGTGTGAATTTATTTTATTATTAATAATATATATTTTTTAAAAAGTGTCTTTTATAATTTTTTTATTAACCATGTTAGTCTTTTTTTCTTAATTAGTTTTTTGTATTTATTACATTTCTAATTGTGTGTGTGTATATGTGCATAATCACTTTACTATTTTATTTATTGTTTATATAATGTGCAATGCTTTGGCAATACTTAACAAGTCATGCCAATAAAGCTCTTTTGAATCTAATTGAATTGAATATTAGTGATGTGATATAAACAAATTGTTGAACATTTAAAACATTAGTGGCTGCGCAAACACACACACACACCTTAATAAACTGCACTATGCCATCCGGCACAGAGGTCTTGCTGAGTTTCTGCAGGTACTCAATGATGTCAGAGGTTTGCAGGCCGACGCTCACAGCAGCATACAGAGAATACGCCGTCAGTTTGTACTCGTGCGCATGTGTGGGTCGACACACCGGCTCTGAAATCGCCACCAAAAAGTCCTGAGCGTATTTATAAACTGGAGAGAAGGCCTCGAGGAAGATGTGACCATCAGGAGCCTGCAAGAGTGAAACAGATGATGAGACAAGAACGTTCGGAATGGCTTCTGTTGAAAATGGTCAATCAGTCCAGAAGATTCAGTCTTACCACCCATAGTGGTCGTGAAGAATGGTCATTCTTGAGGAGCATCTGAAGCCTGTAGTCTTTGGCTCCATACTCGTCCAGTTTAGTGCTGGATTCATCCACCTGTTTCCCAGCAGCTGCGGGAACGGCCTCCTGAGACTCTCCACCAATCACCTCTTCATCCTCCTCTTCCTCATCATAATAGCGTTTCTTAGACTTCTTGTCTGAAGTGAACAAACAACTTGACCATTTAGAACAACTATAACAATACAGATGATTTTAGTATGAATTAGCATGTTTCTAGTAAGAATCAGCATGTTGTTAGCATGTTTCTAGTATGAATTAGCAATACCAACATCTGTCACTCACTTAGGTAAAATATGGTTCTCTTACCACGGCAATAACTTCAATAGATCAATAAGGATGTTGCTTCAAAAAAAACAAATGCATTCGCATATTGGAGCGTTTTGTGGGTGTTGTTAATTGGTAAAAGACTTTTAAAATTGAAATCCTTCATGGAGTAGATACTGCTAAAGTGTATCTAAATTTTAAAAACATAGATGTAAGATGTAGCTTTTGCAAGCAGAAGCCGAGATTGCTGATCAGTTAGTTTGATACTGTGTTTTTTTTTGATACATCGTATTTGATTTTATTGTTCACAATAATGATGAAAATGTTACTTTACAGTGGAAAGGTCCAACGCGTTTTTTTTTTTATTATAATGGCCAAGTTTTATATTCATTTATATACATTTTCAGGGGAGAAAAACATGTTTTATAGAATTTAAAAATTGTGAGATAAAATATTGAGTCCACATTGCCCAGAAATGTATTCCTATAAGATTGTGCATCACCCCTATCTATCATTTGAAATCATTTTGTATGTTGTTATTTTGTTGTGAATGTGCTATCATTGTTTAAATAATCATGAAAAAGTTAAAGACAACCGAAAACATTTACACCAACTACTATTTGTATCATGCATTTCGCCATTTTCAAAGATCCCCTTCTTCAACGTGAACATTTAAAAAACAAACAAAGAAAAACTTGTATATTTTTAGTACAATTGTTGTTGACTAAATGTACCCTTTGTGATTTCCAAAATCACCGATGGATCCTAGTAGTTTATGTGTCTGTAGTAAAAGTTAATAGTACTTAAAAACAACATCTGGATCAAAAACAAGTGAACAAGTACACTTTAACATAGTCTTAAAAATCACATTTTAGTTGTGAGACCCAGTGAACTCAAACAAACTGCAAGTTAAGGAAATACATCAAAATAGACAAACATAAACAGATTGACAAAACATCTTCAGCTATTTTTATTATTAATATTATTATTATTTTATAATTACTTCTAACACCTTTGAAAATAAAATACTTTGAAAAATGAAATAAGGATTTACAGTAAACTTAATACTGTAATTTATATTAAAACTTGTATACTATGCACTAATTTTGCTACATATTTTTTACCAAATATATGAAACTTTTTGTAAATATATTAACTTTAAAAAGTTTCTCAACATAACATATACGGTGTTTAAAATATTAATTTAAACGTTAACGTTTTTTAAAGTAGATTCATTTCTATAATTTTTAAATGCACTGGTTTTGAGTGTCAAGATAGTGTACACTCTTAACTCAGTCGACTTTTAAGTGGCCTTTTATTAAATAACATTACATCGTTTACACGTTTGTTATTATTAAATTTTGAGGATTTTAGGTACAATAAAACTAAATGTTATAGCTTCAAAACAATTTAGCCCTATAACGGAGAACAGAATTAAAAACTCCTGATTTAATCTGTTCAAAAGTATATGTTGTGTTTATTTGACATTTGAATAGAAATAAACTAATTGCTATCTTTTATCATGCCTCCATATTACCAGGTAAATAAGATAGATATATCTTGCACTGGTTCATAAACTGTATATTTGTTTATTATTTTAAAACGTCGTCCTCTTACCTCTGTCACTCTTATCTTTCCTCCCCATGGCTTTAGCCCTAGTAATAACTCCTCTATTGTGAATTCAGTGATGATTTAACACATTTTTAATAAGAAAGCAGCACGAGAATAATTTCAGACGACACTGCTGGAGCGGCCATGTCAAGCACGCTCTTATTCTACGGACAAAACTGAGGAGAAATGTAAACCATCCCGAACACACACCGCCATCTTACGACTAGATGCGTAAGTACACCAACCGCCACCGAAAATACATAAACGCTGACTGACGTAGGCTAGAATAAATCAATGTTGTTTTATTTTGTTACGAGACGACAAAATATAACGACTAACAACATTATTTAGAAACTCTGAGGTAATTAATTACAAAACATTATATCCCTTTACAAAAATTAGTCATGGTTTTGTGACCGTTTTTAGTGGATTGTTTACTTTTTGTGTAAGCAGTTTTGTTACAAATATCATGGTTAAATTGTGGTTTGTAAACGTAGTAAACTTAAAAATACTGAGTTCTGCATAATTCCTTCAAGTTGTCTCAACACAAATTGATGTTCACTTGTTTTGACAAATTTAAGTGGATTGAACAAAACAATTAAGTTGTCCCAAAAAACCCTGAGTTGATTCAGCTCAATTTCAATAAGTAGTTTGAATAAGCAGCAAAAAAAATGTGTGTGTGTAACAAACCCATGTTTAATTTGTGATTAGCCTGGTTTTACAACTCTGTTTACATTTTATTTTAAGTAAAACCATGGTTAATTTTGGTAAAAGTATGAAAACCATATCAATGCATAAATGAAAATATATTAAAACTAGAACTTCTCTGTTTATCAATCCACACAACTAAATAGTAATTTAACAAATGCATCATTTAATATTTGATTTACGAAAAAGGCAACAAAGTTAAAATGGACACACAATTTGTTTCAGACACTGTGTTGAGAATCACAGGAAGATTAATATCAAATAAAATATAACACTAGATATCGGACTCATTAGCAGAACACATTGAATTACATGTAAATTATTGGTTACCACCTTTTCGTGTAACCTTTTGCACTGAACTTAGTACACTAAAAACACTGGGTTCCGCACAATTCCTTCAAAGTTGTCTCAACACAAATTGATTGTTAACTTAATTGTTTTGACAAATTTAAGTTGAACATAAAACACTTAAGTTCTGTCAAAAAACCCTCAAGAATTGTGTTGATTCAGCTCAATTTTAATAAGTAGTTTGAATAAGCAGCAAAAAATTGTGTGTGTATAACAAACCCATGTTTAATTTATGATTAGCCTGGTTTTACAACTATTTTTACATTTTATTTTAAGTAAAACCATTGTTAATTTTGTTAAAAGTATGTAAATACATATCAAAATGCATAAATTAAAGCATATTAAAACTAGAACTTCTCCATTTATCAATCCACACAACTTAACAGCAATTTAACAGTATCCTTTAATATTTGGCATACGTAAAGGGAACAAAGCAAAACCGGACACGCGACTGGTTTCAGACACTGTATTGAGAATCACAGAAGGATTAATATCAAACAAACAAAAATATAACACCATTAGTCAGACTCAGAACACATTAAATTACATGTAAATTACTGGTCAACCCATTTTTCGTGTAACCTGTTGCTCTGAACTAAATTTAAAAACCAAGAACTGGAAGAGACTAAGAAATACAAGCAATTTATATGAGAATTGTCCGATTAAACAATGTGAGAAGGAGAATATGATGAACATTCACATGATTTACAAAGAAATGTGTCTCTTGTAAGGCTGTGTGAGGTCTTGTCTGTTTGTAGCTGGAACGTTTTGTAGGTTATAAAGCAGAGTTGTCGTTGTTGTTGTTGTTTTTGTTTCTGAGGTGATCCTGATGTAAAATGGCCGCTCTGAGGACTTCATGCTCCTGCGTCTGAGACACAGGCGGCGTATCTGTATGTGTAGAGTTTGTTATCTGCTCCTCCACTCAAAATCAACTAGAGAGAAAGAGGGATTTAAAGATTAATCACAATTATGAAACAATAACAACAAGATTAAATGGCTTAATGATTAGGTGTCAATTTACTGTTGTAGATCTTTCATTTTAGGTGTTCTCTCTATAGCATGTAAATTAGACTGCTAATTTAAGTAATGTTTAAAACAGTTTTAAAACAGGGTTTCTGCAGGTTTCAACAAGTTAAATTTAAAACGTTTTAAGACTTTTTTTAAGACCATTATGAATAAAATTTTAGATTTCTATAATGCTAAAGATTTTTTTTCCGAATAATCAAGTTTGAAAAGATTTTTACTTACCCTATCAAAAATGATTATAATTTAATACATTTAATAATACAATAATAATAATTTAATAATAAAACATATAGGTCAGGTGGGTATTCTCAGCAGTAAATAAATGGAGAACTTTTGAACGAATATTACTGTAAGCAAAGTAGTTAAAACATTATGGTAAAAATGCTATTTCTAAATAAAAAGTTTTATTGAGATTGGTAGTGTTGGTTATTGTATGAGTGTTAATGGCCAGATTGCGTAGCTATACGTGAACAAAGGAAAGATAAGACCTTTTTAAAAAGACCTACAACACAATATTTCAGTAGATTTAAAACAGTTTAAAGGCATAACATTTAGCTTTTGAGATTTAAGACATTAAGACTTTAAGACCCTGCAGATACCCTGTAAAAGGATTGTTCTCCAAAAAATCTAAATTCAGATGTCATTTAGTCATCGTGGGGTTGTTCTAATGTCCTATTTACTTATTTGTTTGTTTTTCAGTTATAGTTTTATGTGACAGCAGTGGCTCTGGGAATATGAAAAACATATTAGTTTTGTTAAAATTTTCCAATGTTAGATTTAAGGCTTTTTAGGATGTGAATATAAAAAAGTAATACATTTAAGGTGTGTAATATTGTCAAAAAAAAAAATAATAATAATAATAATAATTATATATATATATATATATATATATATATAAAAATTTATTATTATATTTTTATATATATATAGATATCTCAATATTTTCAAAAGACGATAATTTCATATTTTGATGAGTTTGTTGATATTCCTATTATTAACATTGTATGTGGTGGTCAGTTCACAGCAGAAACATTTAGTTTCTTATTAAGGGCTGGGTTTTCATTTTAAACCAAATGCCAAATTCCCTTACTTGTCCCTGGCTTTTACTCACTAAAAAGCTGAATTTCCATGACATCTTTACCATAAATGGAAAAAAGGTTGTGCTTTTATATTATTAATATAATAATAAAATAATAACAATATTAAAATCGTTTTAGCTTGAATATTGTCTATGATTTTAATAGCTACAATGAGAACAACAATGGATAATTTACCTCAGATTTTAAAACATTAATGTTTTTCGTAGCTTTGATCTGCTTACTCTCCCATATTCGATAGCTCAATAGTAGTTTAACAAACTTTAGATTTAACCAAAGCTCCTTAAAAGACAAGCAACAAAGATGGTCTGGACTCAATTTCTTAAATACAACAGGAGAAACAAAAAACAAATGTTTGGCTATGAAGGGAGTCGGTATCGAAGGCTCATAGCTGAAACATTTGTTTTTCTTTTCTCCTGTTGTATTTTTTAATAAATTATTGACAGCGGACCATCTTTGCTGCTTGTCATTTATGGAACAAACTTTTTTAAATTCTAGGATATTCCAGACATTCCAAAATCTGTTGGAACCCTGTAAGGAGCACAATCTTAAATATCTTAAATTAATTTCTGTGGGCATTTTACCTATATAAGGGTATTTTTATATACTTAAAAGGTTGTACATTCATTACAAACATTGCAATATTAATTATATAAGAATAACAGTATTTGGCTTTTACTAATAAAAAAAAAAACATTATCAACAAAATCTGTCTTTGAAGATCTGAGTCGACAAAAGCAGCAGCATTAGAGCATTAAAATTACACTGAATTAAAATTTTACACAAAAGATTGTGTATACAGTGATCCCTCGCTATAACGTGGTTCACCTTTCAAGGCCTCGCAGTTTCGTGTATTTTTTTTTCGTGTCATTTGACATGCTTTTTTTCTACAGCGCATTGTGTTCTGGGTCCTAATTAGTGCATTGTGTTCGGCGTCCTAATTGGCTGTAGACCATTATCAATCAATCTCCTCCGTGCCGTGTCTCCTGTACAGTACAAAATGCGTTCAGCTAGCTAAATTTACATGAATCTTTGATTGCAAGCATTGTGACTTTGAAGTGCTGTACTGTATGTGTGCAAGTTTTCTCCATATAATGTCGGCAAAACTTTCTGGAAGATGAGGAAGATGCTAACCATTGCACAAAAAGTTGGACTTCTGGACATGCTAAAGGAAGGTAGAAGTTACGGGGCTGTAGGACACCATTACAGAATAAATTAATGAAGATCAAATGGTTTTGATTTTTGCTTTCATTCTATAATACTGTACTTATTTTTTTGACAAAGGTTTGAACTTTGAGAGTGTTTAAACAAAAGAGAAAAGTGTGAAAATGTTCATGTCTGTCTGAGAAAAGAGTATAAAGTGTGTAGTGAGGGGTTTTACAGCCTTAAAACATCTATAATAATTGTAAAAATAAAACAAACTATTTTGCGGATTTCACCTATTGGGGGTTACTTTTAGAACGTAACTCGCGTGGTTAACACTGTATAACTGAATTTTTTTTAAAAATTATTTATTTTACTGGCAAAATAAACGAAGCAAGAAACTGTCTTTATAAATGAGTAACTGAATCAAGAATTCTTGTCATGTTAACAAGCAAACAAAGAAAAAAATTTTAATAAATGGTATAAGCAGAACTGTCTAAGGAGAAGTCAAAATAAGCCCTAAAATAAACATTTAATATTTTAATTAATTAAGAATCCGCAGGAACCGTTTCTTGAAATTCTATGAAAACGAGATCAACACACTCGTCTTTAAAAATTATCACAAATATATTAATCATTATGATTTTTTGGTGGTGTTACGGTTCCCGTATATTTGTATGTGTGTAGAATTTTGCCTCCCGTACTCCGCTGATTGCGTGACCGCTGATTGCGAGACCAATCAATTATCATTGGGCGACGTGGCGCGGGCATATACAGTAAAAGGACGCCGGTAAAAGCAGAAGGAAGCGCCTTTTTTCTCTTGATCTCGTTTTTGTCTATACTGCTGACATGACTTTGTTTTTTCGCTGTTATTCATTAACTTTCGTTTGAGTAAAATTGTTTTGTATTACTTTTACCCATTTTGGAGAAAATTTGTGATTTTTGTACATCTTTATTTTGATTCGTTTGTTTGTTACTTTGGCGCAACTCTTTCCAGACCAAATTTGAGATATACTCTTCATGTTCACTCTTTTCTCTGAGTAAGGTGGATAGGGAAGATGTCGTACGACTTCCATTTTGCAAACACGTAGTTAATCAATTGTTAAAAGATCAGGTAAGAGGTGAACGCCATCTTTGTAGTTTTTATTCTATAGATCAGTGTAAGAAAGATACGGCACACGGCGCTGAAGACCTTTTTCTTTTCTTTTATTTTCATGTTTCTAGTGAGGTAAGGGGTCTGTTATGAGTTAGAATTGTTTTGTTATATTTATTTCTTTTATTTTGGCTTCACTTTCGTCCCCTTACTCCTGAGTTGAACATTTTGCTTTTGTTTGATACTTTGCTGAACTTGTTATTCATATTATTGTAAATATTTTTCTTCTTTTGTATATATTTGGACATTAATCTGATTTCACTTTTGTACATTAAATCACTTTTGTTGACATTTCCGTGGTTAGTGTCTTTTGATTACCCCACCACAGTGTGAAAATACCACGCCTTTTAAATGTTATTCCTATTACCCTAAACTAACATCAAAGAGGTTGTAACGGTGGTTTTTAACACCACTAGTCATGCAGATACAGAAAAAGACAATGTTATATCATACCCCATTCTCAGTCCAGTCAGCGCACAGTACTTTGTCTTCATGGGCAGCAAGATCATACAGTGGTGCTTTACAGCTGTGAAAAAGAAGAAACCAGCACTGTTAGGAACAGACAGACACACAGAAATAGAGTGGTATTTAGAGTATAACGTACAGTTGAAGTCAAAACTATTAGCCCTCCTGCAAACTATTTTTTAAACATTTCCCAAATAATGTTTAACAGAGCAAGGAATTTTTCCACAGTATTCCCTATAAAAAAATTCTCCTGGAGAAAGTCTTTTTTGTTTTATTTCACCTAGAATAAAAGCAGTTTTAAATTTTTTAAAAAACACTTGAAGGTCAATATTAAGGATGTTTTCTCAGCCCCATCCTCTACACTTTATTCACACATGACTGTGTCGCATCCCACAAGAACAACACGATCATTAAGTTTGCGGATGACACTGCAGTGATAGGTCGTACACTGCGGGAGAGGAGGCAGCTTACATGGAGGGAGGTGACCAGTCTAGTGACATGGTGTGAGGACAACAACCTCACCCTCAACACAGACAAGACTAAGGAGATGATAGTGGACATGAGGAAGGAGAGGGGAACTCATCAGCCACCGTTTATCCATGAACTTGAAATGGATAGAGTGAGCAGTTTTATATACCTGGGGGTCCACATCAGTGAGGACCTCACCAGGACACTGAACACCACCCAGTTGGTCAAGAAAGCACAACGGCGGCTGTACTTCCTAAGGAAGCTGAGGAAACTTGGTCTGTCATCTAAGATCCTCAGCAACTTCTACAGCAGTGTGGTTGAGAGCATACTGACCAGCTGTATTACTGTGTGGTATGGCAACCCTACTGTAAAGGGCCGCAAACGTTTGCAGAGTGGTGAGGACTGCAGAGAAGATCATCAGGACCCCACTGCCTTCTCTGCAGACTATCTACCACCGCAGAATCCACAAGAGAGCTGCCTCCATCCTGAAAGACCCCACGCACCCACAACACAGAATATTTACACTCCTACCCTCAGGGCGGTGGTATAGGAGTTTGAGATGCAGGACTGCCAGACTCAAGAACGCTTTTTTCCCAACAGCTATCAGACTTTTAAACGGACAGTTTCATTTTTTTTTGGTCAGTAGCACATTATATTCTTCATCCCAGTTTGCACTATTAATGCATACAATTGCACTCAATCTGCTTCAGCCATTATACTGTTGTTTGCACATAAGCCATTTGCACTAGGCACTTTTTGCATAATAAGCACAATTTTAAACAACTACTACACATTGTTTACATCCGTTTACATTACTCCGCAATCAGTGATATATATTGATTACATTCATAGACATTTAAATATACACATTCAGGGCTTTACATTAACACCCGCCAACCCGCCAAATGCAGGTAGATTTCAGTCGTGGTGGGTTATACACACTCTCCCACTAGCCACTTTGGCTGGCTGAAACTCATTTTTAAATTGCCAGTGCTGGTTCATCGTCACTACAGATTAGACTGTTAGTTTATGACCGTTTGTCTATATGCGTATAAATGTGATCTTAGGATCGAGAAGCAGCACGACTGACAAAAACAGCTTTTCGCGCGAGCAAAAGAAAGCAGGTGAACACCGAATGAGAGGATCACACGCATGGTGAAACAGGCTTTTCTCACTCTGATGAGGGCTTTAGTGTTGCGCGCAAAGATGATTTGATGCCCGCGAGTGATTAAAAGCTCCTGTGCCATTTCCTCACTCGAAGCAACCGTGCCTGGAAATGAAACTAGTGCGATGCTCGTGCACTCACAGTCCTTCAAGGGCTCGAGATTCTTTGTAAGCAGCAGCAGTTGTTGTTGTCGCTTTCGCTTTAACCATTCTTTAAACAGATTATTAATTGGCCTAACGTTAACCGCGTGCGCGGCATCATCCCTTCATTATCGCGAACAGAATGTTTTTACCCGCTTTCTTTTGCTTGCTGTTATTTTTGTTAATATAGTTTAATAATCGTCCTTTACAATAATATTGCTTTAATATGTTGTTGTATGCATAGTTAACTGATGATCTGGGAGCGAGAACAGACCACTGTGCATAGTTTTATATGTGTGAGAATATATTTTTTTTTAAATGTCAACTGTTTTGTTGAATAAAAAGTGTATGTATACAGCAGTATTTTGCTTGTTTTGACACATTATTTAAAATTTGTGGCAAGGAAATAATTAGTTTGGTGTGGCCAGAGAGAAAAAAAAAAGGTAAATCCCTGAGGTTGAGCCCTGAAAAGTCCTGTGAAAGAAAACTTACAGTTGCAATCAGAATTATTCAACCCCCTGATTTATTAGCCCCCCTGTTAATTTTTTTCCCCAATTTCTGTTTAACGAAGAGAAAACTTTTCAACACATTTCTGAACATAATAGTTTTAATAACTCATCTCTAATAAATGATTTATTTTATCTTTGTCATGATGACAGTAAATAATATTTTACTAGATATTTTTCAAGACACTTCTATACAGCTTAAAGTGACATTTAAAGGCTTAACTAGGTTAATTAGGTTAACTAGGCAGGTTAGGGTAATTAGGCAAGTTATTGTATAATGATGGTTTATTCTGTAGACTATTGAAAAAATATAGCTTAAAGGGGCTAATAATTTTGACCTTAAAATGGGTTTTAAAAAATTAAAAACTGCTTTTATTCTAGCCGAAATAAAACAAATAAGACTTTCTCCAGAAGAAAAAATATCATCAGACATACTGTGAAAATTTCCTTGTTCTGTTAAACATCATTTGGGAAATATTTAAAAAAGAAAAAAAAATTCAAAGGGGGTTGAATAATTCTGATTGCAACTGTAATTGCAATGCGACACTTTTTTATGAAATTGAGGAAAACGAGGCGGCAAGTGGAAAAAACACAAAATCTAAATGAAGTCATTTTAGCATGTCAAAGTCAAATTTATGCATATAAAATATATTTTCCCAACAACCAATTTGTGGCTAGTGAAAATGGTGAGTGGCTAGTAACAATGGAGAACTACTAGCCACAGTGGCTGGTGATCAAATAAGTTAATGTCAAGCCCTGTATACATTTCATAGTTATACTGTCACTTCTGTGTATATATGTGTATGACTTCACAGAAGACGGCAAAGTAAGAATTTCATTGTACAGGGAAACTTGTTTCCATACTGTGCACATGACAATAAACATATTGAATTGAATATTATTAGCCCCCTCAGGCAATATATATATTTTGATAGTCTACAGAACAAACCACTGCTATACAATGATTTGCCTAAATACCCTAACTTGCCTAGTTAAGCCTTTAAAATGTCACTTTAAGCTGTATAGAAGCGTCTTAAAAATATGTAGTAAAATATTATTTACCGTCATCATAGCAAAGATAAAAGAAACCAGTTATTAGAAATTTGTTATTAGTTTTAATAGGTTTGGAAATGTGTTAAAAAAAAAAAATCTTCTTTCCGTTAAACAGAAATTGGGGAAAAAAATACACAGGGAGGCTAATAATTCAGACTTCAACTGTATCTGTGATTCATTCACCTTCTGGTGTCCCACAGTTTCACCACATTATCTAGAGATCCCGACACCAGCTGATGTTCATGAGACGGAGCCCATCTGACTGCCGTCACCCAGCCGTTATGAGACGTCAGTGACAGAAGAACTAGGGAGCCGTCTGAAAGAAAAGACAGAGAGCTGAGCGATGGTAATGGCTGTTAGTGTGAGAGGGAATCATTATTTGGCATCTCTGGTACCTTTAGATCTTGGGTCCCACAGACGCACGTGTCTGTCAGTGCTGCCCGACGCCAGACGACGACACAGTGGAGAGAAGGAGATGCAGTTGAAGACCTTACTGCCCGACTGCAATCAACAACATCAGTCTGTCAATCCAGCAGCCTTCATGTGTACACTTCTTACTTATTCAAATCATTTCTTAGTATTGCAGAAAACTATTATTTTTATTTTTATGAAATCTTATTACTAAATATTATTATTAATATTATTTAGTTACATATTTTTTTTATTTTGAATATTCAATTATCTATAATTACATTGTAACAAAACAGAATATTAAAGTTAAGCAAAAGTAACAATTACAGTTGAAGTCAGAATTATTAGCCCCCCTGTTTTTTTTTTATATTTCCCAATTACTGTTTAACCGAGGGATTATTTATTATTTGTAATAACTTATTTCTAATAGCTGGTTTATTCCATCTTTGCCATGATGACAGTAAATAATATTTGACTAGATATTTTTCAAGACACTTCTAAACAGCTTAAAGTGAAATTTAAAGGCTTAACTAGGTTAATTAGGTTTACTAGGCAGGTTAGGGTAATTAGGCAAGTTATTGTATAACAATGGGTTGTTCTGTATACTACTGAAAAAAAAATATAGCTTAAAGGGGCTAATAATTTTGACCTTAAAATGGTTTTTAAAAAATTTAAAACTGCTTTTATTCTAGCCGAAATAAAACAAAAAAGACTTTCTCCAGAAGAAAAAATATTATCAGACATACTGTGAAAATTTCCTGAATCTATTAAACATAATTTGGGAAATATTTAAAAAAGAAAAAGAAAATCAAAGAGGGGCTTATAATTCTGACTTCAACATGTCCAAATGATTTTGATATTATCATTTATAAATAATATGTATAAACGTAATGTTTTGAAAACCTTTTAAATAATATTAATACTTATTAACATTTTTGTTAAAAAAATAAATAAATAATGAGGTTATGAGTAACAATTATTATTTCCTAATAGTGCTGTGCAAAAGTTAACAGTGATTAATCACATCCAAAATAAGTTTGTTTTGACAATTTAAGTGTATATAATATATGTAAATACACACATGCATGCAAATATTTGTGAAAATGTTCATTTATATTTGGATATAAAATATTATATAAAATACAAGAAAAAATATGTACATAATTTAAATTATATATCAATTGAAATATCTATGTAACAAAATTTGTTTTGATTAGTTTTGCTTCTATGTACCTTTGTGTATATCACATTAATCATACAAAATATAAATAAAACACTCACATATATTATGTAAAAAAATTTTTTTTTTGAAATCACGATTAATCTTTGCCCAGCACTATTTATTAATAATAAAATTAAAAAGTATAAATGTACATATTAAGTAGAGGTTTTTAAAATTATATTTACCTATAACATCAATAATAATAATAATAATAATAATAATAATAAGTAACAATTATAACAATTTGAAAAAAAAGACAATACTTTTAAATTGTATAAAAATTTAAATTTGCAACTAGCAAAATTTGTTATAATATAATAAAAATTATATTGGATGAAATAAAAAGTTCTATTACTTGTAGTTTTATGGTAGCTGTAGACAGGGTTTTAATTGAATAACTGTAGTCACTTACTAATGTACTCTTCTGTCCACCGGTCTCTGCATCCCAAAGACGGATAGTGTGATCCCATGACGCACTGCACAGCTCATCTGCGTCCATCCAAAGCACAGAGGATACTGCCTCACTGTGGCCAGACAGAGTCATGAGCGGAGTCTGGAGAAGAACAACAAGAATCTATGAAACCAGAAAACTGGAGGCACTGAAATGTGCACCTTTAATACAATTTAAGTTGCAGTGGATAAAAGCCTCTGGCAAATATGCAAAAATGCATAAAAGTATGAATAGATTCTCACCCGCGTGAGCCCCATCTGCTCAGTTTTCTGTTTTTTGCGTGGTCTGTTGGGTTCTTCAATCTCATCCTCTTCTTCTGTTGGCACTTAGGAGAACAAAAACAACAATACAAACCAGATTTAATAAACATTATTTAACATCCTTTCACTACTTTCCTTTTTAAAGTGAACGTTCTTGTGTTTTTGAATTACATTTCTGATAGAAGAAAGGTTTGACAGAACCTTAAAACCTACCTGCGGACCATATCTTAAGCATTTTGTCCCATGAGCCACTGCAAAACTGTAGAGGAAAAAACATGAAAGAAATGTATTAACAGAAAATCAAATGCATTATTTTTACAATTAATACTATTAAATATTTATTATTAAATATCTGCTTTTAAAAAAAGGGTCTTATGCTCACCAAAATTACATTTATTTAATCAGAAATACAGCAAAACCATAATATTGTGAAATTATTTTACAATTTAAAGGGACAGTTCACCCAAAAATGATAATTCTGTCATCATTTATTCATCCTCCACTTGTTCCAAACCCGTTTGATTTTCTTCCTTGTGTTCAAAACAAAGGAAGAAATAGTGAAAAATGTTGGAGAGAAAAATGGGTAATGACTGCTTTTTCCACCATTCTTCAAAATATCTTGTTTTGTGTTCAACAGAAATTCATAAATGTTTAGAACCACTTGGGTGTGCAAACGGCGAGGACATGTTTGGGTGAACGGTCTCTTTAAGAAACAACAAATAAGAAACAATACTTCTTATTATTAGTGATAAAAAGAGTTATAATGACTTATATTTTTAGGTGAACAGTTTACATTTGTTTTCAGGATGAATGATTAATATAAAAAGTATATTATAAGTGTCTTAAATATGATAAGTGTCTTTATTATTACTGGTGTTCAATTTAATGCATGCTTTCTCAAATCAAACATCTAAAAAAAAATGTAGTACATCATTAAAGACATTAAACAAGCACAAACCTTTGTCCTAGTGGGGTCAACAGCAATGGTGTCGACGCTTCCTGCATGTCCTCGACAACAGTGTCTGGCCTTCACTTTGTTTCGTTCAGAATTCCACTCCCATAACATGACAGTTTGATCCAGAGACGCCGTCAGAAGCACAGAGTTCAAACCATCTGAAAAGCACACATCCATCAAACCATCAGGTGGAATTAAGAAAGATCATGACGGTTAGTTCTCTCAAGGTCTGTTTACACTTGATATGGTTTCATCTAAACGTACAACACAAACAAAAGACATCTATAAAGAAACGTTGTGTTGGACGTTTAATAATCTCCGTCGCAAACATACATCATAAAACCTATTTTGTTTGTGTTTTGCATATTTAGACACATGCTTAAATAAATAAATAAATAAATAGTGTAAATTCCAAGGTAACCAGGAATAAATGTATCGTTTTCTTTTTTGATCCATGACAAGTGAATGAACAGAGCCAAACAAGGTGTAAACACACCCTTAAACATTCACGCTTGGATTCATACATAATAGGGATGCACTAAATTTTTAGTTGATGAAAATTATTGGCCAAAAATGGCATTTTAACTTTTTAGCTGAAGTAGAAAAACAGAAGAAAATATGAGCCAGAAAAAGTTCCCTCTTCCTCCAAAGAGACACTACGCATTGTGCGAAGTGGCTTTCACACTGGACACGGAAATCACTGTCCTATGAAACTCATTCATTTCAATGGCTTCAACTGTGCAAGGGCGGTTTGTTGCTGCGTAGAGCACAAGAACAGCGTAGTTGACTAGCTTGCGCAAGTGGCAGTATAAAGGTTCAAAATAGCTCAAGATTCATCTTTGTGGATATTCCACTCATGTACATACATACATACATACTTATCTCCGCATGAACCACACATGCTCACTGGAAAAGCAATGTCTGCTCAAATAATCTGCCAACAGGACATTTCTATGTAGTATACTTGTTACCTGTTGCTTGCAGTAGCATTACTGTGCTGTCATGGCAATGCTGGTAAAATTATGCCTAAATCTGTTTATTTTATGAACTTGTGCTTTTTTAATCAGTATATTACGAAGTTAGAATTAAAAGGTCTTACAATATTGCTTCATATTATTTAATAAAAATAATTATTTCAATATATTTTTATGTGCATTTAGTCAAGTGCATCTAGTATTATTAGTTTTAGCCCAGAATTTACATCTGGTAAATAGTCAAATAATCCAGTTTCTGACCTCTCTTCACCCAAGCCACATCCTTCACAACATCAGCATGTCCAGCCACAGTCATCACAGCCTTCCCCTCCATGGACCAAATCCGAGCAGTCTTATCATAAGAGCCTGTCAGGATCCTGAGGAATAAGAAATGAGGAATTTTTTTTTTTTAAATCAGCCAAGAAAATGGATTATTTACTTCAGTTTAAAAGCGCACCATTCTGAATCTGCCTCCACAGAGCTGATCCAGTCATCGTGCATGATACACTCCTCAGGTTGAGGTGCCGTGAACTTCTCCACATACTCGATTTCCACCACCTCTTCCTGTAAACACCAACATAGACAGATGAATATGTACAAATATTACAAAAGCTGTATGTCATTGCATGCTCGTCAAAAGGGCTGCATTATTGGAGTAAAATACATGTACAAATATTTATTGCAATATGAAAATTTCACCAGATGATTATTAGCTATATACTTCATTATTTTATAATGATTGAGGTGATTTTTGTAGGAGACTGTATCTGCATAAAATAAAACAAACTGAATAAAAAGTGTAGATCAACACAGCAGAACAAAGTTAAACTTGAAATAAACAGTGCTTTATGTTTTCTAGTCTAGTTCTAACAGTATTCAAATACAGCAATTGAATAATCAGGTAAAATAACAATGCAAAGTCTTCACTGTATAAAATAAATGAACAGTGCTTATATTTTCACCCATACCTTTTACCACTGGATTAAACTGGTTCAAGGGGCAAAGAAAAAATGTAGGGGTATAGAACAAAATTGTGACTAAGCCGAATATATTCTATAATATCAGATGACCAGTGAATAGACTGTATGTGGCCCAAATATATGTGCAGGCAAAACTACATTTAATACACTGTCATACTGTTGAGATGTTCTCCGTCTCGATGTGTTTGTCCAGCGAAGTTCGAAGAAACTGACCTCGGACCAGGAAATCAAACTCAACATGTTTGTGTCCAGCTGTTAAAAGAGATTGGAATAATTGATAATGTCAGAAACATAAAAAAACATTACAACTGCAAATCATTAAAGGCACAGTAAACTATTGCCACTAGAGGGTGCATATCCACAACAAACAAAGTCATATTTTGATGACACTGTGTGGAATTATGGGAGCTGTCATCTTCATCACATCCTACAGGACTCCCACAGAAATCATGTTCATGATTCAGCTAAAGTATTCAAAACGTATTATCATGGTAGTCTGAAGCAGAGTAAAGCCTGATTTATAGTTCTGCGTCGAGTGATCAGTGTGACCCACGGCGCCTGCCTTGCGCATAGCCGTGCATTTATACTTCTGCATGCTGGTTGTGTTGCTCTGCAATAACATCTCCGAAAAGCTAGATGGCAGTAGGTCTTTATGTTCCTCTGTGTCGAGTTTCTTCGCGAGTGTTTTGTTCTTTCTGAATGCTACAAGTAGCTAAAACACACTCATTCAGAGGCGGGAACCAGCATACGCGCAACAACTTTAATCATAAGGTAAACAAAACAAAAATTTCCATCTGGAGCTCCTTCACGGGACTGAACACTTGTAAACACTAGCTCACTCTGGTTCGTGACTCTCAGCACCGCCCATGCTAGTCATCGATAACAAGGCCACCAATCACAGAGCTTGCACTATGCGTCATTGCGACGTGTAGTTACATATTTTGAGAGTTGCGCATCAGTGTCTGCGTCAGCCACACTGACCGAGGGCTTTGCGACCGCGCAAAGGCTGCGCCAGACCATACACATGCGCTTGACGCAGAAGTATAAATCAGCCTTAAGACTGAAAGCTGGTGAAGTAAAATGTGAGTGCTGAAGCAATTCCCAAACAGAGACGAGTGTGATGCGGCACGAAAGCAGCAGAGCTTTTATTATGCCACAATCCACAGCAGTTTTATCCTAATAAAAACATTTTATGGTTCTGTTATAATTAGTGGTGGGCCGTTATTGGCGTTAACGTGCTGCGTTAACGCGAGACTCTTATTAGGCGATAAAAAAAAATATCGCCATTAATCGATTCTCAAAGTTGGGTTGGGAGCTGGGTCTATTCTACGCAAGCTATGATGACTTTCACCTTGATATTTTAGCGCGGTGAGCCGTCTGACAAAAAAGTGCCCTTCTGAATCAAATCAGCAGGATGCCCTTCTGGATATTTCACTTACTTCGAAGACACTACTGACTAGGGTTACATGGACATCTGTAATCTAGTTATTTGCCTTAATAGACAATAATATAATTAAGGCGTTTATGTGAAGTGCTTTCATGTAAGTTTCCTGTAATTTTGGGTGACTTTAACTGCAGTTCGGCAGTTTCACATTCATTCAAGAACATTTCATTCATGCCCCCGTGACAAACTGGGGTATTAGACGCAAATAAGGAGTAGGGACTGGTGAGCTATGGAATTTAATAACGCACGCCAAATGGAAAGAAAAAAACTTCTGCATTTCGCGATGTGTGTGTGTGGTCCTTTACTGACAGCCGTGTGTGTGTGTGTGTGGTCCTTTACTGACAGCCGCGTGTGTGGATCTTGTCGGAAAATATGAGGAAAAGTCCTACATGACGGTAAAAGTTTGTTTGCAATGTTTACTTCAATAATGCCACTAATTTATGCATACTGCACGTCTTAATTACATTTCTGTTTAGTTCAGTTATGACTTTAGTCGGATTAAGGTGATTTCTGTTTCGAGCTTATGTAGGTCTACAGTTCAAAATTCATGACTGAATAAACAGTTAGTAAACACAAGTACATCTTATTAAACATAATTTATGTTCATCACCAATTTTTATAGTAGAACAGTTTTTCCAAGCAGTTTGTGATGCATTTTGGAAACAGGAGATGAGCCCCTGGTCTAATGCGCCACCTGGCTTAAGAAACCCGTCTTTTAGTCATTATTTGGGTAGCACACATATTCTGCGAGCCTTCGGCAGAATTCAAATGAGGCATTTTAATCTAGATTAATTCCAAGATTACAGTGTGATTAATCTAGATTAAAAAAAATTAATCTATGCCCACCTATAGTTATAATGCTGCTCTGTGCGGTCTAATAAAACAAATAACACATTAAAGTGTCTTTAAAGTGTCTCTAAAGTGGTGTTATGCTGTTTCCTGTAAAACTAAACCCGATATTAAGCGTGCATGACATCATAGCATGGCCACACAGGACACGGGCCATTAAAACCTGCTTGTTTCCCTGAATTTGAACATGCTTCGAAACATTTGGGATAATGTAAGTGCATATCTCAGCAAAATATATAACACTGTTCTAGTTGTCACTGAAGACAATTATAATGTGACTGAGGTAAAGATGGTTTTATATTGGCACATTCAGACTTTCTCCTTCAATAATATAATTTCAACAAAGTATTATTTGCAAATTCTTAATAGGGAAATCCTATTAGCAGCCAATGACTACCAAAGCACAACAGTGTTCACAGTCAAGTCAATTAAATAGTGTTAATGTTATTTTGAAGTCACACTTGCGATATTCAAAGTAGCGTGGTGACGTCAAACAATTTATGCATACAAGTTTTATTGTCAATTTGTTAAAAAATGAACGAATGTGCGAATATAAAATCAACTTTACCTCAGTTAACTTACATTCTGTGCCGTTAAATCACTATCATTGGATTCCACACAATTTTTAGAAAACAGTGGACAGTTGCGCTGCATCAAAACAAAATGGCAAACCGTGATAAAAATGAATAACTGTTCCAGAATCTGACCGTTCTTGGCTTCCAGCAGTTTGTTGATGACACCGCTTAGATCTGCAACCTCGGAGGAGGCAGGGATGGAGAACGGAACATCATCTACCAGATATCTAGAGAAGAGCATAAAAACACAACTCATACACTATACACATCTACTTATCTTAAAAATCTGTTAACACGCATATATAATGACGAGCAGAGTTTATACATAAGACATATGAACACTATGATCACTACTGAGCAAATGTCAGCTGGATGTTACTTACGAAGCTACAGCTAAACATCTCAGCTAGTTGTGCTATCGTGGACATACATACTCACTTTTTGTTTTCGGTGAAGAACCGGGCCTGTAGCTGCGACATTTTGTCTTATTTGACGAAAACCGCTTAGAAAACACGTGATAAAGGAATCGGCGAAGTTCAGTGTGTATGGGGATACTTTGCCACCATGTGTTTCCCAATGCGTGCCTGTTAAAGGCATGATAGTCGATAGCAGAGCAATCGACGATCGACAAATGCGCTGGCAACTGCTTATGTCTGTGTTGAGCTCTACACGTTTAAAATAGAAGTTTAGTAAAGTTTCTCTGTATTGCGATTTGTTTGCGTTGAAACAGGTTTCATAAAAATATATATCTTAAAATAGAACAGCTAAAAAACAACATTAATCTCACGTCTACACTCTAACAGACGCACACAGTAGGCTACTAAGATTTATAAACATATCAAATGCGAATAAAAAATCAGAATAGAAAACTGATCTCAAAAATTTTAACCTTAAAATTACGATTTATTAGAAATATTTCTATTAATAATCAGTAGATTGTAAATATATTTCGGGTGCAGCCTTATTTTACATCTTGTAAAAAGGGGAATAATAGGTTCCCTTTAACTAAGAAACCTCAGATGTCTCTGACCCAGCTCTGGCCCACACAATCAGCTTTTGCTTGGCCCACATGCCGCAGTAAATTACCCAGGTAGCAAAGAATTCTGGCCCAGATTTGGCATAAAGCTGGCACAGCAGGCATTCATTATCCGGCACTGGCATACAGTGTTTGGCAGAGGTGGCACCGTCATTAAGGTGGCACACAAGATTTGAGCCAGATTTAAAATGTAGTATTTGGCCCAGATGTTAAAAATTGATGGGCCACGTAAAGTTTGGCCTGTCTTGACCCACATTTAAAATACATTAAAATTATTTTTAAGTAAAGAAAAAAATCTACCAATCAGGTCGCTTTAAGAAAAAGCATGCCCACAGCGTGCCTAAAGTGCAATGCTTCATGGGTTTATCAATTTCATTGCAATCATGACACACCAACCTATCTGGCACAGTTCAGGTCCAATTATGAGTTATTAACTTGCCTGAGACTTGACCCAGATATGGTCCATGTTTGGCCCTTGTCTGGAAGCCAGAAGTAAAACCTGATTGTGTGGGCCAGAGCTGGGCTAGAGAAATGTTGCTATGTGGGAACGGTAGTCAGTAGGCTACATGACTGGACCAAGTTTGGCTTCCAGACAAGGGACAAATAAATGGACCATATCTGGGCCAAGTCTCAGCCAAGTAAATAAGCCATAATGGGCCTGAACTGGGCCAGATATGTTGGTGTGCAGTGTTGGGGGTAACACATTACAAGTTACTTTTCTAAGTAACAAGTAAAGCAACACATTACTTAAAAAAAATAAGTAATAATATTTGAGTTACTTTTTTTATTAATTAATTAAAAAAAAAAAACTTTTTAAAAATAAATTACTGAGTTAAAATTAATGTAATCATGTTGAATCAGACTCAGTGTGAGAATGAGCTCCCCGCCGGAACAGACAGAACCCAAGATGACAGAGTCTTACATTTCTGTGATGGAAGTATTCTCATTATTTTTAACGCAAGGAAGAAAAAGGGGATTGTCTCAATAAACATTTACAATAAAAATTACTGAACTAATAAGACAAAAATATAAAAGTAGCAAACACACTGCTTTCAACTTTCATTAATCTGTATATACGGCATATATAACATCAGGAAGTTCTCAGAAGGTACCAGTATTCAAATTTTTTTTAAATAGTTTTTTTTTTAAAGGTAAATGAAAGTGTAGGTTATACAGTGTGTCATTAAATGCAGAGCTCCTCTATTTAAAAAATGAAAAATGCCCTGCAAGTTCTGAAAGAGATAAAGCCTCAGGCAGGTATGAAAAAGTAACTCAAAAGTAATGTAAAGCATTACTTTCCATAAAAAAAAGTAACTAAGTAATGCAACTTTTTTGGGGAGTAACTCAATATTGTAATGCATTACTTTCAAAAGTAACTTTCCCCAACACTTTTGGTGTGTCATGACTGCAATGAAATTGATAAACACATTGCACTTTAGAAGCGACCTGATTGCTAGAATTTTTCTTTATTCATTCATTCATTTTCTTGTCGGCTTTGTCCCTTGCGGGTTCGCCACAGTGGAATGAACCACCGAATTTTTCTTTACTCAACAATAATTTTAATGTATTTTAAATGTGGATCAAGAAGATAGGCTAAACTTACGTGGCCCACATATCAATTTTTAACATCTGGGTCAAACACTATATTTTACATCTGGCTCATACCTTGTGTGCCACCTCTGCCAAACTCGAGTTTGGCCCACATGCTGTATGCCAGTGCCGGATGAATGCCTGCTGTGCCAACTTTATGCCAAATCTGAGCCAGAATTCTTTGCTACCTGGGTTGTTTTCTTTTACTTTTTTGAAAGTAAAACACTTTACGAAAAGCCCAAAAGGCCAAAACTGATAGGGTTTTTCCCCAGCTCAACGTAACATCAGGTCTCTTTATCCAGATATCCTTGAGAAGCGTGTCCCGTGCGGCCTGATCAACAGCCGTCAGTCTGACAGTAACTCTGCAGTGTTTGGGTCACGTCGCCCCAGCAGGCCGAAGGGGTCGAGGCCGCGTCTGCTGTGGGTCTGCAGCTGCAGGACGGCTCTCTGCGTTTCCCAAGACCCTCCAGGGGACTCCACGCACATCTCCCGAGCCTCTGCTCCCTTGGCAGTGAGCACCCGTGGGAGGCAGAGCCAGAGATAACGCAGCGCTTGAAGATCCACACATTACCTCACATAGAAGCAGAGGGAGGAGATGAGGAGACGCACAGCCTCTTCTGTCATTTAGAGAGACGGGTTCAGCCGGCGGTGCCCATGGCGGAGCGGGCGCTGGATGAGGACATGGCCTGGCAGAGAGGTGAGGATGGAGGAAAGAGCCTGAGGACGCAGAGGTGGACGCAGACGTGTGTCAAACTGGCAACGCCGAGAGAAGCAAAGAAGTGGGTGAGTGCAGGAAAAGGTGGATGGAGCCAGTTGGGTTTTATTGAATAACATATTTTAAGCACTTTAAAAGTGAACATCTAAAAAAATGATTCATTGACTTTACAACATTTTTTAAGGTAAGTGGTCGCAAACAACTTACTGTATATGGGCTGAATTTAAACAAATTAAGTTGAACAGTATTACATTTGTTTGTTTAAATTCTGCCCATATAAATTGCAACCTCTTATTCATTCATTCATTTACTTTTCAGCTTAGTCCCTTTATTAATCTAGGGTCGCCACAGCGGAATGAACCGACAACTTATCGAGCATATGTTTTGCACAGCGGATGCCCTTCCAGCTGCAACCCATCACTGGGAAAGTGACCACTTAACTTAAAATAATTTAGTAAATTTGATGAATCATTTTGTTCAGTGTAGATGTGTTTAAATTTAGCGGCAAGCTAGTTTATTAACGAATGGTGAATTTTTTAATGCTAAAAAGTACATGAAAAATATTTAATGATACACTATGAATAATATAGTCTAAGAAATATTAATATGTAAAACTATCACACTTAGAAAATTACAGATTTTTTTTACTTTTAGTTGCATTTTATTTTTTATTTATGCTGCTTAATAAATTTGTGTAAACATTTAATGCGACAAGGAGGCATTAAATTAATGAAAAATGACAGTAAAGATGTTTAAAATGTTGTAATGGATTTCTCTTTCAAATAAATGCTGTTCTTTGGAACCTATAAAGCAAATAAAAAAATACATAAAAAATATAAAAAGCATAATGATTAAAATAATAATTTGAGTTAATCATATTAAATATATATATACAGTTGAAGTCAGAATTATTAGCCCCCCTGAATTATTTGTTTCCCCAATTTCTGTTTAATGGAGAGCAGATTTTTTCAACACATTTCTAAACATAATAGTTTTAATAACTCATTTCTAATAACTGATTTATTTCATCTTTGCTATGATGACAGTAAATAATATTTGACTAGAAATTTTTCAAGACACGTCTATACAGCTTAAAGTGACATTTAAAGGCTTAACTAGGTTAATTAGGTTAACTAGGCAGGTTACGGTAATTAGGCAAGTTATTGTATAATGATGGTTTGTTCTGTAGACTATCAAAAAAAAATATAGCTTAAAGGGGCTAATAATTTTAACCTTAAAATGGTTCTTAAAAAATTAAAAGCTGCTTTTATTCTAGCTGAAATAAAACAAATAAGACTTTCTCCAGAAGAAATAATATTATCAGACATACTGTGAAAATTTCCTTGCTCTGTTAAACATCATTTGGGAAATATTTAAAAAACAAAACAAAATTCTTTTTGTATTCATTTTTGTGATGGTCTCAGGTAAAGTCGGGACCGACAGCTTCATCCAGAGCCTGTAAGAGTCAAACGTCTCCAGAAAACGCAGCGAGAGAAAGGAGTCGAGTTCGTAACCTCAGACAGGCCTTCCACAGCCTGCAGGCGGCTTTACCCTCCGTCCCGCCAGACACCAAGCTCTCCAAGCTGGACGTTCTGGTTCTGGCCACCAACTACATCGCCCACCTGACTGAGACCCTGGACCAGGGCGGCATGTTGGGTGACCAAAGCGTCTTGCAGAGAGTCGAGTACCTGCATCCAGTGAAGGTCAGAGACTTTACCTGATATTCCTGTTTGTGAGAAAGTCGCTTAGAATGGATAGTATTAGGAAAATAACATGAATTTTGTGAACTTAATTCAACATACAGCTGAAGTCAGAATTATTAGCCCTCCTGAATTATTAGCCCCCCTAATAATAAGTATATTTTTCCCCCAATTCTGGGGATTTTTCAACACATTTCTAAACATAATAATTATAATAACTCATTTCTAACAATTGATTTATTTTATCTTTGCCATGATGACAGTAAATTATATTTCACTAGATATTTTTCAAGTTAATTAGTATTCAGCTTAAAGGCTTAACTAGGTTAATTAGGCAAGTTAGTGTGATTAGGCAAGTCATTGTATAACGATGGTTTGTTCTGCAGACAGTTGAAAAAAATATTGCTAATAATATTGACCTTAAAATGGTTGAAAAAAATGTAATGGTTAAAAAAAAAATCAAAACTGCTTTTATTCTAACTGAAATAATCAATTAAAACTTTCTCCAGAAGAAAAAATAAAATAGGAAATAATGTGAAAAATAATTTGGGAATTTTTTAAAAAAAGAAAACAAAATTTAAGGGCTATTAATTTTGACTTCAACTGTATATTGAATGTATTTATGCTATATTCACAGTAATCCAAGTCTTCAGTCACTCAATCATGTGAAGAATTAGTTGCTGTTGTAAATTTAAATCTTAAATTTAATCTTCAATTACATTTCTCATTAGATTATTAATTCCACACACATGAGTAATTGTAATGTAATCAAATGCAATATATTCACCTTATTCTCCGCGTACGAGCGGGCGCAGCCATTTGAATCATTTTGGCTCGAGACTTCCGGTCTCATTCACTTCCATTCATTTTTAGACGTTAAAAACAGCTCGTTCTGCTGTTTGATGTTGCAAACTGAGGTTTTCTTATTATATTATTCTATTTTGTCTGTATAATCATGCAAACACTTGTTTGTAGAGCGAGTAGTTTGACCGTTTTCAGCCGTTTATTATTCCTAGTCATTTCTCCCATAGGAAACTGAATCGGAAGTTCTAAAACAATCACAAAAACGAGCGCACTTCCGCATTGAAGAATAAGGTCAATACTACAAACAGGCGACGCGGTGGCACAGTGGGTAGCACGATCGCCTTACAGCAAGAAGGTCGCTGGTTCAAGCCTCGGCTGGGTCAGTTGGCATTTCTGTGTGGAGTTTGCATGTTCTCCCCGTGTTCGCGTGGGTTTCCTCCGGGTGCTCCGGTTTCCCCCACAGTCCAAAGACATGTGGTACAGGTGAATTGGGTAGGCTAAAATCTCCATAGTGTATGAGGGGGAATGAGTGTGTATGGGTGTTTCCCAGAGATGGATTGCAGCTGGAAGGGTATCCGCTGCGTAAAACATATGCTGGATAAGTTGGCGGTTCATTCCGCTGTGGCGACCCCAGATTAATAAAGGGACTAAGCCCAAAAGAAAATGAATGAATGAATAAACTGCCAGTACATTTTCGGATATTTACAGACTTATTTCTCTAGATATTATTTCTTATATATTATATTATTTCAAACTATGAAAATGTCAATAAAAGTCACTTTGTTAAACTGTAGAGTTGAATTTTCAACATCAAAAGTGAGCAGAGCAGAGATCAAGCAAGATAATGCAATTCACAACCGTAAATAAATGGAAAACACTTGTGAATCCCAAAATACAGAAACTGTTAATTACAGATATTTTTACAGCGTTAAATTGATCAAATGTGACAGTAAAGACAGTTACACACAAAAAATCCATTTCAAATATTAAAAATAAAAGATAATACCCTGGAGATTTCTTTTTAATAATATTAACACTGTATGTTGTGATTTTTTCAGACATTATTTTATGTGGTAAACTCTCCTTTTTTTACTTACACCTCCCAAAGGTCGAGATAACTTTTTCTTAGTCAGTTTAAAAACATTAGACAACTCAGTTCATAAACATTCATTCATTCATTTTCTTTTCGGCTTAGTCCCTTTATTAATCCGGGGGTCTCCACAGCGGAATGAACCGCCAACTTATCCAGCATATGTTTTATGCAGCGGATGCCCTTCCACCAGCAACCCATCACTGGGAAACACCCATACACTCTCATTAACACACATACACTACGGACAATTTAGCCTACCCAATTCACCTACAGCGCATGTCTTTGGACTGTAAGGGAAACTGGAGCACCCGGAGGAAACCCACACGGATTTGGGGAGAACAAGCAAACTCCACACAGAAATGCCAACTGACCAGGCACGTGCAGAGGTGGGGGCTTTGGGTGCTTGAGCCCCTGCCCTTTTTTCTCCTGGAGAGAAAGTGCCCTTTTTCCTGGGGATAATAATTATTTGTTAAATACTACTAATAATACCTGAGGCTCAAATTTAACGTCAGCTATTTATCCAAAAGTTCAAAAGCAAATAAGCTATTTTGTCTCGCTAACATCCTCCTGATTAACAACCATGTAATAAGTTAGCTAAAGTTTAGCCGGGGCAATATCATAGGCATACAGGCTAATGTAATGGAGAAACGACAGCTGGATAGTGAAAATATTGCCCTCTTGTTTTTGCAGTCACACAGAATATATAATGTCAATTGAAGCTATAAAACATGTACATATAGGCTAGCTATGGAAGTCAGTGGCTATCAGTGAATTACATTCTTCTAAATATTTTATTATTTTGTTCAACAACAAAAAAAAAATACTCAAACAAAAATAATAGTTTGAAAAGGGATAGTTCACCCAAAAATGTAAATTCACTCACCCTCAAGTGGTTTAAAGAAAACTATAAACCTGAAATCATTGACTTCCAGAGTAGGAAAAACAAATACCATGCAAGTCAATGGTTACAGGTTTCCCACTTTCTTTAAAATATTATTTTGTGTGTTCAACAGAAGAAGAAAAAAAGTCAAGCAGGTTTGGAACAAGTAAAAGTTGAGTAAATGGTGATACATTATTAGTTTTGAATTAACTATGGTGAATTTAGGGTGAAATCTCCTTAATAATCTCCTAATAATGTATTTTATTTATTAAAGTACAATTATTACTATTATTTAATAAAAAGTGCCCTTTTTTTCCATTTGAGCCCCTGCCCCTTAAAAGGTCTCTGCACGTCCCTGCAACTGACCCAGGCGGGGCTCGAACGAGCGACCTTGCTGTGAAGCGATTGTGCTACCCACTGCGCCACCATGCTGCCTCACGTGATCATATTTCGATTTTAGAGAGCCTTTTACAGTCAGGCCCTGACCTGAAGTTACTTTTATTCAAGTTTTTGTATGTTTGTTTTTTTTGACCATAAATGACACCAGCTTCTCCCAAAAGATAATAAGATGATGTTTAAGATATATGGAGGAACGAAACTTGTAAAAACAATAAATACATAAATACACTAATTAATGCATAAATAAAACGATAAACAAATCTAAATCCATAAATTCCTGCCAAAATAAATATATAAATAATTAATAGTGCGGGCAGATGAATAATTAAATAAATTACACGATTCTTGGAGTAATAAGAAAATGCTAAACTGATGTTAGATTCAACCCCCCTTCCCCCTCCCTTTCAAATGTTTATTAATTTTTGAATGTAGTTCCATATTTGCTTTTCCTCAGCTCAACATGCTAATGAGAGGGTTTCTATCAGTCATCAAAAGCCAGTCGAAAGAAATCTAATGCAAAATGTTTCTAACAATCAACCAATGATAGCGTAAAGACCACCTTCTGATGATTGACACACATAAATAAGTGCAAATATGAACGTTAACATTTGAAAAAAAATCTTTTTTTGTTCAGCATTTTCTCATTCCCCTAACATTTGTGTAATTTATTTAAATATTAATCTGCCAAATTATTAATCTATTTATTTGCGTATTGTTTATTATTGTTTTTGCAGGTTTCGTTTCTATGCACAAGAGTCATCATTGTGTAAAAAATAACCTTTCTCTGCTTTTACATCCCAACAAAACATTTAAGTCAGAATTTGCCAGGGGTATGAATCATTTCGGCCTTGACTGTAAATATGTTTTAATAACTGTGTCGATCTATATGTTCATGCTGAAGGTGTGAAAGTGATGGACTTGTGTTTTCTTGAACAGAAATGGCCGATGCGTTCTCTTCTGTACTGTGGAAACATTGGAGAGCGACTGACTGGAGCACAGGTCAGCCAGGAGACGTCCAGTCCCAGCAAAGCTGAAAGCAGACTCACAAACTGAGGAAGTACCAACTGCTGGACAACACTGAAGCTTGAGCTGGAATGGGATTGTTATAGTCATGCACACACACATACTCTATATTTCCACATTATTTACTTTTTATTTTGATAATACACTAGAAGTAGAGGATTGTTTTATATATTATGCCACATTTATATATACAGTTAAAGTCAGAATTAATAGCCCTCCCTACTTATTAGCCCCCCCTGTATATTTTTCCCTAATTTCTGTTTAATGGAAAGATTTTCTTCAACACATTTCTAAACATAATAGTTTTAATAACTCATTTCTTATAATTGATTTCTTTTATCTTTGCCATGATGACAGTACAGAATATTATACTAGATAGTTTTAAGATGGTATTCAGCTTAAAGTGACATTTAAAGATTTAGGGTAATTAGGCAAGTCATTGTATAATGATGGTTTGTTCTGTAGACTATCAAAAAAAATATTGCTTAAGGGGGCTAATAATTTTGACTTTAAAATGTTTATTAAAAAATGTAAAACTGCTTTTATTCTAGCCGAAATAAAATAAATAAGACTTTCTCCAGAAGAAAAAATGTGAAAGGAAATACTGTGAAAAATGTCCTTGCTCTGTTAAACATCATTTGGGAAATATTTTAAAAAGAAAAAAAAAATCAGAGGGCGAATAATTTTGACTTCAAGTGTTGTTCAAGTGCTGTTTTCATCTGCTATTTTGTATTGTAAAATGGGAAAAGTCAAATGTAAAAAGGTTAAGTAATAAAAATAAGAACATTGAACGTATTATGAAAATAAAGAATGTACAAGTACACTACGAAAGTCTTGTCGTCGATCCCAGTTGTAAGAGCAACAAATAATAACTTGACTTCTAGTTGATCCTTTGGAAAAGTGGCAGAAGGTCGATTTTTCGGATGAATCATCTGTTGAACTGCATCCCAATCATCATAAATACTGCAGAAGCCCTATTGGAACCCGCATGGACCCAAGATTCTCAGAGAAATCAGTCAGGTTTGTAGAAAATTCATGGTTTGGGGTTACATTCAGTAATGGGGAGTACGAGAGATCTGCAGAGTGGATGGCAACATCAACAGCCTGAGGCATCAAGACATTTGTGTTGCCCATTACATTACAAACCACAGGAGAGGGCAAATTCGTCAGCAGGATAGTGCTCCTTCTCATACTTCAGCCTCCACATCAAAGTTCCTGAAAGCAAAGAAGGTCAAGATGCTCCAGGATTGGCCAGCTCAGTCACCAGACATGAACATTATTGAGCATGTCTGGGGTAAGAAGGAGGAGGCATTGAAGATGAATCCAAAGAATCTTGATGAACTCTGGGAGTCCTGCAAGAACGCTTTCTTTGCCATTCCAGATGACTTTATTAATAAGTTATTTGAGTCATGGCAGAGATGTATGAATGCAGTCGTCCAAGCTGATGGGAGTCCCAAGACCCATGACTTTATATTCTATACTGTATATTATTTCTGTTTAGTGACAAGACTTTTGTCTAAGCAAAGACAGACCTTACTGTCCTAATTAAATAATGAAAAAATCAAGGCATGATCATATTTTATTTTGGTAAAATAAGCATAATCTAGAGGCCTTTGCCTTTCATATAAACCACTTCTGATACCAAACGATCAACTACAAGTCAAGATATTATTAGTTGTTCCTAAAACTTGGATAGGCGACAAGACTTTTGTCAGGTAGTGTATACAGAGCATTTTGCAAAAACAACCAAAGACGTTGTAAAACTCACTGTATATGGATTTTTTCAAACTTAAAATAAGTTTTCAGGCATCCCATCATTTGATCTGCATTTCTAGAGTGAAAATGTTGAAAAATTACCTTCTTACCCATTAAAAAAAATTAAATAACTAAGTTAGCAGGTCACTTTATCTTCACTGGCTGTCTGTATCTTGAGTGTTTGGGTTTAATATGCATGTTTTGCACTTGATAGTAATAAAATGAATGTCTTGATTAGTGGAAAGGGAGGATTGTTATAAGGAACACTTGGCAACCATGCATGAGTGCAGAACCCCCATGCGCTCTTAATCATGGGTAGCTCGACTTTTTTAAAAACTCCACTAAGCCTAAATGATTGTGCAAAACCCTTATAAGAATATTTTTCACCTCCAGATGCAACAGCGTTTGTACATTAAACACAAAACTACTCTTGACTGAGAATGCATCACCATATTTGGTAATTAGCGCTGAATAAAATGTGCATCATGTTCAAATATGGGAATAATAAATTAAAGAGACATTCTTAATGAGGGCAATGCAGACATTAGTCAAAGGTTTGCACTCACTTTACTGAATTATTGATCTTCATTATCTTGAAAACATTTTGTTCTATGCTAATGTTTGAATGTTGGAAATTCATTTGGGACTTTTTCCAGTGTGGTTTAACCCATACAGTGAGGGAAATAAGTATTTAATCACACTGTGATTTTTCAAGATCTCCTACCTAGAAATCATGGAGGGGTCTAGAATTTTCAGTATAGGTGCAATTCCACTGTGAGAGACAGAATCTAAAAATAAAAATGCAGAAATCACATTATATGACTTTAACAATTTATTAGTAAATCACTGTGTGAAATAAGTATTTGATCACTTGCTTTTCAGCCAAATTTCTGACCCTCAAAGACCTGTTATTTTGCTTTAAAATAGTCCAGCTACACTCTGCTCATGATTCTAATTTAGTAGCACTTGTTTGAGGTCACTAGCTGTCATAAAGACACCTGTGCACCCCACAATCAGTCAAAAGTCTAAGCAGCAACATGGCCAAAACCAAAGAGCTGTCAAAAGACACAAGAGATGAAATTGTAGACTTTCATAAAGCTGAAACTGCTACGGGGCAATTGCCAAGAAAGAGCAACTGTTGGAGCAATTGTCAGAAAATGGAAGAGGCTAATGATGACGGTCAATGTCCTTCAGACTGGGGCCCCACGGAAGATCTCTCCTCGTGGGGTATTAATGATGCCAAGAATGGTCTAGAATCAGTCCAGAATTATGCGGGAGGAGCTGATCAATGCCATGAAGAGAGCTAGGACCACCGTTTTCAAGGGTACTATCAGTAATACAGTAAGGTGTCATGTTTTAAAACCATGCATCGCACGGAAGGTTCCCCTGCTTAAGTTAGCCCATGTCAAGACCCATCTGAAGTTTGTCAGGGACCATCTGGATGGTCCATAGTATTCATGGGAGAAAGTCCTGTGGTCAGATGAGACCAAAGTAAAACTTTTTGGTCTTAACTCTATTCACCGAATTTGGAGGAAGAAGAATGATGAGTATCATCCGAATAATACCATACCTACAGTGAAGCATGGGGCTGGAAGCATCATGCTCTGGGGTGTTTTTCTGCACAGGGGACAGAATGACTGCACTGGATTAAGGAGAGGATGAACGTGGCCATGTATTGTGAGATATTGGGCAAAAACCTCCTTCCCACAGTCAGAACATTAAAGATGGGTCGTGGCTGGGTCTTCCAACATGACAATGACCCAAAGCACACAGCCAGGAAAACCAAGGAGTGGCTTCGTAAGAAGCATAACAAGGTTTTGGAGTGGTCTAGCCAGTCTCCAGAACTAAATCCAATAGAAAATCTTTGGAGGAAGCTGAGTTAGTTACATCCACAAATGCCAGTTAAAATTGTACTGTCAAAAAGAAGCCCTATGTTAACAGTGTCCAGAAGCGCCATCTACTTCTCTGGGCTTGGAGCCATCTGGGATGGACAATCACACAGTGGAAACGTGTACTGTGATCAGACGAATCAGTGTTTGAGGTATTTTTGGGGGAGAAATGGACGCCGTGTGCTCCGAACCAAAGAAGAAAAAGATCATCTAAACTGTTACCAGCAACATGTCCAAAAGCCAGGGTCTGTCATAGTATAAGAATGTGACAGTGCCCTTGGCAAAGGTAACTTGCACTTCTGTGATCTCACCATTAATGCGGAAAAGTACATAGAGATTTTGGAGCACAATATGCTGCCTTCTTTTCCAGGGACGCCCATGCGTACTTCAACAAGACAATGCAAAAACACATTCTGCACACATTACAAAGTCCTGGCTGTGGAGGAAGTCTGCCTGCAGTCCCAACATGTCTCCAATAGAGAATGTGTGGTGCATTTTGAAGCACAAAATGCGACAATGAATGCCAGTGAAAACTGTACTGTGTCAAATGGCAGCCCTATGTTACCAGTGTCCAGAAGCACCATCAACTAGGCTTTAAGGAATCTGGGATGGACCATCACAAAATGGAAACGTGTACTGTGATCAGACGAATCAGTATTTCAGTTATATTTTTGAGAAAAATGGACACAGTGTGCTCCGAATCTAAGAAAAGAAACATCCGGACTGTTACCAGCAACAAGTCCAAAAGCCAGGGTCTGTCATAGTATGGGGTTGTGTCAGTGCCCTTGGGAAAGGTAACTTGCACTTAGGGACCACATCGAAAATGAGATGATTCATCTCAAGGGGCTATCCCATTCAATAAATAAATTCAAAATTCACTTCTGTGATGGCACCATTAATGCTGAAAAGTACATAGAAATTTTGAAGCACAATATGCTGCCTTCTTTTCCAGGGATGCCATGTATATTTCAACAAGACAAGGCTAAAACATTCTGCACACATTACAAAGTCCTGGCTGCGGAGGAAGAGGATTGACTGGCCTGCCTGCAGTCCCGATTTGTCTCCAATAGAGAATGTGTGGCACATTTTGAAGCACAAAACGCGACAAGACCTCATACTGTTGCACTTGTTAGACTTGTTTGCAGGAAAAATGGGACAAAATTACACCTGAAACACTTCATCACTTGGTGTCTTCAGTCCCTAAACGTCTTTTAAGTTTTGTGAAAAGGAATAGCAACATTACAAAGTGCTAAATGCTTTACTGTCCCAACTTTTTTGAAATGTGTTTCAAGAACCAAAACTGGAATACATGTATATTTCGGGGAAAAAAAAACTATAAAAATCATGAGAAACACATTAAACAATGTTTGTTGTATTGTCTACAATGTAATACAAGTCAAAGTAAATTTACAAATCACTACTTTCTTTTTTTATTTGCATTTTCCATATGGTCACAACTTTTTCCGAGGTTTCTGGGGTTGTAATTATGAAATAACTTTAACTATATGAGGGCGTTTAGCAGAACTTCAGCAAGATAGCGCTCCTCATAATTCAGCCTCCACATCAAAGCTCCTGAAAGCAAAGAAGGTCAAGGTGCTCCAGGATTGGCTAGCCCAGTCACCAGACATGAACATTATTGAATTATTTATGAAACATGTTATCTACCTAAACAGGATTGTGTACAACTGCAAATTCTTTAGAAGCACGGCTTATAATTAGTGTACATAGCAACACTGATAAGAACGTCCCTCTATTAACCAGACTTGTGAAAAAAATTAAATAAACTGGATAAAAATGAGCGTTACTTTAAGAAAATTTGCAGGCACCAAACATGCATATTTATAAGCACACAAAATTAAGTTTATGGAATTCATCGTTACATTTGATTGTCACTTCAGAAAACTACAAACTCATCTTGGTTTCTAACAATTTTCTTTTTTGGGGGGTGAACTATCCTTTAAACTTGGGCTCACATAGATGTAAATACCAATTAATCACTCTGAGCACTTTTCTTAGTTCACATAATCTTACAGCTCACTTGTCGGTTAATACTTTATCAGTCAAATTTATTACAAAAATGCCATTCTAGAAAGTCACAAGTTCAATTCAATTAACCACCACAAATAGCTAAATGCGTTTTGTTTGTGTGGTGAGAAACACAAATATCCTTGGTTATTCTTGTCCAGAACTCCAGCTCTTCATGAAACGTGGGCTCCCATCCATAAGTAACGGTCAAGGCTAACTCTATAAATCTGTCTAAGCCGCTGATAAAAGCGTTTTCTCATGTTAATAGCCAGAATGGCCCAGAGAGAACTGCGCTACTAAGGCAAGGGTTACGAAGCCAGAGAGCGAGGGCAAGCGTATGCTGTCAGAATCTCTGCCACCACAAAACCACTTCACCATTTAAGGAGTGTTTTCACCAAACAAAGACGAGCCGAGGATGAATAAATCTGCTTTAATGATAATACTGAATGCTGTAATTAATTGAGGAAATTCTGGGACGTGCAGGGAAAACAAGTCCAAAGGATCCAATCAAAAAGCTAAAAGAGTTTTACTGCCTGTATTAAAATCTACTAGAATTTTATATGGTTTGCTTTATAATTACTAGTAGGGCTAGATGGTATCGGAAAAAATCTGAGATTGCAATAATTTCTTGAACATGACAATGAGTTCACTGCACTCGAATGTCCTCCATAGTCACCAGATTTCAATCCAATAGAGCACCATTGGGATGTGGGGGAACGGGAAATTCACATCATAGATGTGCAGCCGACAATTCTGCAGCGTGACGCCATCATGTCAATATGGAGCAAAATCTCTGAGGAATATTTCCAGTACCTTGTTGAATCCATGCCACGAAGGATTAAGACAGCTCTGAAGGGATAAAACAGGTCCAACCCGGTACTACCTAATAAAGCAGCCATGAGTGTATATATTGCAATATGAACAAAATATGAATAACTCATTACTTCGATTGACTAAGACTTGAAGGGGAATGAATCATGCTTAGAATCTAAGACATTTTGAAAGTATAGCTAAATACACTAGAACAAAGATAAAAGTGAAATGAACAGTTCTTTATGGGGTTTCTGTGGAGTCAGAATTCAGATAAGAAAATCAATAATCAGATGTAAAATTATAATTATATCATTTTGTAAATAATATAATTAAAAATGATCTTTATTCCAGTTTTAAATGGCTCAATTTAATGTTATAAACCCTCTTGAAACACTCCATCACAGGCCTTAAAAACAAATGCAAATGATAAACATTCACTCGATTATGGACTACTCTGAAGTGACTCCACAATCATTATGAAATGTTTGGTCAAGTATATTCCTGTGTTGACATTGCATATGCTGAGGTGTGACTACTGCAGATGAACACATCACGATATCGATGCTGAAACAATATACTGTTCAGCCCCAAGTACTACCATCTTTTTATTAGGTACCTGCTGGAAAAAAAAAACAGTACTGTATAAGCTAAATATAAATTTCATCCACTTTTTAAATAGTTTTTTTTTTCAGAGCACAAAAAAAAAAAAAATCCCTATCATATTTATAAATGTTAAAATCAGCACCAAAATACTAATAAAGGGATAGCTGAAAGGATAGCCTAAAAACGACAATTTCCTAATTTACAACGCTAAACTTTAATGAATTTCTTTCATCTGTTATTCAGAAATAAGATATTCAGAATTGCGTGAGGAAAAGCAGACACTGGCCCAGTTTCACAAACAGCTCTTAGATTAAGCCAGGACTAGGCCTTCGATAAATTAGGCTATTTAAGCCACCTTTATAAAATGGCCATAGAAAAATATATTACTGGTGTGCACCTGGAGACAAAAAAAAATGACACTGATGTATTTTAAGACATCTCACTGCAAGTTATTTTGAGTTGAGACAGCTCAAACATGCAATTTAATCTTGACTAGCCTTAAACCTTGTTTGTGAAACCGGGGGACTAACTTCAACAGTATAACACTAACTCCCCCCAACATTCCTCAAAATGTCTTCCTTTGTATTAATCAAAAGAAACTCAAACCGGTTTGAGATTTAATTGTAATGTTACACATTTATACCGAACCACGTTTCCGCTACACGATATTGGAAAAATCTGATATTGCGATTTTATTTTTCTGCGATATGGATACTTTCATAAAATGGTTTTAATAACACTATCCGATGGTTTTCTGGGGACACTAACAGTATTCAGTTACAGAAATTGAATAATCACAATGCTTTTATTTTTGGTTTCATTTCTAGTCAAGATAACTAAAAATTCCTAGAGCATTGGAAAATAGTGTTTTATTTTCAACTTAACCTCCTAGGGCTTAGTGGCCACATAAGTTGACAGCACAATTTAGCTCTTATGTTTTATATTTTGTTACAGACATACAGTGTCATCCTACAACTGTTTTGCAGCATAAGAAATGTACAAAACACTATAATAACGGTCCAAAAAAATTTGTTTTTACTGATAGTCAAAACATGTTCAAAAAACATGTTTGTGTGTTAATGCATTAAAAACAGTCAGGAAAAAAAACTGCTGTGTTCAAAGCAGAAATAAAGAGTTTTTCATTCTATTACACAAAGGTGACTGTTTTAAGGAAATTTGGACCATGAGTCCACATATGTGGACATCATTTTTCTCTAAAAGTACATCATATCAAAAGATGATACTTAGGTTTTTTCCAAGTAGGTTCCAATAAGCCCAAATAGCAAAGAGAAATAAAAAATGCATGGAAAAAACAGCTTGGGCCTTAATAGGTTAAAAAGAAATGTCAAAATCGAGAGCTTTTCCTTAAAATAAGCTAAATTATCTGCCAGTGGAGCAAGCGGAGCAGTGTGGTGGTAGATTTTTATGAATCATAAATTTCATCCAAGTTCAGTGATAAAATACAATTCTGGAGCTCCTACTCATCTATAATCCAGATTGGACATTGCAAATCTTGCAATGCAACTATTGCGGATGAGCATATTGCGATATCAATGCTAAAATGATATATTGTGCAGTCCTATTCAAAACCATTAGGTAAATCATTTAAAATGAACTTAACATTTCGCTTATACCATTTAAATAAATGTTCAAACCAAGTACTTTAATAAATGTTAAATTTAAAATTATTAATATTCAAATGCAGTTTCTGATATATTGATTAAATGTGCATTATTGGTCACAGTTCTTGTACAAGATTTAAGGCAAGATTTATAATTTTATTTCTCTTCTTGTGTGTGTGTGTGTGTTCCATTATTAACAGCAGCATGACAATTGTTGAAATAACACCAATACTTTTTTATTTTATTTAATTCAAGTACTTTCACATGCCCTATGTTTGTTTTCAAAGTACTTTCCAGGCCTTGAAATCATTTCTAAAATTAAAGTACTTTCAAGTAGTGTGGGAACCCTGAGTTTAGGATGTTTGAATAAATAAATTTTATATATTATGCTGTGCATAGAGATTTCTGGTACCTTCAGAGGTAAAAATCTCATCCATGACCTTAGCCACCGTTTTCACCATGTGGAAAAAAAGACATGTATGTGGCTTAACATTTTCTGCTTCAGAGCATCTTCAGATAATAAAAGGGGCTTTACCTTTTTGCCTAGCGAAATTAAAAATGAGCTGCTTTCACCACAAATCTGATTTACTGGCGTCTTGGCTCAGTGATATCCAGATTCTGTCACTTCCTCTAAAGTTAAAGAGATAACCAAAATAGCTGCTCAATCTCCTGCTCATTAGACCTAGAACAAGCTGATGGCTGGCTAAATTTATGCTGCGTTTTGGCAAAGCTTCTTGACTTGGCTTGATCTTACTGGAACAGGGAAAGAGGAGGAACCAGAGAGGAATGTAAAACACACAAATAAAACACAAAGTACTTCATCCTACGATTTTGGCTAAACGTTCTCATGGTCCACAACTTCATCTCCACTAAAATCACGCTAATTCCTATTTCTTCTTTACAAGTGGATTTCAATATAGAAAGATTAAGTAAATTGTCAAATAGTTCAGAGGTTAATATCTTTCTATACTACAAATCAATGCACTTTGCATAATGATCTTACAACAAAAACAAAACTTTGTCGATTTAAATGAAAGTCAATGAGCCCACATGCTAGAAACATCCAGGATTTAATAAACCTGAGACACAAATGACCCAGTTTTACATCACAAAGCTCACAGAGATGTCTTTAGTTTGACCCCGTTCTCACTTTTAACTAAAAACATTGATTGATAGACAAACTGAACCGCATGATCTAGAAAAACAATGCATGGGATCAAATATATGAATTCTACGGACTTTTCTCTCACAAATCAAGCAATGTGTGGAGAAAATATCCTATAATTAAAAAAATCATATGTATATATTTTTTAAAACAAATGACAACAGTCTAATGGAACTGTTCGAGAGGGGGATAAGGTCCATACAATGTCCAAAAACACTATAAAAATGTCTTATTTACAAAAAGTTCATGGAAAGAGTCCTGTTGGTTTATTCGTCCTCTTTTACCTTTTTCTTTTTTTTCTTCTTTTTTTCTGTTGTCTGAGAAAGAAAGGGGATTTTAGGGTTTCAAAATACAAACATGATATAATATGATTGTATTTGTACCACCGTTCTCACCTCTTCTACCGCAGCCTCTTCTGGCTCTTCTTTCAGCTCCACCTCAGCTGCTCGCTTCTTTTTCTTTTTTGTCGTCTATAAAGCAAGAAGCAACTTGTTAAAATTCAATAAAACATACTTAAAGGATGTTCAACCAAAGATTAAAGTTCACTCTCTGCCAAGTTTAGGGTTTCATCAACATAAAAAGTACTTTAAAAAATGTTGTAACCACTGAAGTCCGTAAAATAAACATAAAAAAAAAAAAAAAGAACACTTTGGTTTCTAAAAAGGGTGAATAAACGACAATCCTCAGTTTTAGGTGAACTAACTCTTTAACAAGCACAAACTATAAAAATCTCTTGAGTCAGAATAAAATCGGGTCTGAACCCTTTCTAAATACTAAAGCATGATATTTTTTAGTTTAAACGTCATTTAGAACATTGCTTTTGAAGTTCCCATGGCAATGTGTCTAGTTTATCATGGGACAAGTCAGTCCAAACGATTTATGCATATCATCTTCTGTTTCTTTTCTTTCTTCTGCAAATATTGACAATTGTCCTGATTATATTGTGTAATATTTGATATTCTAGTTTCTCAAATGTGTGTAAGAACATGCATTTTACTTTTTAAACTGGCTAAATGACGATCATATTAATTGATATATGACCGGTGAAGGGCGCTACCATGTTTAGGCTACGCTTTAGAAGAGATCAGAGATGCTGGATTTACATATTGATCTATACTTTTCTTCCAAAATACATGAAAGTAACAGGCTGTTTAATTGGGAAAGGACAGCTATCTTATGTGTATCTTTGGCGAATAAAACGCCTTAAACAACTAAAGTAAAATGTTATTTGGTTAAAATGCTGATAGGTTGTGATTCATGACAAGCTCTGTGCATCTTTCTATGCCTATTTCTAGATTTAAATTTTAGCAGTTGATGCTGTGCACTCTGAATGTTCTAATCACACCGGTGTGATCACTAGTGTAAAAGTAACAAACTCTGGGTTTCTGCAGAGTTTTACCAAGTCAAATTAAAGACGTCAAGACCTTTTCAAGACCGTTATGAACTTTAAAACTTGTACAGGACTAAAAAAAAATGTAAAAAGGTTTTTTCTCCTCATCAAAAAGAATTTCAGAATTTAATTATTTCTTAGCCACATTTTATTTAGTCAAAACAAGCAAACTCTAGTTATATACATGCCCTTATTTCAACTATGTTTTTTTTTACTATAATACATTACATTTATGCAGAACAATGTGTCCAAAAGACAAGGAGAACTTTTAAACAATTGTAAGGAAGATAATTACATCGTATTGGCAAAATAGAGTAAAAACGTAACTTGTTCAAATGTTTTATTGAGAAAAACTGATTGGATGAGTGTCAGTAGCTTTACATGGACAGAGGAAAATGAAGACCCATTTAAAACAAAGACCTACAACACAATTTAAGATCTTTAAGGCCTAAAATGTTGTTTTTGAAGCTTAAGACATTAAGACTGTAAGATGATGTGGACACCATGTAAACTAGACTTGAGCGAATGAGCCCACATCTGGATAATAATGAGTCAAGGATGAATTTATGACTGACCTCCTCTCTGACCTCCTCTACCGGGCTGACGGCAGTCTCCTCCTCCTCCTGCTTGGGTTCCTCCTCGGTCTTCTTCTTTTTCTTCTTCTTCTTTGGTGTCTCCGTTTCAGCCTCTGCTGTGATAAAAATTAATTTAATCTTTATCTGAATGTAACGCGTGTCAGTATCTGTGGTGTAATGCTGTATGGATGTTCACCTTCCGCAGGGGCTTCTCTCTTCACTTTCTTGGCTTTGGCCTCTATGGGCTGGTCTTCCTCTTCAGCCTCCTCGACCTCTTCAATCTTCCTCTTCTTTGAGACTGTGGGGAGTGTTGAGTCACCAGACGGGTCGTATACCTTTACATCACTGGTAGGAAGTGAAAAGATCATGTTTAAAGCTGTAATTTATTGCCTAGATGACAAAGCAGAATTTCTGGCAGATTTAAGCTATTTTAATTTGCTGATTTTGAACTCAAGAAACAAGGCACTCTTTAAAACCTCAAAGATTAGTTCACACAAAAATGAAAATTACCCTCATCCTTAGTGCATATAACTTTTTTTTTTGTCAGACGAATAATCAGTAGTTTAAAATTTAGCTATAATTAATATATAGTTTATAGTTTAAAATAAAGCTATAATTGTGCAGAATAGTGACTTATTTTAAAGCTTAAAAAAAAAAAATAATAAAAAAAAATCTACAATTAAACCAACCCATACACCACCAGGGGCTTAACGCATGTTTTATGAAATGGATCGATTTTTTTTTGTACATCTATTTGTAACCATTTCAAAGGGGAAAAAAATTAATTAAATAAAAAATTAAATAATAATAAAAAAAAAATTAATAATAATAATAATAATAATTCACCAAAGATGTCTTGAGGGTGAGTAAATTGTGGGGTAATTTTCATTTCTGGGTGAACTATTCCTTTTTGATTGTTTTTTTTTTTTGGAGTTTTCACCTTTATTGACAGGACAGTGGAGATTTACAGACAGGAAAGTGTGGGGAGCAAAGATAAAGGATCTGCAAATGACCTCGAGCCAGGAATCAAACTCAGGCTTCCACAAGCACATTACTGCCATGTGTCGACACACTAACCACTAGGCTATTGGCAGACTAACCATTCCTTTAATATATTTATGTTTAACTAAAACTACAAGCAGCAAAAATAAATAAATAAAATGCTACTTCAAATTTACCATCGGTTCTCTAGATTGGCCATTAGTAGGTTTACGTTTTTGAGAAATTTAAATTTAGGTTTTATTATATAAAAGTACTAATAAGGTGTCTTCAAAATTTCAGATAACCTTTTTATTGACAGCATTTACAGAAATTGATTATAGGTCAATATCCGATATTCACTGTTTTTAGGTCTTAAATATTGATAACTATATGCTACTATACAGACGAATAGTAGCATATAGTTATTAGTAGCATACTTGTATTCATACAAATGAATAAAAAAAAAAAAAAGATACATTTATATTTTACTCAAAACAACTATTAATGGCTCTTAAAGTGGTCTCTTAATTTTTTTCCAGACACTTGTATATACACACCCACCCACAATATCACTTCAATAAGTACATTCAGCCATAAAGAAACACTCACCTCTTATGTTGATATTTATCTGCCTTTGCCAGAGCTTTTCCTGAACCGCTGATGCGCCTGATCTAGAGGAGAAAACAGACAAAACTACATAAGAGATTTAACATTATAACTGTAAATGCATTCATATCCCCCTAAAGTCTTGCTTTAGCATGCTTTATCAAAAAGAAGTGATCTATAAAATACCAAGCTCAGAAGAGGTAGTGACAAAAAAACCCACATGTTTTTTTCAGGACTGTGACATTCAAGTCATCTTCATCACCGCTTGGAACATAATTAAAACAAAAATATATATCCACTAACCCCTTTCTCCTCCAGGAAGCGTAGTCTGGCCTCCAGCTTGGCTCTGTTTTCCACTCCCATCTCTGCATTGGTGTCTTCACCCAGCGCATCATAACGGATGGCGAGCGCCGTTTTGGCCGCCAGCATTCTGGAGATTTTACCCTTGTTCTTAGCTGTGGTCTGTCCCACCAGAGAGGCATGATAGATGAGACCATATTTTGGTGTATCCCGACGTGTTTTCAGAGCACGGAACAGAGCTTTCTCTGCACCGAGGATCTGTACAGTAGAAGCAGGGTGTTTGGCCAAGTTCAGCAGAGACCCTGACGAAAACAAGTCAAATTTATAATTCAAGATGATACACAAAATGAAAGAAAATGCTAAATACACTGAAGAGATGGGTTTAAATCAAAAAGTACATTAAAGCGCCCCTATTTTGCCATTTTAAAGGAGACTACATTTGTTTTGGAGGTCTTCTATAATAGGTGTACATTCATTTAAAGTTTAAACGCAATACATATTATGAGGAAAATGAAAACAATATCAGATTTCCTTTCAGTGTCTAAAACGGGTAGTTCCAAGATTTGGTCAGTAAACTCTGCTGATTGGACAGATGGACCGCTCTGCTATGATTGGTCTATTGCTTACAGGAGAGATTGAAAACTAAACCTTCATTACCAGATCCAAATTTCAGCTTCAGAGAAATGGATTTTAAATCCACTTGAGGGCGAGTACATTATTTTTTGGGGTGAACGGTCCCTTTAAAAATATGACCCAAATTTTAATCCCCAGTTACTACAATTTGAAGATAAGAGTAGATCAACCTATAAGTCTCTAAGTGGAAACTAAGGGCGTACTCACACTATGTACAGTTGCTTTGAACCGGGCTAAAGCGCGCTTGTCCCCCCCTCCCGTCTCCCCCGACGGCCCGCACTCACATTACATTCGGGCCTGGGTGCACTTACGTCGTTGATGATGATGCGCTGTTCAGTAAGCGTTCTCATTCAACACAGTGGACATTTCTTTAGTTATATCGTTTAAGTCGTTTGATATGCAGTGACACACAGTCAAATAATTCGCTGAACAGATCAGCCACTTTTGACGCTCATAAACAATCATGAGGTCATTGAGGGTTTTGAATCTTTAATAAAACTACAACAGTTTGCGTTCATTGAACAGTAAGAATGATAATTAATCCATATGAAACAGTCCCTTAAAAGTCATGTCTCGCTTTCAGTTTTGGGCTCAGGCACGTTTTGCACTCACACACAAGCGTACCACACCAAAGCCCAAGTGAACCACGCTCTAGCACACCTCTTCCAACCCGGCCAGGGCCGGCCAAATGAACCGTGCCCGAGCCCGATTCAGAGCACTCGCACTTCTCAAGCGATCCGGGAAACAGGCCTGGGCACGGTTCAGATAGCATATGCGAGTACGCCCCAAGTTGCAAATTCAGTACAAACCTACATTGGCTTGTACAGGAAGACAGGAATTACTGATGACTAGTTCAGAATCATGTCTATCATTGGTTAACAATAACTTCATTTATCTTCACTTGGATCTCTGCAACCTTTTTCATTCACAAACACTCTAAATGAAAAGCAATTCCGCAAAAAACCATAATGAGGTCATTTATATTTTAATAATGAGACACTCTAAAATCAAAGTGTCAAACTCAGTTCCTGGATGGTTGAAGCTCTGCACAGTTTAGTTCCAACCCTAATTTACCACACCTGATCAAACTAATTGAGTCCTTCAGTTTTGCGTGAAACCTACAGGTAAGTGTTGAAGCAGGGTTACAACTAAACTATGCAGGGCTGCGGCCCTCCAGGAACTGAGTTTGACACCCCTGGTCTAAAATGAAAAACCATCCCCCCCAAAAAAGCATGGGAATTTACCAATCACAATCCTGTAATAATAAAATGTATCAAATGTTACACCTCTTTTTCTTCTTCAGCTATCCAGTTCTCACCTGCATGAGATATGAGACGGGCTCCCACTAATTCTCCCACCATGACTGTGAGGTTCGGAGCAATCGCCATCATGCGATTCTTCAGGTAATCATACAGCTGTGTGCGGTACTCTGATATTTCAATAACCTGGAGGTAGAGAGGAAAAAGATAAATACACTAAAAGGTTACCTATGGATAGGCCCACACGGAATCTGTGCGTGCAGAATTCCGCAGATTTTTAGCCCATCATTAATTCTGTTTATTTACTTGAGTAAATGTGTATAAATCTGAATTTATTCAGTTTTTAAATTACACATTTTACATATTAAGGTTTTAGTTATGAGACTCCCAAAATAATTCTGCAGAAATCCGCAGATTTTTACCAAAAATTTCCGCAGAAATTGCAAAAAACGTCCGCAGATTGCGTCTGGCCCTGCCTATGGATAACACTTAATCCTGCCAACCAATTTAAACTCAAGATGCTTCAGCCAAATTGTTGCTCAACACACCTGGTCACACAAGTGCATGATGTTAGCAATGTCCTCCTCAGACACCTCTGTGCCCATCGAGATCTCCGCAGCCAGCTTCACCTCTGCCTCAATCTCCTCTGGCAGAAACTCAGACAGCTCTGTTGTCGCCACATTTGTCCGATCACCTAAAAGATTAATGAAAAAAAGAAATTTTATGATTTAAAAACTTAGCCTTAGTTCATTATTCAGATATTAAAACACAAATAATGATATTTTATTAATCAAATCTAAATAAGATTTTAGACAATCTAGAAAACGCCTCTTCCAAAACTGATGCATTATAAATGCTCTTAGGCTGATAAACAATGAATCCATATCAAATTAGCTTTTTAATTGAAGTCTTCAAAAGAAGCACAATAAACTTAACGCAGTGCTATTTGTCCAGTCTGAGACCCACTTCATAGCATATATCTATCAGGCAGTGAAGATTGCTGATTTTTAAAGAAATCAGATCTTAAACGTGACAATTTTGTAATGGAAAGAAAGTTCACCGGAAGTCCTTGGGCTGCCTGGCTGAAAATTAAAATTCTGTGTGCATATAGCTCATCACTATTGATCATGTACAGAAATAATTTAACCCTTAATTCACATATAAACACCAGGAAACATTGTTTACACCATATAAATTTGATGACAAGCTCAAGTAAGCTTGCTTTATGTGAAGAATCAAATTAGGTATATTCTCGCACATCCAAACTGTATGACTGAGCTTCTGCGTGTGTTTACGGATTACAGTTTATATACGAATATAAGCCAGAAACACAGTTTAATCATATGAAGCAATTGTGTTATGTCATAAAACTTTATTTATAGTGACCATTTTTTTTTTTATATATAATCTCTTAATTTAGATTTTTGATCTCAAAGTTTTTAAATGTCAAGCTTTACATTCAATCAGGTTAGGGCTGGGCCGATAAACAATATTATTTAGAACTGCGAGAATTTACATCAATAATGATAAGCTCTGGACCTTTTTACTCTATATTGATCTAAGAGCCAATCACACAGCAGAAATGTGCAACAATGAGAATCTAAAAGCGTGTTGAAATTGGAGATGTACCAAATTTTCAGCCACCGAAAATGTATCGGCCAAATACGTTACGCCATTTAATGGACCCTCTAATTTTTGTGGCTTCAGTCATTGTTGGGGTACTCTTAAATCTGGAAGCATTAACAACTTATATTGAAATATTATATATCGTTATCGTTCAATATGGAAAATAAATATCGAAATTGAATTTTTGCAATAATCACCCAGCCCTAATTCAAGGACAGAAATCTTTCAGCTTTAATTGAACTTTAATTACAAAATTTCTTAAGAGTTTAAACAAAGTGAGTAAACTTCAATTTTTATTTACAATTTTTGTATTTAATTTAACGTCTATTTAATTAGTTTGCTCAGAGTGACTTTCACACCTCAGTGCATAATACACTTAGTAAGAAAAACCGAATTACGGATGTTTTTGTCTTTTGTTGGAAAGACTAACCAATCTTGCGAACAGTCTTGCAGTACGCCAGGTTATCTGTGATGATCTTGCCAATCTCTGGAAAGTGCCAGCCGTACCATTCCCTGCAGCGCATGATGTAGTTATTGAGCTCCTTATCCAGATCATCCAGCAGAGCTGCAGGTGAAAAAGTCAATCAAGTGTACATTTTATTAAAACACTTTCCATTATTAAACAGGCCAAATTATAATAATGTCAATAAAGAGGTTTCTTACAGATTGCTTGAACAATCATGGTGTCCACCTTGTCTGGGCTGAACTTCAGCTTGTAACGTGAAAGACTAGAAGATACAAAGCAAATCAGTCAATTATTGAACAAATCTTGTATACATGTTGAGACTGATGAATATCTGCTCAGAGTCTCAGTGGTAGTGACGAAGGCTGAAGAATATCGTCAGAAAAGTCAGTCAGCACAAAATAATCATCGACATGAGCGTAGAGTGCATATGATCTTGAATGTACTACTAAACTGACCTGTGGGCTAAACCCAGAGACATGGCAGCGATCTCTCTGGCAGGAAGACCTGTGATGAGCCCCTCCATCTGGTTTCTGATGCCCCTCATGAGCTCAGCGACAGCAGGACTGTGCACACAGCTCAGGTTCAGCTTCTCCTGCAGGGGGCGACAGAGTCTCAGTTGACACAGAAAAGGCTGTTCTAAAGCAATGGGGTGTATGCAAAGCTAGTGTTTTTCAGCCACCAATAAATATCAGGTAAAAGGTTTAGATTTAAGCCCAAGGCCGGCCCGAGAAGCACAAGCTGTAGCCCTGCCCTTGTCCAACAGTTTATCAATTTTTTTGGCCCGAGTCAGACTCAAAGCCCATCTTTTTTTCCTGCTTTTTTTTTTCTACTTTAGTAGACAGAACCTGCATAGGCTGTGAACAACAGGTAGTAAAGTTCTAAATAACATTCAGTTTGTGGCACAGAGTGATCATTTAGGAGCATTCCAAAATCTCATTCACATATTTTAATTTATTTTACAATTTAAAAAATTAGCACTAAACAGTACGTGACATCTACATATTTCTTAAAACTCTGAAACATGCACTTAAAAATGCTGTTCAAAACACATTTTTTAAAATGAGCTGAAACATTTCTTAAGCGTTTTTTGGGGATAACCTAATTGTTTATGTTCAATCCACTTAAATTTGTAAAACCAAGTTCACTTAATTTCTTCATGTTGTTCCAACACAAATTGATTGTGGAACCCAGCATTTTTTGTGTGTATTCAAACTAAATATATTGATTTCACTTGCATAAACATTAACAGCCTGGATATCCAACTCCTGCTGCAAGTTTATCAAAAGCAGGTGATAGATTAAAACTTAAACTAAGATATAAAGTAATAGAGGGTTAAATAAATTCTAACTCCAATTTATGACTCTTTGAGAAATAAACAAGCTCAGATGAGGTAGTGACAAAAAAGCCTCATGATTTTTCAGCAATAATGACACATGGTCATCATCATCACAGCTTGTTGTTTCTCAGTGCAAATACCTGCAGCATGATTTCAGCACATTTACACCTGAAATCCTGCAGCTTACCTTAATGACTCCTCCTAGCTTAGCATCAGTGATGGCCAGCTGCTCGTGAGCTTCTTTGGCCACAACCTTCTTTAGAACTTTTTTCAGACTTTTCCCCAGTTTGCCCTCCACCATGGCTGTGGCCGCTGATGATACACAAGGATTTTGAACGTGAATACTCTTATATTTGTATTGTCTTGCATTATATACACTGAGAATGAGATAATTGTGGTCTCAGTGGTAGTGACGAATAACTGTTTGGTGACCTCATGGTTAAATTGGATGAACAGAAACATCATAGACACACAGATGAAAAACTTTTAAAGGGGTTTGGTCTCCATTATAAAGAATTATCAATATGGAAATGTTACCTGCGAGAGCTTCTGTTGTGTCCTGAAACTTCTCAAAATGCTTTAGTTTTACCCTGAAAAAACAAACATACATATAGCGAGATTAACGGACTGTTTGTGACTACAGAATTTGGAACACACATATTTGGCAGATCAAATGTTAAAACTATACAATCTAAATGAAAATTATGACAAATGAATGCATAACTTGTGAATTTGTAACAATGGCTAATCTGAAAACAACCTACATTTTAATAATATACATTACTTCGATGCGTCAAGACAAATTAATTTTACTTGCATTAGTTTCTGAAGAGATATATAAAAAAGTAATATTTCACATGCTGCAATGTTCACCAACAGGTGTACATTAGGAATGCAACGGTTCTCGGAAAAAAAAAAAAAAAAAGTGTAGTCCCGTTGTCCTCTCACGGTTCGGTGCGCCCTGTTATCGCGGTTCAGAATATGCATTATTAATATTGCTTTGTTAATAAAAACAACTCCAACAAAGCAGTTCCACCTTTGTACGCTTCTGATTACCTTTCACGCTCATTGCCCGTGCGAAGACCTCACGTTTCTAACGTTGACATTCTCACCGAAGACCTAACATTGACATCACATTTCCTTACGTGTCGGTGTTTGGAGTTTCTGTGAGTTTCAGCATGGCAAGGAGATACAGGTGAGGCCAAATAAAAGCACATTGCTGTCAGTGTTTTAACAGACACAAAAACATAACTGTGGCGAGGGGGCGTGGCCGAGAGCCGTGGGAACGAAACGAGATGAGAAACACCTGTGGTGCACACCTGCCTCGAGTCCCACGGAAGGAGCTCTGGACTATAAGAGGAGGAAAGATGGCAGAGGAGGACGAGAGAGGACCGGGCCCGGACATATTGTTTTACTTTTGCTTTCAGTTTGACGGCAGTCTCCATGAGGAGCTGCTGTCTGTTTGTTTTGGTTTAGACGGCAGTCTCCGTGAGGAGCTGCCGCCCCTTTTATTAATAAATATTTTAAAACTTCGTCGGTTCTCCGCCTCCTTCCCGGCGGCCAGGTGGCCGTAAACTTCATTACAATAACGAATGCCATTTTTATTGTTGTTGCAAAGATAGATCAGTGGTCACTAACAGGTGGATTGAGGTCCGTGTTTGGACCCAGAAGTGTCCCATTCGAACACGGACATACAGCAGGTCTGTTACTTCAGTCCCGCTCCTTCTGGGTGTTCTTCCGCACCCAATCACTCCCGCTATTCACTCCGTTTATCTTTTGTCTACTAAGAAAAGTTCTCGAGTGACTGTTCCCGCTGAATATAGAGAGAAGAGCCAAACACTCTCTCTCTCTCTCTCTGCTTAAGTTTCATTCACTACGATGGTGGAAATATAACAATGTAAACAGAAGTAATCAACACTTTAAAAGTGCTCAATTAAGATGTTGACAATTATTATCTGCAAATTTGGTTGAGACTGTTAAGTTGAGATGTAAATTAGAAAAAGGGAATATTTAAGCTTTTTCGCTTTATTTTCTTAAAGGGTCACGAAACACCAAAACACATTTTTTGAGCTGTTGACAGTCATACATGTGTCCCACGCTGCTAGAAACACTATTATGACACATAAATTGCACTAAAAAGTGAAAATTGGTTGTTTTTGCGTTATTTTGAGCAAATTCATTCTTCCAGTTTGAAACAAATTTTTGAAGCTGCGTCACAGCCATGAGATACTTAGGTGTAAATCCAGCCTGGAGAGTGGCTGTCTGTCCTTTCGAGAACATTGTGACATATCTGAGTGTGCGGCATTAATTCATGACAAAGACGTGCTTCAAACCAATCAGCGCGCTCTATTGTGTATGACGCGAAACTTCATTAATATGCATGATAGCTCCGGAGACTGTTTACAGTGTTCAGATGGCAGAGAGACGCCACGTTGTGTTGCCAAAACAAGTGAAAGAACTAAAATTTGGAGACACGGGTCGTCGGTGTTGCAACGAAGGTTTTGTTTTCATTTTCCCTCTATGAGAGAGCTGCTGGAATCACGTGTGGATGACAGTGCACGAGACAGAAACGCGTTTGTAAGGAACATTTTTTACCAGAGAGCTTTTCGCATCTGGAAATGATGAAATCCGGATTTGCTGCTCGTCTCCTTTTAAAAAAGACACAGTTCCAGTTTGATTGTCTGTCTACAGATTTGATAAGCGTGTGATCAATGCCCTTTGTTTAAAGGGCCACGAAACCCCCTGTCTCAGCAGGGTGTTTTCACACCTCTGTTTTGAAAAAAGTCAGGAAAGTTGGGCGTGTCCAGCTCTGGGAGTGTGGGAGTGTCGGGGGAGGGAAAGAGGATAAGATTTTGCATAGAAGGGAGTTAACATTTGGGCACGCGCTGAGTTTGACAGGAAAAACAAACACACGGAGGCTGATTTGATACGGCGAATAAGAGAAAAAAATCCTCCGCATTTCTCTGTAACTTATGTACTCGGTTGGTAGCGTCAGAAAGCCGTGTGTGTATAGACTATCCTGTCACAAATTGCAGCGAAAATCCTGCACGACGGGAATAGTTTGTGTTTACATGTTTACACTCGGAGAGCAGCATTTAAACAAAGGGCACTGCACTGCAAACACTTACCAAATCTGTAGACAGACAATCAAACTGGAGCTGTGTCTTTTTATTAAAAGGAGACGAGCGACAAATCCGGATTTCACCATTTCCAGATGAGAAAAAGCTCTCGGGTAAAAATGTTCCTTACAAACGCGTTTCTGTCGCGTGCACTGTAATCCACACGTGAGTCCAGCTGCTCTCTCTTAAAGGGAAAATGAAAACAAAACCTTCGTTGCAACACACTAATAACACCTACGAATTTTGTCTTGAAATTCTTGTACTTTCACTTGTTTTGGCAACACAACGTGGCGTCTCTTTGCCGTCTGTACAGTGTATACAGTCTCTGGAGCTATCATGCATATTAATGAAGTTTCGCGTCATACACAATAGAGCGCGCTGATTGGTTTGAAGCACGTCTTTCTCATGAATTAATGTCGCACACTCAGATACGCAAGAACGTCCTAGAAAAAACAGACAGCCACTCTCCGGCTGGATTTACACCCAAGTATCTCATGGCCGTGACGCAGCTTCAAAAATTCGTTTCAAACCGGAAGAACGAATTTGCTCAAAATAAAAAGTGAAAATTGGTTGTTTTTGCGTTAGTGCAATATATGTGTCCTAATAGTGTTTATAGCAGCGTGAGACACATATATGACTGTCAACAGCTCAAAAAATGTGTTTTGGTGTTTCGTGACCCTTTAACACAGATTGCAAAGTTAGTTCGTATCGTCAGCAGTGCTCTTTCAGTTTTTAAAGACATACCATAGTCAAAATGATTTAGTTACTAAGTTTACAGTATGTTAATATCACTGCAATATTACAGTACAATATTATAGACTGAAAGATCCGCTGTAAATGCTGCTCTCCGAGTGTAAACATGTTAACACAAACTATTCCCGTCGTGCAGGATTTTTGCCGCATTTTGTGACAGGATAGTCTACACACACACGGCTTTCTGACGCTACCTACCGAGCACATGAGTTACAGAGAAATGCGGAGGATTTTTTTCTCCCATTCGCCGTGCGGTATCAAACATACTGCGTCTGTGTGTTTGTTTTGCCTGTGAAACTTAGCGCGTGCCCAAATGGAAACGCCCTTCTTTGCAAGTCCTTCCCTCTTTCCCTCCCCCGACACTCCCACACTCCCAGAGCTGGACACGCCCACTTTCCTGACTTTTTTTCAAACTAGAGGTGTGAAAACATCCTGAGACAGGGGTTTTCGTGGCCCTTTAAGCACTTTATTTGAACACACAATTTTCAAAATGCCCTACTTTTATGTAACGCGAAAACATGCAACTCTACAGTCATATGTGTGAAGCTGTAGCATTGCCAGGTGTTTAACCAATAAACATGTTTGTTCTTTGAATTGTTCTGTAGGCATTTTTTTTTCTACACATAGCACAAACCATACCATACCTAAACCGTGACCCTAAAACCGTGATAACGAACCATGAGTATATTGAACCGTTGCACCCCTAGTGTACATGTACAAATTGATAATTGGGAGCATGCAAAAATATTTTTCACAAAAGTTGACACTTATTAAATCTTCATAGGGAGATTAAAGCATCAATGACACCAAATGATACGCCGTACATTGTCCAAAATTACCTGAAGGCAAAATATTACTATATCGATAAAATATTAAACTGAATAAAATATATTGTGTTTTAAAGGTCTTAAAGCAAGTTTAATTCCTTATAAACTATTTGTTTTCAGAAATTCAACCTGAACATCATCAATCAAGGACATTTCTGAGACAAGGCAACATTATATATAAAATGATACATTTTTACTGTAAAACTCACACTTTGTTGGCTTTTTCTGGCGTCTCAAACTCCTTCCACAGGCTGTCCACTTGCTGGAGTTTCTGTTCATCCAGGACCTGGACAACAGAAAAGGCTGTTGATTAAAGTGCAAAGACACCATCTATCTGATTACTAAACTTACTTAAAACCCCCAAGTAGTCGACACTGAACATTAAGGTAAAGTTGGATGTATATTCGCACGTTCCTTCATTTAATAGTCCCTATATTGTTTACCGTGATACTTTGAGTATTGAGTTTGAAATCGAAGTATGTCTTATAGAGGTAAAGGTGGTTTTATATTCAGATATTCAGACTTTCTCCTTAACAATATAATTTCAGAAAAGTGTTCTTTTCAAATTCTAAATAGGGAAATCATATTAGCAGCAAATGACTATCAAAGTACAACATTGTTCACAGTGAATTAAATAGTATTACTGTTGTTTTGAAGTCATACTTGCATGCTAATTCCAATCGAATATTCAAAGTAACATGGTAAACAATACAGAGACTGCTAAATGAACGAATGTGCGAATATAAAACCAACTTTACCTCCATGTATGTCTTAAAGCAACATAAGCACCATTTAATTGACTGTGAACAATGTTATACTTTAATAGTCATTAGTTGCTAATATGATTTCACCATTAAGAATTTGTAAATTATACTTTCTGAACATATTATGAAGGAGAAAGTCCGAATGTGTGAATATAAAACCAACTTTACATCAATACACTGAACGACCATGTGGAAACATGCGCCAGAAATGACGAGGCGCATTTAGACAGTAAATGTCTTCATAAAAGTTAAATATACATGTAAAAATCATGACACCTCTATTTTGCAACTACTAAATTTTATTTTATCCGCCTGACTAGTTTGAAAATCGTCTAAACACGACTAACAGTGAGTGTAGAGAAGCGCTGAAGACACAACGTGGCTGTGCTGCAGAGCAGGCCACATGAGACCCGCTGGACCATCACTGACCAACCGCACTGGAAAAACGAGTTAACTATAAAATTACTTATATATTTACAGCATGTGCATTAACAAAAATCCTTAAGACTGTGTGTTTCGACCTTATGAAAGCCTCGGAGAGCACTGCTAACTTCGCAGGCTAGCTAAGAGTAACCGCAAAAGCTACACAACTGCAAGAAAACGGCTAAAACACATTTCATCAACATAATAAAAGTGCTTACCTTAAAAATGGCATAGCCGGCCGCAGTTTCAAATAAAACTAACATTTTTGAAACAGTTTTTCTTGCTCTGAATAAAGTTTAAGGTCGAGCTCCCCACATCGAGAGCCTTCCGCTACAAGGAGTCGCTCTCCACGAGGCGCACATGGGACAGAACGAGCATGCGCAATACTGCCACTAAAATGTGCGCATGTGCAGTAGTCGCAGCCTCATTTTCATGCACCACCACCTCGTGTTGATTTTTAGTTTTCGAGTTTTATATTCCTAGTGTAGAGAAAATATTTTGGATAATGTTCTATTCTAAATAATAATAATAATAATAATAATAATAATAATAATAATAATAATAATAATAATATACCAAACAAAACTTAGAAAACAATAAGATGTTTTAGAATGTCTTTAATGTGCTGCATTAATTAGATTTTAAAAATGAATAAACAATTATAATATTAAATATTATTTTAATTTTAAATATCTGCTTTGTATGTAAAATACTTAGCATTCCAATGAGAGTTAATTAACAATTAAACAATAAACAAACTTAATTGCCGCTCTGATCATTTTTAATTGGTGCTCTATGATTAACAATAATTCTGCTGGATATTTTTGTTAAATACACAATACATTTAGCTTTTCAATATTCTCTGATAAAATGTATTTGAAATAAAATGTTTAGTAACATTATACAGATGTTTAATATTACCTTTGATCCACGGTTCTTGATAAACAAATGTCTTTTTTAAAATAAAAAATCTATGGCATCAAAAGTTTTTAATTATATTTCTGAATGGTAATCACAGTTTCCACAAAATATGAAGCAGCACAATGATATTAATAATGATTATAAATGTTTTCTGAGCATCAAATTAGTATGTTAGAGTTATTTCTGAAGGATCATGTGACTATGGAGGATGAAACCTGCAAAAACAATAAAATACGCAAATATATAAATAAATGAGTAAATAAATCCATAAAATCCTGCATAAATAAATAATAAATAAATAAATATGCAAATAAATAAATAAATGTATATAAAATCCACAAATTCCTGCATAAATAAATATTTAAATAATTAATAGTGCGGTGTGAAAGTGGGAAAAAATCTACTTTCAGTTTAGCATTTACTTTTTCCCCCATATCTGTGTAATTTATTTAATTATTAATCTGCCCACAGTCCCGCACTATTTATATATTTATTTATGCAGGAATTTGTGTTTATATATATATATATATATATATATATATATATATATATATATATATATATATATATATATATATATATATTTTTTTTTTTTTTTTTTTTTTATCTATTATTAATTTGTGTATTTATTTTTATACAGTAATTTTTTTATTTGCGTATTTATTTATTTATTGTTTTATTTATGCAGGAATTTGTGTATTTATTTATTAATTTATCTATTTATTTATTTTATTTGTGTATTTATTCATTTATTGTTTTATTTATGCAGGAATTTGTGTATTTATTCATTCATTTATTTATTTTATTTGTGTATTTATTCTTTTATTATATTATTTATGCAGGAATTTGTGTATTTATTTATTTATTTGCGTATTTATTCATTTATTGTTTTATTTATGCAGGAATTAGTGGATTAAATACTTTATTTATTTGCATATTTATTTATTGCTTTATTTATTTACTTTATTTATTTGATCTATTATTAATTTGTGTATTTAATTTTATACATTTATTTATTTATTCACGTTTTTATTTATTTGTTGTTTTATTTATGCAGGTATTTGTAGATTTTTATATACATTTATTTTTTTATTTGCGTATTTAATCATTTTTTTTGTGTATTTATTTATTAAATTTTTTATGCAGGAATTTGTGTATATATTTATTCATTTATTTGCATATTTATTTATTTATTGTTTTATTTATACAGGAATTTGTGTATTTATTTATACATTTATTTATTTATTATTTTATTTATGCAGAAATTTGTGTATACATTTATTCATTTATTTACGTATTTATTTATTTATGGTTTAATTTATGCAGGAATTTTTTGTATATATTTATTCATTTATTTATTTATTTGTGCATTTATTGATTTGATGCTTTTGCAGGTTTCGTCTTCCATAATGTAGTTGTCACATTGTTTTTGCATTATTTTATTATTTCGTAAATCGTTTGAATACCTAAAAAACTGGTGTGTGTATTTTTGGTTTTTGTAAAATACGGGTCTCCCCATGTTTTGCCAATAGCAACAAAGCAGATGGCGATTGGAACCAATCAGAAGAATGTGATGAGAAAAACAACGCTGGTTGGATCCCCGACCCAGTGTCATAGAAAGTCCCGCCCCTTTCCAATGACGTCAACGACGCTGTGTTGTGGGTCTGCTGGTAGCAAAACCTCACATTACTGTACATAACACTGTATCGTTTAAATCAAGCAATCTTGATCTACAGAAGCGCTGCACATTGCGGAATATCATGTCAGACACGGTGAGTCTAAACCTGTGATTCTGAATCGAACTTTTTTTGAGAGCAGACGAGAAAGACGGACTTATAGAAAATGAAAATAAGAGGGCCCAGCTTTTAGCCTGTCTAGCTTCTTAGCTGACTGTGGTTTGGAAAGTATTTTTGATAAAACTGCTCGAGTGTTTTAAACAGTACATTGTCTTTGGTTCTTGCATTTCACACATTAGTCCAGTTTACTGTGTTCGCAAATGCGAAAAATGTGTGAATTTCTTCCTCAAATCGTCCAATTAGCATGTGTGCTAGTTAGCTGCTCTGGGCCCTGAAAGCAAAGTTCATAATAGCTTGACCTAATAGAACATGCTGAACATTAGAATTAGTTTTTAATCGTTTTTAAATATGGTAATTCGGTATATTTGAAATTTGTTCGTGTTGTTTTGTGTTTGGTTTTGTGCTCGTATTATCAGCTCGCGATAGAAGAGCAGGTTGTCTGTTTACATTCAAAGCACACACACACACAGCTTCTTAAATATAGTACTTAATATATGAGCAAAACTCACAATGTTCAGCATTTTTATAACTTATTAAAATCTGATCTATTTAATTCGATTAGATATATATTCAATCTAAATTATACGATCTTAAGTCAACGTCTTATTGAATTCAGTCCCAGGATAATTATTGAATTCATTACATTGAACATGATACAAAACAACATGCCATGCAAAAATCTAATGATTATTTTGTTTCAATAGGAGACCAAGCCCTCAAGTGATGGAGGCGAGAAGAAGGATGGAGAGTATATTAAACTCAAAGTGATTGGTCAGGTGAGTAAAAGCTCTTTCTAGTAGGGCTCGGTGATTATGGCAAAAATGCAATTTTGATAATTATTTTCCATATTGAGCGATAACGATATATATTTCGATTTAAGTTGTTAATGTTTCCAGATTTTAAAGAGTATCCCAACAATGACTGAAGCCACAAAAATTAGAGAGTCCATTAAATGGAATAACATATTTTCGGCCAATAAATTTTCGGTGGCCAAAAATTCGGTACATCTCTAATATCAACACGCTTTTAGATTCCCATTGTTGCACATTTCTGCTGTGTGATTGGCTCTTAGATCAATATAGAGTAAAAAAGTCCTGAGGTTATCATTGTTATCGATATAAATGTTCTCGCGATTCGATATAATATGGTTTATCGGCCCAGCCCTACTTTCAAGTTTTCAAGATTTACAACCTAGACTTAAACCCCAGTACCATTCAAAACCAATCCAGCTGTTCTTTTCTAAATTTTATAATGACTAATTATGATTTCCTTTCATTTCACAGGACAACAGTGAAATTCACTTTAAAGTGAAGATGACGACACATTTAAAGAAGCTGAAGGAATCCTACAGTCAGAGACAGGTGAGTCTGATCAATCCATTTATGAGGGATAACGATAAATCTACTCTATCGTTCAGAGGTTTTGGAGGGTGGGTACTTTTTGTTAAAATAAGTGTTGCATTATTTTTTACTAATGATACATTTATTTAATGAAATAATACATAAAATCTGTATTATTGTGAAATATTACAAATAGAAATAGAGTGTAACACCGTAAAAACCTTAACTGTGATCGAATAAATGCATCCTTGCTGAAACAAAAAAAACAGATATTTAAATAGTAGTATATGTTTGTCAAATCAAATCAGTTAAGCTTCCTGAGGTCTCATTTATAAAACATTGCCTAGAAACTTTCCTAAAAGCGAATGTACACCAGAATACATTTTTATTTATTTATTAAGTATTATGTCTTGTATGATGATTTAAAGTGCTTAAATTAAGTCAGAATTTAAGTGAAATGTGTTTACTTCAAGCTGCGCACATTCTCCTGTCAAGTTTGTTTTTTTATAGATCATAATGTTCTGCATGAGAAGTGGCGTGCACAGGTTTCCACCCCCATTTTGTGTATACCAAGTTTATAAATGAGACCCCTGAACAGTTTAGAAAAACAGGGGGATTGATTTAAGTCATTATTTCCAGGGCTGCATTTCCCAAACAACAATGTAACTCGCAGATGAGCAACCATAGTACGATGAATCGTTTGGGGAAAGAAACAATTCTCTCTTTTAGATCCATTATTTGAAGCATGTTAGTCAAAACGTAAAACGTCTGTAATGATCTTCTAAAGGGGGAGTAACAACTTATTAAGAGGAAATTCCCATTAATAGCTGATTTTTGTTTTGGTACAGAAAATATTGTTACACACACATCATGGATGTTTATTATTTTACCAAAACTCATAATGGGTAAAAAAAACATTTACTTTGCTTGCCTCGGTCTGTCTTTATCTCTGCTTTTTTAAATGAAACACTGTGGTAAATGACACAAGTATTCCATATTATACTCTGCTATTAAATAAAACATAAACCCATTATATAATGACATGTAATCTCATACTCAAATCAGATGTATATGGTCAAAGATGTAAAAATATATATTTTTATTAATTTGTTGCCTATAAAATTAAATGATAAAAAAGGATATTTTTGTATTTAAATAAATTACTTTTACAATTTTATAAACACTCAAACCACTGCAGAAATGATGCATATAGCATATACACTGGATTTATGCTGCTTGTTCAAAGTACTTATCTATAATGAGCTGAAACTTGTGTTCTTGAGGACAACTTAATTGTTTTAAGTTTAGTCCACTTAAATTTATAAAAACATTTAAGTTTATTTAATCAGTTTGTGTTGGGACCACGTGAAAGAAATGTGTGGAACATCAGCTACAGATCAATTTTCTATACAAGTTAAAGTCATTAACATAAATGTTTGTTTTAACAGTCGTTGGAAATGTGTAAACAGAGGTTTTTGATTGTAAATGTAGCTTTCTTGACAAGTCACTGCTGCGTTTATAATGGCATAAATGTTATGTGAGTGCACTATGAAGATAGCACAGTTGTCAATCTGAAGTTCATAAACTGAACTGTTATAAGAATAACCTTAAAAGCAAATTACATAAAATGTGAACAAGACAACCTTTAAGCTTTTAAAATCATTCAGAGTATTTGGTGAAGTGTTCAAATGGAATAGGGCATAGGGTGGGGCACACAGCCAGGAACTCTGCTTCTAACTACAGCTTTAGAGGTATAGCTATGACCAAAAAAGTTTGTGATGCTGTTTGTGAATGTTTGCTATAGGACGCGTGTATGTATATTCTGAATAACACTGAAGTGCTGAACTATGTTTGTAATGAAGGAAGTTGTGATCTTAGTTGGTTGGCGATGGTTTTGGGAACAGCACCGTTATTCTAGAAAATGCACAAACAAAGAAAATATACTGTGTTTTCAGAATTTGTTGTCTTAAACAAAACCATTTGAGACGTTTAGACAACTGAATAATTCAAGTCTTGTATTTTCATTATACACAGCTGTTTGTCATTATTAAAAGTGTTTTTTAATGGAAAAATGTTCAGCTCCACATTACTCAGATCAGAAACTGATAAAGAGAGTGTGTGATTTGTTTACTTCTCCATATCTAAAAAAATGATTACAGTGTGTTGGAAATGAATGTATTTGGTTTTTAAGTTGATTTTCATTCATATACTCTTTATTTATTTACACTTTTTTTTTATTTTAGAAAGCCAATTCATACAGTTATGCCTCGATTCTACTGTGGTACGGTTCAGTATGGTATGAGTAACCTTTATCAGGCTTGTATTGGCACTGCCAAATGGTACCCTTCTGGTAGTAGGCATGGTGTTGGGCAGAAAGTTGCTGTCTACATCATTCCCACTAAACAAAAAGTAAAAGTAAAGCCGTACGGGTCATTCACAAATCATATGAGAAGCACTTTTCACAAAACAGATGCTTTATACACGAATACTTATGCTAAAAAAATAATAATTACTAACCTTGTTATGAACGTTTAATGTCTGCAATTATATACGTAAATTAAACGTATATGAACACATACAGATCCTTACAGTTTTTGAAATGCTATCAATTTACAGATAAATTACCCAAAACATACATTTAGGCCTTATTTGAATTCAAAAACAATACAAAACATATACAGTCAGTGCAAACCTCTCATTTGTATCATTATTCCTTACCAGCACATGTAACCTCTTGTTAATTCTGTCATTCTGAGTTCATTATAGTCTAAAAGGTGTTGATAATAATTAAATATCACAGTTTATTTGTGTTTTGGGTCGCTGAAAGATTTATTTGCTTGTTTGTTATTCCACACTTCACTCTCACGTTTGTCCGTTTCTGAAAGATTGTGAGAATCCGCACTTCAATGATCACGCGCAAGTTCATTATTTATACTTATTCATTATAGCATATTTATTCAATATAAGTTAATAATTATTATTATCCAAAAAGTGGTACGGTTCGATTTTGAAGATGAAACGGACAAAGAAGCATACTGAACCGTACCGCTCTGTGGAAACAGGCCAACGTGTGAGGGTGGATCTGCACTCAAAATGCACACGTGACTGTATTATATACTAAATATATTGCTTAAAATGATGTCAAGTTATGTGGGTGGCAAGTTGAATGATGTGATGATAATGCCTGATTATAAATCATTTTATCTGTAAATTTATAGTGGTAAATAGTGACTATTTTATTTTATAATATGTGTGCAGTCAGTGCTAGTTTGAAAGCCTATTAAGCATAAGCCTGTATTTAAGTACACTGTAAAACCCAATAAGTTAAGGTAACTTAAACCGATTGCAACAAACCATTTAAGTTCAAAAACTGATCCTAATGAGTACTGTGAACTTAATCCATTTGAGTAAACGAAGCAATTTGAGCACAGTAAAACCTGATAAATGAAGAGAACTCAGACCAACTGAGTACTGTAAAACCCAGTAAGTTAAGGCAACTTAAATCGTTTGAGGAAACCGATTACTACAAACCATTAGTTTAAAAATTAATCTATATGAGTACTGTAAACTTACTCCATTTAAGTTGAAGTAATGTGGTATTTAATTAACTCATTACCTTAAACATTGAGTTTAAAACTCTTCAAATTTGAGTGAACTACACTCATTTCATTTGATAAAGTTCACTGTTGGGTTTTACAGACATGGAATTTTGAAATGGGAAATGTTTAGGAACCCTGAGCTCTGCAGTAGACATGAACATATTCCGCCATACATTTAGGTATTATAAATGATGCTGATTTCAGATGTTTCTATTTTGACATTGTGTTTTATTTGATGCAGGGTGTACCCATGAACTCTCTAAGGTTTCTCTTTGAGGGACAGAGAATCGCAGACAACCAGACCCCCAAAGAGGTACAAGCACACAGTTCCATTAGGAAAAACTGCAATAAGGAAAGGGGGGAAATTCCTTGTGTTTTAAATATCATCGACCATGCAGCCAATTAAACCTTTTTTTTTTAACATTAATTATCACTTGGTAAAACTAGCTTAATTTTCCAGATGTCGACATAGACAGGTTACATGAGATGCCATCAACCACATTAACAAAATCTATGTGATGTTAAAAGAAAACAACCATGACTGTATTAAATAAGGGTCCATTTGCACTGCAGTGAGGATGATGTGTTGAGTTACAACATGGAGATACTAATGCATTGTTTTATCCTAACAAACTATATGTACACTCACCGGACACTTTATTAGGTACACCTTACTAGTACTGGGTTGGACCCACTTTTGCCTTCAGAACTGCCTTAATCCTTCGTGGCATAGATTCAACAAGGTACTGGAAATATTCCTCAGAGATTTTGCTCCATATTGACATGATAGCATCACGGAGTTGCTGCAGATTTGTCGGCTGCACATCCATGATGCGAATCTCATGTTCCACCACATCCCAAATGTGCTCTGTTGGATTGAGATCTGGTGACTGTGGAGGCCATTTGAGTACAGTGAACTCATTGTCATGTTCAAGAATCCAGTCTGAGATGATTCACGCTTTATGACATGGTGCGTTATCCTGCTGGAAGTAGCCATCAGAAGATGGGTACACTGTGGTCATAAAGGGATGGGCATGGTCAGCAACAATACTTGGGTAGGCTGTGGCATTGACACGATGCTCAATTGGTACAAATGGGCCCAAAGTGTGCCAAGAAAATATCCCCCACACCATTAATCCACCACCAGCCTGAACTGTTGATACAAGGCAGGATGAATGCATGCTTTCATGTTGTTGACGACTAATTCTGACCCTACCATCCGAATTTCGCAGCAGAAATCGAGACTCATCAGACCAGGCAACGCTTTTTCCAATCTTCTATTGTCAAATTTTGTTGATCCTGTGTGAATTGTAGCCTCAGTTTCCTGTTCTTAGCTGACAGGAGTGGCACCCGGTGTGGTATTCTGTTGCTGTAGCCCATCTGCCTCAAGGTTGGACGTGTTGTGCGTTCAGAGATGCTCTTCTGCATACCTCGGTTGTAACGAGTGGTTATTTGAGCTATCAGCTGGAATCAGTCTGGCCATTCTCCTCTGACCTCTGGCATCAACAAGGCATTTGCACCCACAGAACTGCGGCTCAATGGATATTTTCTCTTTTTTTGGACCATTCTCTGTAAACTCTAGAGATGCTTGTGCGTGAACATCCCAGTAGATCAGCAGTTTCTGAAATACTCAACAACCATGCCACGTTCAAAGTCACTTAAATCACCTTTCTTCCCTATTCTGATGCTCGGTTTGAACTGCAGCAGATCGTCTTGACCATGTCTACATGCCTAAATGCATTGAGTTCCTGCCATGTGATTGGCTGATCAGAAATTTGTGTTAACAAGCAGTTGGGCAGGTGTACCTAATAAAGTGGCCGGTGAGTGTATTTATTGTTATATAACAAACTATACGGTTTATGGGCAACGCAGTGGGTGTTGCTGTTGCCTCACAGCAAGAACGCCGCTGGGTCGCAGGTTCGAACCTCGGCTGGGCTGGGTCAGTTGGCGTTTCTGTGTGGAGTTTGCATGTTCTCCCTGCGTTCGCATGGGTTTCCTCCGGGTGCTCCGGTTTCCCCCACAGTCCAAAGACATGCAGTACAGGTGAATTGGGTAAGCTAAATTGTCCGTAGTGTATGAGTGTGAATGTGTGTGTGTGGAAATTCCCAGAGATGGGTTGCGGCTGGAAGGGCATCCGCTGCGTAAAATCGTGCTGGATAAGTTGGTGGTTCATTCCACTGTGGCGACCCCGCAAGGGACAAAGCCGACAAGAAAATGAATGAATGAATGTATACGGTTTATGTATTCAGCATATTCAAATATTTCCTTTTTTTGTCTGGTTTTGTGGTCCAAGGCCACACATATCAACATAGAAAATATTCTCAATATCACACAATATTTACTGTTTATTTCAATTTATAAATATTAAAAACTTAAGTCCTACCAATCGTAAAAATTGTTTGACATTTATATATGAAAAGTACGATAGCAGAGATTTTCCTATCTCCAGTATTTCTACACATTTAATTCAGATTAACATGAAGGTTTTTGTTGAGATGATTATTATTATTTGGCTTTCCGTAATCTCGGCTATATGACTTTATATTTTTCAAATTCTACAAGATTATTACAGCATCGTTGCCTATAATCAGAACTGCTGAAAACTTCATGCTACATTAATAGCAGAATTTATTATTTATATTCACCCGCATGTGTGTGTTTCAGCTGGGAATGGAAGATGAGGACGTGATCGAGGTGTATCAGGAACAGACTGGAGGCTGTCGGAACGACTAGACCTTTATTTTCATGCTCTTTATTTTTATCTTCATTTTGTATGTATGACATGTGTTTCCTTTTGCCGTCACCTCAAAGGGAAGCAGAAAAACCATCTGGATCAAATGCATAATCTGTTAGGACGGCTGTGTTTGAGTTGGGGAGGAATTACAATAGAAAATGTCCTTCTCGTATCTTCTGACTGTCTTTTTTTTTGTGCAAACCCATCCATACCTGCCTTCACGAGAGCCTCTCTTTTAAAGTATTCTGGTCACATTTTGCATTGACATAAAAATCATTATATTATAGATTATATTAGTAAATCCAATCGAGTTTATGATGGCAGCTGTGGTGTTCATGTATATTATCTATATAAATACTAAATTAAAGGGATAGTTCACCAATAAATGAAGAATGGCTCAATATTTACTCTTCCTTCAGTAGTTTCAAACCTGAGTTACTTTTTTCTGTTGAACACAAAAGAAGATATTCTGATGAAAGCTAAACAATAAATACTATTGAAGTCAATGGTTACGGGTTTCCAGCATTCTTTAAAATATCTACTTTTGTGTTTAATAGAATAAATAAACTCATAAAGGTCTAAAACCTAGTGTAGGGTGAGTAAATGATGACGGAATTTTCCGTTTTGAGTGAACTGCCCCTTTAAGGCATTGTTCGCTAATGTTCATGTAGTAAGTTGCTCTGTCAGGATTATTAGCTTTCATTTAATATCTTTGTTTTTTGTACATCATATGCTAGTGAACACACCTCTGCCATCGAATTTTACAATCGAAGACGTACAGAGGTGGTTTATTTATGTTGTCTTTAATTGTTGTCTCATGTTAGAAGAAGCGTCAAAAGTTTTATTGCTTTTCCTCCAGGGGTCTGCAAGAACTGTGTACGGTTTGGTCCAGATGGTTTTGTGGATCTAGGAGAATTATAACTTTGCTTTGTCTTGTTTTTTTTTTAAATAAAATGTGTCATAAAATAGTTTGTGTTCGCGTGTGTATGTTTAAAAAAACCGCGAATGTTCCGTTCCTAAACACAAGATGGCAGCACCTCCGTTCGAGTTGAAGCTGAGGGATTTTTCTTAAAGAGATAGTTCACCCAAAAATGAAAGTTATGTCATTATGGGGGGAAAACAAATACTATGGACGTCAATGGTTACAGGTTTTCAACTTTCTTCAAGTTAACTTATTATGTGTTCAACAAAAGAAAGAAACTCATAAAGGTTCACACCACCTGAGGCTGAATAAATTTTTTTGGGGGGTGAACTATCCCTTTAATCTGAAATGAATAAATATGGGACGATACATATAAAAAAAATATACAGATTATAGTTTTTAATTATAGATGTACTTTAAATATGTACAATTTCCATTTTTATGTATTAAACATGTCTGAAAAAAACTTTTAAATTAATGACAGACAACAAATATAAAAAATTTATTCATATTTAAACTTAAAGGCACTTACACAACACTAATAAAATATTGTGTAAGTTAATTATAACTCCAATACTGATAATTGTGATAAAGACTAATTTACTGTTGAATCTCCTGCTTCATCTCGGTTTTGCACAACAAACTCAGATCAGACCCTCGGGATGTTCTGACTTGGTATGTTTTATCTTTTCCAACTGATCAGACATATGGTTCTTGTAAAGCATATAATTTAACTAAAATCCAACCCAGTCCACCCAGTTCAAGACTTCCAGACCTGTATTTATTTATCTATCTCTAGCAAAGCTTCCCACATGAAAATATACTAATATATTAAATACTATATTAAGGTGTAATATACTGTTTATATTATATTATAGTATTTACAACACCTTTTTAATGACCCTGCTAAAAAAAAACACATGTAAGGTATGTTTTGATGCTGGTATAATGGCCTCAATGCTAGTCATGACCAGCATTGAAACCAGCAAGACCAGCACTGAAACCAGTAAGACCAGAATTGAAACCATCAAAACCAGTAAGACCAGCATTAAAAACCAGCAAGACTAGCATTGAAACCAGTAAGACCAGCATTAAAACCATCAAAACCAGCACCGGAACCAGTAAGACCAGCATTGAAACCATCAAGACCAGCACTGAAACCAGCAAGACTAGCATTGAAACCAGTAAGACCAGCACTGAAACAAGTAAGACCAGCATTAAAACCATCAAAACCAGCACCGGAACCAGTAAGACCAGCATTGAATCCAGTAAGGCCAGCATTAAAACCATCAAGACCAGCATTGAATCCAGTAAAGCCAGCATTGAAACCATCAAGACTAGCATTAAGACCATTGAGATGAGCAAGACCAGAACTGAGACCATCAACACCAGCATTGAGACCAGCAAGTCTAGCATTGAGAATAGTGAGACCAGCATTGACACCAGCAAGACCAGCATTGAAACAATTAAAACTAGCATTGTGACCAGTAAGACCAGCATTGAAACCATCAAAACCAGTAAGACCAGCATTGACACCAGCAAGACCAGCATTGAAACCAGCAAGACCAGCATTGAAACCAGCAAGACTAGCATTGAAACCAGTAAGACCAGCACTGAAACAAGTAAGACCAGCATTAAAACCATCAAAACCAGCACCGAAACCAGTAAGACCAGCATTGAAACCATCAAGACCAGCATTGAATCCAGTAAAGCCAGCATTAAAACCATCAAGACCAGCATTGAATCCAGTAAAGCCAGCATTGAAACCATCAAGACTAGCATTAAGACCATTGAGATGAGCAAGACCAGAACTGAGACCATCAACACCAGCATTGAGACCAGCAAGTCTAGCATTGAGAATAGTGAGACCAGCATTGACACCAGCAAGACCAGCATTGAAACAATTAACACTAGCATTGTGACCAGTAAGACCAGCATTGAAACCATCAAAACCAGTAAGACCAGCATTGACACCAGCAAGACCAGCATTGAAACCAGCAAGACCAGCATTGAAACCAGCAAGACTAGCATTGAAACCAGTAAGACCAGCACTGAAACAAGTAAGACCAGCATTAAAACCATCAAAACCAGCACCGAAACCAGTAAGACCAGCATTGAAACCATCAAGACCAGCATTGAATCCAGTAAAGCCAGCATTAAAACCATCAAGACCAGCATTGAATCCAGTAAAGCCAGCATTGAAACCATCAAGACTAGCATTAAGACCATTGAGATGAGCAAGACCAGAACTGAGACCATCAACACCAGCATTGAGACCAGCAAGTCTAGCATTGAGAATAGTGAGACCAGCATTGACACCAGCAAGACCAGCATTGCAACAATTAATACTAGCATTGTTACCAGTAAGACCAGCATTGAGACCTGAAACCAGCAAGACCAGCATTGACACCAGCAAGACCAGCATTGAGACCACCAAGACCAGCATTGAGACCTGAAACCAGCAAGACTAGCATTGAGACTAGTAAGATCAGCATTGAGACCAGCAATACCAGCATTGAAACCATCAACACCAGTAAGACCAGCAAGACCAGCATTGAAACCATAAAGACCAGCACTGAAACCATCATCGCCAGCAAGACCAACATTGACACCATCAAAACCAGCAAGACTAGCATACTGACATCAAAACATACCTTACAAGCATATGCTGTTTTAACAAGCATACTGTAGTATTAACTAATATGAACTGATAAACTGGGGCGTCACGGTGGCTCAGTGGTTAGCACTGTCGCCTCTCAGCAAGAAGGTCACTGGTTCAAGTCCCGGCTTGGTCAGTTGGCATTTCTGTGTGGAGTTTGCATGTTCTCTCCGTGTTGGTGTGGGTTTCCTCCAGGTGCTCCAGTTTCCCCCACAATCCAAACACATGCACTATAGGTGAATTGAATAAACTAAATTGACCGTAGTGTATGAGTGTGTATGGGTGGTTCATTCTGCTGAGGCGACCCCTTATGAATAAAGGGACTAAGGTGAAGGAAAATGAATTAATGAACTGATAAACTAATAAATACTGTAATATATTTTAGTTTTTACTACAGTACACTGTTGTGTTCTACAAAGTTGTAGACAACTTAACCAAGAATTGGGTAATGTAATTGTTTAGCCTATATTACTGTAGTTATATTACCACAGCAACTATAGTAATATAAACCACAACAGATTAATTATTGTATGTTACTATAGTATGGTTTATAAAACTGTAGTATTTAAAGTTACATTCGGGCTAACAACTAGCCAAGGCCTATGCTAACACCTTAAAAACATGTAAACAACTTGTCCAAGTTTGCTAGAAACATGCTAGCAAAAAAAATACATGTTTAACATTTCAAAACTAGCTAAACAGCTTTGTGATACAATATATATTGTACAGATTGCTGTAAAAATAAAGGCGACTTTGTTAGCAATGCAAACACTGTTAATAGCAAAATTCAGTGTGCTAGGAACACAAAAGGCTAGCATAAAGTTAGCACAACATGCTACAATGTGGGCTATGTGCTGAAACAAGCCATAAAAATGCTAGCAACTAACTAAAACATTTAGTAATGTGTTAAAGGGCATTTATTTTTCAAGATTTAAGAAATGTCTTTTTTTGTGTCTCCAGAATGTGTCTGTAAAGTTTTAGCTCAAAATACCCATCAGATTATTTATTATACTTGTCAGAATATTGGAATTTTCTGCTTTGAACACAATGTAGCTGTTTTTGTTGTCTGTGCCTTTAAGGCTAATTCTCCCCCATAGATATATACACTAGATATCGCATAGAGACCCTGAGCATGCGTCAATAGCGCCACCACAGTGGTACAGTGCTCCTAGGACAAAAGTCATTCAACCGCACTAGTCAAGACAGTGTGCCAATGTGAAGATGCTGGACTTTAGCGCTGTGTACGGTTGTAGTAACGACCAAACAAAGAAAACAAAGCACAAAGGCATCACATTTCATAGATAAGATTTTGGTTTTTTTATGTTTTTGTATGTTATGAACTTTTGTGCTTAACAAGTAATGTTATTGATGATAATAAAGTCTTGCTGCATTCACCATAAGGCAAAGTAGCACCAACTCGCACTAAATTCTAGACTTATGCTAGTTTTGTTGAATAAAATAAGCAAACAATGGTATGAAATATGACAACAAGACGCTGCGGTGCTAGAAACGTATTATTGTCGGCTAAGTGAACGAGTCGTTCGTAACGGAGATTCATTCACAAACAAATCGCTCCCTTCGTCAGAAAGAGAAGTGAAAGCAGGAGAGGGGGTGTGTTTCAGGACTCAGATTAGATCAAATTAATCAGGGGAGGAGGATAATGCATTACCGTGACACAAACACACGCTCTTTGTCGGCAATGCCCGTGCGGTCACATCCATCAATGAAGAAAAGTGATGTAAAATTATAATATTTCGTAATTGAAAAAAATATTTGCATACTGACCACCGGAGAAAACTCCCGATCATAGATATATGTGTATATGTGTATTTCTCTGGCTTTGGATGGCCATAGTCCTCCACTTCACCTTGGTCCCGCATTCATTTCAAAGGAGCGCTACCCTGTACTAAAATGGCGGCTCTATTGACGCATTTGTTCTAATAGACAACAGCAGGGTAGGCGACATCTAATGTATATATCTATGGTTCTCCCCGCCCACCGTTCCCACGTGCCTGTCAGAGGCTGCTTCTTAATATGCGTTCTTCAGCGATCTCGTGTCCTCATGTAACGTCATCATCAGCTGCCAAAGTTCAGTTCCAAAACTGAAAGACCGCAAGAACGGAGGACGCATGAAAGGTCCCGGATGTGTTCTTGATATCAAGGACGCACCGATGCAACCTTGAGCGCCGAACTCACTCTAGAAGTCCCAGAAGTCTTTGCGGCTGAATAAAGGAGGTGGGGAGTGCAGCATTTTATACAGATTTATTATTAAAGTTCAGAAATATAACTTATTTATCTCATGAGTTTCCAGAGATGGTGAAAGTAGACATTATCATGAAAATCTTAATAAGGGCATAATCACATTAATGGTGTTTATTTGCTGAAATTTGTATTAAAATCAGTTTTATTTGTATTGTACAACGTATATTTATAATGTTTTTATGCATAGTGTATATCAGGGGTCATCAACTATAATTGTCAGAGGGCCAGAGTTTTACTAGACAGTCTCCTTGGTGGTCGGACCTCCAAGAAGAAAATCAAATAAAAATCTCATTTTGGCTTAACATTGTTTAATGTTTATACTTTTTCTATTTTATTACAAAACTGAAGGCATTTGATTCAGGCTCCCATCACCTATATACCACAGTCAACCACTAGGAGTGATATATACTGTATTTTGCCTCAACTCAATTAGGCTAAGTCAACTTTAGCCTTTGATTAAGCACTGTGATAGCCCGTTTCAGCATTGTGATTTGAATTCAAGCCCACTTAACGTTTCATTTGATGTGCGAACATGACTTGTGACCTGTTTTGTTCTGGTACCAGGTTATTTATTTACCATGCTAATTTAAGTTATGCCAGATTGTTTTTCCTCCATTTTTTAGTCCTGAGGCAGACATCTCAAGTCTCCGGGAAGTTCTGTGAGTCTCCCGCAAATGCATAGCGACTCCCGGATGCTCGCAAACGAATGATAATCTTCCAGAAATCGCGCGTCTTCCTCCCGCTCCTCAAATACTTCACGCACTCCTCTCCACTGCATCCCTCCTTGCTCTTCATCACACACACGTCGCGCGCACTCTGCCTACACCCCACCCGGTCTTCACTTACGCTAAAACCTGTTTGAAACAATAAATGCTTAACGCCGCATAGTCTGTCTGAGTCTGTACTCATTTCGAAGTGTAGCCTTACGCCCCATTAACACGGGGCTTCAGCTTCAACGCTTCCCATTCACTTTGAATGGGTGACGTCAGGCGTTGCCGAACTGCATTGTGGATCCGTCGGCGCCGGTTCAGAGGCGTTGCTCGCTGCAGAAGTTGGAACTTGCTTAACTTTTGAAGCGCCGACGGAAGTGTCAGCCAATCAGATCGCTGTTTGCAAATGCACCAGCTCAGACAGTGGCCTATTGCTGACTAATTTCATTGGCTGTTGCTGCTATGACGATCGCATCAGCCCCAACTTCAGACACGCCCTCTGTCAAGCGTTGACGCTGAAGCCCCGTGTAAATGGGCCGTTATAGTCATAAATGGTGGTTATTCTGACAAGAGACTCAGTTGTTGTTATTTTTAGTTGCTTTAATAGTGTGGACCACTATTTTTTTTTTGATTTTGACAATATACACCACTGATCATCAACTCGCGGGCCGCTAGTTGATGATCAGTGGTGTATATTGTCAAAAGAGGAAAAAAAATAAATTGTTGTCTTCTACTGTAATGTTTAAATAATTTTCCATTAAAATCGCTTGAAGGTCATGAGACCATCAGGAAGAATGCAGCATCTCACTTCTCACAGAACGCGTTCTGTGTACTCGTGATCTCCTGAGTTCGTTCTTCCAAGGTAACTTGGCAAGACTGGTCTACATGCAAACGCCAGTCTATTCTCTGCGGTCTTGGAATTGAGAAACAGCCAGAGTGTGCCTCCAGCTGCGTGAGATAAACAGCACAGTGACAGACATGAAGGAAGCAGATCTCACAGAACTTTCCCAATTGCTATTTGATGTATTTGTTGTGGAGTTAATTCAAGCCTTTCTGCAACGATGAGTCACACACAATGTTGTTACAAAGTTCGTGCGCACACAGACACATACACACAGCGCGCACGTTTACCTTTGCACTGTTTTTGCAAGGCAAATGTGACAGGATATGTGTTATTATCCATCGCTGTATGAATATCCTTTATGTTGATGTACAAAATAAACCTGATTTAACGTCCACAAACCGGGATTAAAGCGTCTTCTTTTATAAATGTACTGACATGCGGCTGTGGTGATAAAGGTGGTAAAATCACTGTAACTCATTACAAACATGCACTGTTTTAAACAAAACAGTTTTAACCTTGTAAAACATATTCTTGATCACATTTGATAATGATTGATGATCACAGAGAGCTGAACAGATCTTTGAATCCCGGTTGTTTTGTTCACGTCCTGTCTTGTTGATATAATTATACGCACAACTAGTACGGAGACATGTTAATACGCAGCTGTCAAACAATTCGGTGGCCGGGGAAACCGCACTCCTATGTCACGTTGCGGTCGGCCTCAAAATGGGAGGATTTGGATCTTATTTTAACGCCAGGAAACTTTTAAAAAGAAACTTATTGTTTCTCTATCACTCGAGTATGACAGTGGACACACTATACATACACACACTTCTGTCCAAACAGCTTACAAAAGATGATTTTCATCATAGGTGCCCTTTAAGGCTTTTGCTTGTCTACAAAATGCTTCTTGATTTAGGAATTTTTAGATATTAGGACTAGAAACAAGCAATAAAACTCTGGGATCATATTTTTTCCCAGTATGGATAAAATAATGAATATGCTGAAGTCATTATTTGGTGCTGAAGTAATGTAAACCCCATAAAAAAAATTAATTTACACATAAACGAGTCATATTTAATCCTCTATGTTTTGTGTTCAGACTTTTTAAACAATAGATCAAATCAAGATGTGGTTTGCGCTGATATAGTAACGCTGTATGATCATTCAAACATTAATTAAGTCTGTAATGTATCTATAAAACAATATGCTTTTTAATGCAAAAGTAAAAACCATTTTTCAGCGATGTATTCAGTGCGTTGTAGAGAGAGACTCACTGTGCCATACAGAAAGATTGTTTATTTTAAGTGTCTGATTCCAGGAAGGGCCAGATATTAAGGCACGAGGAAAAGAGAGTGTGTTTTGTATGTTGAAATATAGAGGGGGGTCTGGGAGAGAAACATGGTGTCAGACGAACAGCAACGGGTGGATGAAGAAAGAATTAAAATGAAAGAGTAAGACAAGCTATAAAAGAGAGATGAAATGGAAAAACTCAGAAATAGTGTCCACAAGAGCCATACTACTGCCTTAGGGTCTTTTTTTAAACAAGGTTGCATTTTCCCCTTAGAGACTAAGCGGTTTTTCAGAGTTTCTCCTTCGGATCAAAGCGTTTTCGTTCACCATTGTTACCTAAGACTCGAGGAAGCCGCCTGTGTTTGTGGTTTATGTGTAGTCAAAAAAGCATAAAAAGCACCACACTGAGGCCTTGTGTCTTACTATAATGTGTGTAATTAACATGAATAATGTGTACGCTGGTTGTTAGGCACAAAGTGTTGCTGTGGGGCCTCTGTTATAGCCGAACCCCAACGGGATGATCCAATTTCTGTGCCTGGGATACAGCACCTCCGAAAGCCTAAACACTACCAGATGAGGCCTCACGAAAGTGGAGGAGGGCTGGAGCGAGTGTGTTTATTCTGGGGGGAAGGGTGCAGGATCACCTATGAGCTCACTTTTTCATTAAAGTATGCTTTCGGAAAGTGCATAGCACCTCTGTTGAATATGAATATATTTTAAAAAATCACACAATGTTACCTTGATCATTTGAAGTAAAAGAGATGTTCAGTTTAAACACTTTTAGAGCTTATTACTAGTTCATAAAGAGTTTCACATTTCAGCTATAACTGCAAAAATTCTGATAATTCTGATAGATTTATGCATGTTTATTTAAAATTACTATTTGGGGATTAGAAATTTGGTCCATGGTCGATGTTGTGATGTTTGCTGTCAAAAGTTATCAAATAATTAGTACACTACCTGACAAAAGTCTTGTCGCCTATAAGTTATAGGAACAGCAAATAATAACTTGAATTCATTCATTTGGTATTAGAAGTGGCTTTTATGAAAGGCAAAGGCCTCTAGATTACGCTTATTTTACCAAAATAAAATATGATCATGCCTTGATGTTTAACTATTTAATTAGACAAAACAGAAATAATTTACAGTATAGAATATAAACTCACGATGCAGTGGAAAAAGAATGAATATTGTGTATGACTCTCATTAGCTTGGAGGACTGCATCCATACATCTCTGCAATGACTCAAATCACTTATGAATAAAGTCATCTGGAATGGCAAAGAAAGCGTTCTTGCAGGACTGCCAGAGTTCATCAGATTCTTTGGATTCATCTTCAATGACTCCTCCTTCATCTTACCCCAGACATGCTTAATAATGATCATGTCTGGTGACTGGGCTGGCCAATCCTGGAGCACCTTGACTTTTGTCAGGGAGTGTAAAGGCCCACAGGATATCTGTATTTTTTTTTTAGCCCATAACTGAATCTATTTATTTATGTAAATATATGTAAAATATATTAATTTAGCTTTTATATTAATTTAACTGATATTATTAACTAATATGCAAATGTGTATGTGATCTATTTACAATACAGTGTGTCAAGTATTATTTTCTGTCTTTTAGTAGACACATTATATGAGAGAATTGCTTTGTATACCGAACAAGTGGATCTAATTTGCACTGTAAACCTTATTTTTCATGTCATGTTTTTAGTTTTTGGTTCTATTCTTCCAAAATTATTCAATTTTTACAAAATTCTGTGCTAAAATAGCAAATAAAATATCTTCCTTGATAATTAAGTAATATAACAACCAATTACATTTAAGAAAGAAAGAAAAAAAGAGTTAAATCTAGGCATGGTGTGGTTAAATGAGCCAAATGCATTTTTTTCTTAAATGCAATTGGTCTTTTTTTTCCTAATTATTTGACAACTTTGTTTACGCTACTTTTTAGAGATCCCTTGATAGTCACGGATTTGCAGCTAACAGCATTTCTGTCCTGTATCCCCTTCCTTTGTCAGAAAACAAACATTTTTAATAATCTTGTTAGGCTTTGGCTCAGAGTTACACAAATATTTATGCAGCGGGACAAAGTTGCAGAGTACAGAAATCAGGCTGATGAAGCTCAGAGATAGGCATGGGACGATAACCGGTTTCAAGGTATACCGCGGTTTGGAAAATTCAAGGTTTTAAAACCACCAAAGTTTTCTGTTATACCGTTCCTACGGTATATGTAAGTTTTTTTTTGTTTTTTTAAACATGTTTTTCACAACAATTTTATTTAGTTTATTAGGGCAACAATATCTCCATCAGAAAAGGAACCTCTACATCAAAAGCTACCGTTCCAACATATTTTAAATGTCTCTTAAAATAAAATATATTGTGTTCAATGAGGGAAAAGGTTGTTTTTTTACCCAGACATTTAAAAGAACTTATTTTGGAGCAGTAATGAGTACTAATCACAGTACCGTGATACCATGAAACTGTCATATTTTTATCCAAGGGTATCATACCGTCAGACTCTTATACCCGTCCATGCCTACTCAAAGACATATTGTGATATATATATATATATATATATATATATATATATATATATATATATATATATATATATATATATATATATATATATATATATATATATATATATATATTCATTCATTCATTTTCTTGTCGGCTTTGTCCCTTGCGGGGTCGCCACAGCGGAATGAACCGCCAACTTATCCAGCACGATTTTACGCAGCGGATGCCCTTCCAGCCGCAACCCATCTCTGGGAACTTCCACACACACATTCACACTCATACACTATGGACAATTTAGCTTACCCAATTCACCTGTACTGCATGTCTTTGGACTGTGGGGGAAACCGGAGCACCCGGAGGAAACCCACGCAAACCCAGGGAGAACATGCAAACTCCACACAGACACGCCAACTGACCCAGCCCAGCCGAGGTTCAAACCTGCGACCCAGCGACGTTCTTGCTGTGAGGCAACAGCACTACCTACTGCGCCACTGCGTTGCCATATATATATATATACACACACACACACACACACTGTATATATATATACTGTATATACAGTATATCGATGTTGGGTTACATTTAACTATTACGTAACTCAGTTACAAAATAAACATATCTCTAATCTGTTTCAGTTTGAAAAATGTAGAAAAATTTTTGTTATTTACTTAATAATATAGTAATTTGTTGCTTTGCCTGTTTTTGCTGTCATAGCTGTGCAAAGATTTGATTTCAGAAACAGTATTATAGAAACCATTTTGTTATTATTTCAATCTATTTTTAACTTCAGAATTGCTAAAAAAAATGTGCTAAAGTCTTATTTTGTAGTTAAAGAGCTTCAAAATTAAACTATTATAATCTAATTTGATTTTGAAAGTCTGACAGTAATTGGTTTTGAGAACTGCTACCGTAAGAT